>JAYRCL010000058.1:7500-277159 GCA_037074925.1 Tetracladium maxilliforme
TTGAGGCCCTGTTCTTGCAAGATCTTGATCCAAGCCTAGGTGGCAGACAGACTACCTAGTAGCTCGTCGCGAAGCCGTTGTCGATCGTTATAGATATCTCTGTCCCTAAAGACAGAGCCGGTGTCTTGAGCCCTCATTGTGCTTGCCATATCTCGGGCTGTGAGGCTGACGGAAGAGGTTAGGTCTGTGGCCATAGCCCTCTGCGCTGGGGTTCTTCTTCTATGGATTGTGTGTGCCGAAGGGTCGAGGCTTTGGGGATGATTATGAGCGCCGCTAAACCGGTAAGACCACTGCTAGTTATTTTTCTTGGTTGCTGACGCTGTGATAGTGTATTCGTAGTCGATCTTTGTGGTTGAGGTCTGTCGAAGGCCAGCACCTCTCGAAGGGCGACTTGGGCCACGGTCGCAGTGTAGGATAACGTTGGTGGGAACGTTCGCACCGTCGATCTGGCGATAGTTATTGGACCTCTTCTTGATAAAGGCTGCGCCGTTGGCCTTAGCCTAAGCTTGTAGCTCTGTGTATAGCCTATCGAAGGATTCGTATAGATTCGAGGGTGGCAGAGGTGGGATCTCGAGGGCTTCATCTTTGGCAGCGGCAGCGTCACCTGTAACGAATTGTGGAAGGGCCGGATTATTAGGGTCTTCAATACACTGATTAACGCGATGATCGTCACCTTCGAGGTCCATGCTGCTAGCCGCTGTGTGGGTGGTTACGATGGCTTCGTTGGGCTGGCTTGGTTACGCAAGGGAAAAATCGAACAGTGCGGCTATCCTTGAAGGCAGATTCGTACTGTAATTTTGGTGGGGGGTACATACAAACGGGGGGGTGGGGTCGAAAAACTGGGACATACGGTCCCCCTAGAGTATTTCTACGGTCCCCCTAGCATTGCTCAATTGACAGGCGTAGAGATCGCGTCTTTTCGAGCGCCGTAGCCCAGCCTGGTCTTGAATGACACTTGGCCAACTCGTAACAGCCTCCGCAATCTTGTGGCGTCTCGACACGTCAATGCCACGATGCCGAGCGCGAAGGTAGTTTCGGACTTCTTTCGACAGCACAGCCAGCCCAGCCCGCACTCCTCGCAAACAGCGAGCCGGTACCTCTCGAGAAAGACGAACGGCCTAGTCGATTCCGTTGTAGATGTTTATAGAGCTCACATTATACTTAGATAACCTAGATGCTGTCTGGACGCGGTCGGACGCGTTGCGGCGACCGATCCATTTCATATGCTTGACCTCATTGGCAGCTGAGTCGAAGGTGGGCCTGGCAATATCCAACTCTACCCCCTGCCGGCAGGGGTTTAGAGTAACCATAAATCCAACTGTACAAGATTTGATAAGGGACTGGTCCTGTAGGGCCCCCAGGCCTCCGTACCGCGCCCCGTGGCCGGGCCACCCTTAACTCTTGAGCATGGGCACTCCTGACATGCTTGGTGGCAAGCTTGGCGCTGGTTGTGCGCATCCGGCAGTGAGCGCAGGCGAAATCGTACTGCCGGGCCAGGTAGGGGTGCGGTTCGGACCCGTCTGATCGAGAAGGGAGTTCTTTGGGATCCGGGGGGCCGAGAGAGCGGATAAGCTGGCTCAGGCCGTGACGCTGATCCTTGGCCAACCATGCTTCTCTCCGAGGTGACGCGATACAGGATCACTATCGGGTTTCAGGACAAAGCCGCACCGTCGACACAGGACAGCTGGCTCATCTGGAAAGCTGCTGTAGTAGAGTCCGAGGGTAGTGAATCGTTCGGCATCTTTGGACGACAAGCCGGGACGTGCGCCCCGGGCTAGGGTTGGAGAAGATGTAGTTGTCATGGGGTGGGTTGCCTAGTACGAGCACGAACGGAGGAAAGGGCTAGATTGTCCGAGCCCGGTGCACTTTGTTGAAGGAAGAATGAACAATCAGTATGAAAACGGAGTGCATTTCTCGCTCTCTGATCCCTCGACAGGGGTGATAGGGGATGAAGAATTTGGGGGTGGGTCATCGGAAACGGGGCGGGGTGACTGGACCGGGGGGTATGAGAGGTAGCAGGGGTGTAGAGCAGGCAGATACCATTGGTCGAGAAGCGGAAACGGGGCGCGTTTCGGGTGAGTCCTGAGTCGGTGGCGAGCGGCGCTGAAGCGTCCTTTCGAGGCGTCGGCCAAGGTCGTTGGCTCCCGACCTGGCTCGGGCTCCCCGCATGAGGACCTTTGAGTCTTCCACTGACATTCGTCTAATTGCTGGTGTCACAGCAGGCTAATCATCGTGCTGAAACATAAGCGACCGCCCGATTCCCTTGGGATAGCCTGAGATCGGCGTTCCTTCACCCGCCGAAGCTCCACTCACCTGCATGGTTGGGCTCAGCTTTCCGGGTGGATGTATTTATAGAACAGCAATTCTGCTCTCCTGCCTTTTAATGAAAAAGATTGGCCCTCGATGCTAGCCTTTTCATCATTGTCGTGCAACAAACATGCGATGCGTAGGCTCAAAGACCTTAGTCGAGCCACTCAAGAGCATCCACTTGAGAAATAGATTCTGTAGGTTGGTAGTAGAAGAACAAGTTAAGCTGCCCGGAATTTTGTGTGGCGGTCTTCTAATAATGTTCAGCTGTGGGAGGATCGACACGGGCTCGGCTTCCTGCAACTGCGCCTTTCATACGTCAGCTCTGACCACTGCTGGCCACCCATGGCAACGTCCAGTTGCCTCGTATTAACATCTTAAATATGTGGAAGCCATCGAACTGAACCTCTCCATTTTCTTTTCTGTACATACACGAAAGTCCCAGTCATGAACCAAAGACAGTCCGTCCGTCACGCCGGCGGCGATCGAAGCACCATGTCTTCCCTTAGCCGGCTCCTGGATCAGTATTCGTCGAAAGAAACCAACGAGCTTGAAGTCGGCAAATTTTCTAACACGGCAACATACATTAAGAGCACCATTTACGTGACGCTGGTACTCGCCATCCTAGCTTGGGCAGCAGGCATCGCTATAGCCATAATAGGCAGTGGTCACCTTGCGCTCATCCTAGAGACAAGCGAGACTGTCGCCGAGATGGTCCAGCTTATCTGCTCACTGGTTGTGACCTTTTGCTCTGACGGCCTTGGATACGTCCATTCAATTTCTCTCCGGTGGTCCCTCTATCGAGAGAACCGCCTCGAGTACAACACCAATTTCCGTCTTTTCACGAGTGCCAGGACCTCATTGGCGAATCGATGGTATATGAATCTTCTATCAGCTGGATCCCTGGTTCTGTGTTATGCTTCCATCTCCGTCATACTCCTCAGAGCCGACAGCAACGAGATTGGCATCTTTGCCTTCAACAGCATGGCCATCATGGCACTTGGTATAGGGCTCTCCGGTCAACTTTTGACAGCAGTCCTCTGTCTGCGTCACCACGAAAAGCGAATTTCATCCTGGAATCCAAACCCTCTGTGGAACACTTTGACAGCTACAAGGCTCGGGACCATTGAGCATCGGGCCGGTCGTTGCATGCATTCCGTTTTCGATCGAGACATCAAGTCCGAGCCACGACGACCCGATACGCAAACATCATCACTGTGGCATCTCCGATCGACCCGTTGGATAGTCCTCTTTCTTTGGGCTCTCTGTGGTGTGGGAATCGGTTTGACGGCTGTCGTTATTTACATACCAGCACATGATTTCGAAGCGGAAAACCCATTTCAGTTCGACTGGAACAACTGGGATGGGGCAAGGAACCTATTACTCTATTTTGACGTTTCCATTGCCGGCGATCCAACCATACCCATTGGCGTTCAATATCTCCTAGGCCTACTGTTCATGTGCATCGTCCAGGGTCTGCAGACATTGGGGTTCCATTGCGTCGAATTGCTCGTCAACATGAATCGAGACGAGCACGTTTGGCGCAAGGCCAGCCGTCCATGTGGCACACTTCCATCCGCGTCAGGGCCGCTGATAGCAGCTCTAACCTCCTGGCAGACGGTCACTTTAACGGTGCTCAAGGCCCTTCTGCACTGGCTTATCGGTCAATCCCTGGTCCCTCGTACGTGGTCCTCTACATACGACCGGGAGTACACGCCAAGGGTGTTCTCCTTTGAAATGTCTTCATCTCGGTTTCTGATATTCGCCATCATGACTTTTATTGTGGCTGCTTTTACAACTATGTTGGCCTTTTGGCCTCTCAGGGGGGCTCAACCAGCAGCTTGGGGGCACCTACAAACGTTGACGGATCTAGTTGACAATTGGGGTGAGCCTGGGGCCACGCTTTGGTGGGGCGATAAAGGAGTTGGCGAGGACGGGGTACGACATGCTGGAACTGCGGATTTTCAGGGGTCTGTAGGAGAGGTTGATACTGATTCGTGGTATGCCGGCGAGGGGTCTCAAAATACCAGCTTTACATATAGTCCGAGATATTCGCTATAAGTTACTTGACAGGTATGATAGTTATATAAGCTACGATCTGAGCAAATTTAAGTACCCACCTCAGTGGAACGGAACAGGTCATATATATCCACGAGCCTTCCGCAAACTACCTCTCTCGCTCCTCAATGACCTTATCCGGGCGCATATACTCGAGCTGATGAATAACGAGATCCTCCCAAGCTCTTTGAGTTAGCGCCAGGGGCTGCGGCTTAGGAATCGTGGTACGAATATATGTGTTCTTGCCAACGTAAGTTTCTTTGATGCTAAGTGGCTAGGTGCAATATCTGCGAGGATTTTGGGGTGTCATCCAACCAAACGGGGTCGTTGTGAAGCCGGAGCTTGAATAGCTTCGACGGGTTGGGATCATATGGTATGGATAGGGCTTCCTTGCCATTTATTGGCCTTTGGCGCTGACGACGGACTCTGCAGCGACATCTTGCGTTGGCTTGACTTTTGCAGACGTATACTTACGAGGGTAGCCACGCTTCTTCAAAGTGCTTCTCGTAATATTTGGTGGAAAGCGTAACTAGGCGCACTTCAAATTCCTTCGTAAATGAAATTGACTGTAGGCGCAGTCCCATTTCATTACCGTACAACCCTGGTCGCCCAGTGATTGGGGGCTGTTGTTTAATGAAATCCCGGGAAACGTTGCTTAAGATAGCGGCATCCATCTAGAGTAGAGAAGTCTAACTGGGCACTCCGTAGCTCGTTGTCAAGCGATGATGCATACGCCCTATGTCAAGGAATGTGCTGTTGTTGCTAGGGTTCATTTTCTCACCACGAGTGTAAGAGCTTGCCCGAAGTGTCGTGGCGTACGTGTATTGAGTTGGTCGTTGTAGATATACTCATGGTATTCAATGTCATTTCGGAGCTGCGATAGCTGCTGCGAGAAAGGTCTATGGCTATAATCAGAATCACCGTGACTCGGCCTAATCGCAACAGGAAGCTGGAGTATCATACCAATAGGTTTTCCAGACTCCTGATAGACTTGAAACAAAGCTGACCGGTTGTTTTACGGTCATGCCAAATCGGAACAGCTGAACGGGCCTCGACTTGCTAGGTCGACTCATTCAAACAAGTTCCTTTTGCGGCGGCGCAAGAAAATCCACTTCCATGGGCCAATGCACTCAGCCGCGGGAAAGATAAGCATACATTTTAATCATAGCCGACAAAGTAGAGATGATGGCATGGAGCATGATGTTGTTCCACACGAATACAGTCTTGTTGTTGACTCTGGCAAGAAGACCGACCATAGCGGTCCCCGCGCCCGACTTGCCAAACAGAACCGTTATCTCGAGAATCCATAGTTTGAAAGGCCATGATGATCACAGGGAAAACCTGAAAGCGAAGGTATTAAGGGTATAAAGTGCTGTCATAGCATTTATTTTCGATTCCAGACGCAATGTGGGTGTTACACGTGGCGTAGTCTTCGTTACATTGTTATGTAAGTCGCGCAGGGTTAAGGGACTTCGTCTAGAAATGATCCACAACAGCGTAAGCGGCCCTGAAAGGCGCAGCGCGCATCTTGTAATCCTGAAAGCGTTTTCCAGAGTTTGCGCCGTACCTCGCCTCAGCCCTACAAGTGCCGGATATGAAAAAATGACATAATCTGCAGGCGTTTTCCAGACACTGTGCCATTTCTATATAGGTTTGGGATGTACAAATTGTATGTCAATCGCACGAGGAGGACGGGTGTTACGGTTATGCCTTGTGGCATGACCTGGGTGCAGGGTAGATCGTTTGCCTTGCTCGATCCAGCCGGCTGGCACCTTAGTCATCCATAGTCACGTGTGGTGACCGCTTGGTTACAAACGCCTCGCGGCCCTCCACACTCTCTTGAATTGAACAACCAATTCAACCCATCTGTAACCACCACAAAGTGTTACAACGGGCCGGGTGAGCCTTCCGCCGCAAGACCCGGTACTCGGTGGCTGTAGGACTTGCCTTTGGGTCTGGTGGTAGGGGAAGTTGCAAGCATTGAGTATTACGTTATCTACACCAGCCAGTTGTACTAAATTGCCGAGCAACGTTGCGAACTTGGCATTGGGGGCTATTTCAGTACCCCAGCAACTTTAAGCCAATCAAAAGCTCCGTTGAAGTTTCCTGTGACAATGTCGTTGCCGCCGTTGTATACGTAGGTGTGGCACAGTTCTTCGGCCCCCGACGCCGCGACCGATGATCCTGATCAACTGATCACTCTTGTCTGTTCTGCCACTTTTGACGATGTCAACGATTTTTTCCACCTCAGTTCGACCCTTTGCGATCTTTGCCGCGGGCTGGCTTCGATTCCAAGGTTTCCTTGATGGCATGAATTCCGACATTCTGGAAGACTGCAACTGATTCAACGACCGCAATATTGGAGTGCCATGGCTACGACGACTGCGGCGCTGAGTCCCGCGCAAATAGAGGATCGGAATGACTTCGTTGGATGGGTATTCACAGGCGAAACTCGTTAGTTGACCCATCAAAACACCCAGGCAAGCTTCAGCGTCACTGACATTGTAAATCAAAAGCGAGATCTGTGATGTGCCCAGGTGGTTCCACAGCATACACCAGCGACGAGTATCTGAACTGCTGCGCTACATCCTCCAACATATGTCACATAGCGACCGAGTGTGTAGACAACACCCTGAGCTACGATGGAACATTTTCCATAACATGGTATAGAGCATTCCATCCTAGTGAAATTGGGTGAAGTCTAATCATAGTGACAGTCCCACACAATGTGCAACATTGACGATTTTGCCTACGAACGATGCTACAACCTCCTTGAGTGCACAGTCGCGGCTGTTTTGTGCTACGGGCGGTGCTGCGGGTACCGTATACAGAAGGCTTGCGGAATCTGACTATCCTCAATGCAAGTCGAGTCAAGGAATGAATGAGTTGCTTCTTGGGCGCTGACCTTCGATAGCGACTACTACTCCTACGAGTAGTACCGACGCCGATGAGCCAACGAGGAGTGGTAAGCACGATCATAAATACGTTCACGATAAATGTGCGCTCACGCCCTAAAGAACGCAATGACGACCCTGAAGACGGTGATTCTGGCGGCGGTAGCAGCAATGCCTGGATCGCCGGCGCTATCTTGGGACCTCTTCTATTCATCTCCTTAATCGCAATAGGAGTTCTCCTCTTTCGTCAAAGACGTCGAAAGGCCAAAGCCATCGACAACAGCGTGGACAACCTCCACAGCCCTCCAGAAATGAGCAACAGACCTCACGGTGTCCCCCAATCTTTCAACGGCCCGCCCTACGTAGATCAATACCAAGATGCACACCATATGCCCAACCAAGTACACAAGAACCAGACCCCAGCATTGCAGACGTGGAATCCGCCTGCAGAGTTAGATCCTGTGGAGAGGGTCGAGATAGGGACTTCAAGGGAGACTCCATCTGAGCTGATGGGCGAATCAGGCTTCCGAGGAGCCCATTGAATGACGCCACCTTTGAGCATGATTCAAGGAGGAAAGCGAGGCATGTATGTTTAATTTTCAACAAGTTATATTCACCGCACACCTTGTAGCGCTGACCTCGTGCCGGCTAGATATACTGAAAGGCGACCTGCACCATCCATCCAACAAACGTCAAAAATATGTAAGGACACCAATATTTGGACGCTTGCCTGTGTGTTTGGTCAATAGTTTATGCCTTGCAGGCGGCGGAAATCAGACTCTTATTTCCTTAGCCGGTACTCAAGATCACCGTAGGATTTTAGCTCTTGCGGCAGAAGCTACTCACGGACAACTTGAGGCAGTGACTGCTGTTGCAAAGGGTGGAAGCGTCAATCCGCGCAGCAGAGGCAGCCCAAGATAGACAGCGTTGTCGATGGCTACCAGCCACGCAACCATAGTTGTTACGGTTATGCCTTGTGGCATAGACCTGGGTGCAGGGTAGATTGTTTGCCTTGCTCGATCCTGCCGGCTGGCACCTTAGTCATTCATAGTCACGTGTGGTGACCGCGTGGCTACCAACGCCTCGCGGCCCTCCACACTCTCTTGAATTGAACAACCAATTCAACCCATCTGTAACCACCTCAAAGTGTTACATGGTACAACAAGGAAGAAAAAACGAACAGTGCGGCTATCTTTAATTAACGGCAAATTCGTACTGTTTTCTTAGGGGGGGTACATACGAATACAAGGGTGGATCCGAAAATGTGGGACATACTGTCCCCCTAGAGTTTTTGTACTGTCCCCCTAGTTCTGCTCTTTGACATATGTATACGGAGGTACATGCATTGGTCACTTGACATCATATTTCGCCTTAAAAGCAGTGGGCCATGGCTTGATGAACTGGCCTTCGACCAACACATTTTGCAATTGGCCGTGATGAACAAGCCTTCAAGTACCGAAGACCCCTGTCCGCAGCTCGGGAGGCCCATCGAGTGAGACACGGATAACCTAACGAGCGTAGCGCCTTTACTAGTCTCCCAGCCCTCTGCACTGTGATGTGATGAACAAGACTTCAACTTCTTCAACCTCAGAAGACCCCTATCCGCAGCTCGAAAGGCCCGGCGAGTGAGACACGGATAACCTAACGAGCGCAGTGCCTTTCCTAGTCTCCCAGCCCTCCGCAAAAGCAATCCGAGGACAATGGCAAAACTCCGCTTGCTTCTCGCTCCGTCTTGTCTCCCCCTCTTCCTCCTTCTCAGGCTAATGGTGTGGTAAGTGACGAGCTTGACATGGACGAACGCGCACCGCTCCTTCGACCGTCCCGGAACGGCTCTGGGCCGGGCCTCGCTTCTGGTCCCGGCTCCGTCGCCGGCTTGGCCTCTGTCCCCGGTGATCTTGGTGACCGCCACGCCCAGTTCTGCCATCTAATTGGTGTCCAACCTGTCAACCATCCGCCGGGCGAGGAGCATCGACCCCACGCACACTCCCTCTACGTACGTGCTCTCAAACGCCGCCGCAAACAGAGCTGCACTTATGTCTTCACCGCCGCCCTCATCAATACTCTCCTCCTCACGCAAATTGTGCTCGGTGCGGCCCTTACCGGCCTCGGCTCCAGCGACAGCCCCCGTATCCTCATCACCGCCTTCGGCGCCCTCAACACCATCATCGCCGGTGTTATCGCCTTCCTCAAGTCCCGTGGCCAGCCCGTGCGGTCGCGCATGTTCCGCGATGATCTGTCCCGCGTCGTGGATGAGATTGAGAATTCTGCCGTGATGTGGTACGGGATCAGCGCTGACACTCATGGGTACGATTCCATCGACACGGATGACGAGGTCACGGTGCGTGGGGAGGTAGCGAGGTTGACAAGGCTGTATGATAAAGCCGTCAAAACAAACACTATGAATGATCCGGACACGTACTCTGCTGGGACGGCCGACTCGTTCAGTGCTGGGCTTCGGAAAAGTCTGGGTGCCCCACAGCCCCCGGGCCCGAACGCGGCGGCGGCACCAGCTCCCATGGCTGCCCCTCCGCAGATGCCGTCTGTATCTCCGGCAGCGGAAGCAGATCCGACTGATACTAGTCCTGCAAGCAAACCGCCAGAGCAGCCGACCTCGCCCCCCGCTGTCCCGTCTCCTGATTCCGCCGAGCCCGCTTCACCCACAGACAAGTCGAACAGAGGCGACGCCGACGACCCAGCCCCAGAGTCATCAGGTTCTACCCCAGCGGTGGATGAAAAAGGCAAAGAGGCAGCAAGCCCTACCGAGTCCGGAAAAGCCAGCCCACCAGCACCATCTCCGACCCCAGCTTCGGTCTCTGCGATTGCTGCGGCAGCCAACGACCCTGACGCGAGCCCCGCAAGTGCAGCGCGTTTGCCCAAGAAGGAAGACTCTCAAAAGTCCGACAAAACTCTTATCGGGAACAACGACAATGACAAGTCTTAGTATCAAGGGATGAGAGAGAAACTATCCATGGTATTGGTGTGGGGACATGGTGGCCAAGCGATGCACAACGTATTCTAGCAAATTGTATTTACGAAAGATGGGCAGGGAGACGGCTGGAGTCGAGCCAGGTTGCAACAAGAAAGATGAAAAATCACGCCAGCGAGTCGGGGCCCGGGGGGTCAAGCCTCCAAAGTCCGGTGCCTTTTTTTCAGGTTCATATACCCTTATAGCGCCTTCAGATTAGCCAAGCCATAATCATTCTCTTGCTTGAATAGCTTACCCGTTGTTCTCTGTGTGGCTATCAAAGAATTAATATCTTCATTTCCCATATTCAGTGAACACCAGCGCACCAGTGGAATTTCAAACACAGATTGTGGAGTGTTGTTGTCTACGCCAGGGGATCAGGTAGATGCCGCGATCTTTCAACTCGTAGACACAGCCTGAACTGCAATAAAAATGGTTTACGAGGCACTCGCTTGTGGTAGCCATCGAGATGAGAACGGCATCGTGCCAACTTATTCATCGGCAGCTCATAATCTTTTGTCACCGTAAGGTTTCACGATCCCCGGCCCAAGACATCGATGTGCCCTAGAGTATGTAGACCCCAGTAGCGAGTCACCAAATTTCACGCGGTCCTGAGAACTGAAGGAATTGAATCGCAAATGAAGAGGCGAGAAACCCCCCTCTTCCCATGTCTAACTGCAGTTCCGTACCTACCTTACTTGGCTTCCATATCCTGCACGTGACGTCAGTCGCGCCATCCCCCTGAAGATCAGGAACAAAAGACCCCGCGGCCCCTGTGATTCTTAACCAAGCGCGCGCGTGTTCTGGAGGAGACGCATCCACGGTGAACAAACATTCTGCGGTCATCTATCAGTCATTCCTTTTGGACTCAAGCACATTACGAGCCTCACCCACGATGCCTCTCCCTGAGATCTTTGCCGACCACCCAACCCCAGCCCAGGCCTACGAGCTGGGCGCTCAGTATGCCGCACTTCTGCGAGCCATGTACAACCACCCTAAGATCAACTACCTCGAGCCGCCCACAGCTGAAATCTCCAAAATCGACCCAAAGAACACACATGCTGGTCTATTCTCTGTCGTGGACTTTGTCCAAAACACCTACATCCAATATGTCATTCCCCTCCTCCCCGCTGGCGCTACACGAAAGTGTAAGGAGCTCGCTAACCCCTGGGCGTACGGGCACCCCAACTACAACTTCGAATTGACCTGGGACTCGGAGGCTGGGGACTTGAAAGACGCAAGTGGGAATGCTGCTGTGAACTTCCCAAAACTCCCGGGGGAAGTTGTCCAAGAAAGGATGGGGGATCTGTTTGGGAGGTTGTTCATGACAAGGAAGTTGATTTTTGAAAACGAGACGGATCCCAAGGCTAAGCTGTTGATCGGTGGAGAAGGTCTTGATTTTGGGGAGGATGTCAGGGCTGCTGCACAAAATGTCCTCGCGCTCAGTGGCCAGTAGGCTGGATGGATCTTACATGGCAATGAGGAAATTATTTTGGAACGAATGCCATATAGTCGCACAGGCGGCGTTAGATCTGATATTCAGCAGCACGGAAACTTAAAAAAAAATCACCGTGCGCATCAATTGGGAGGACGTGATGTTTGGGGTTGGAGGTGTCACACAATCGTGTAAATAATAGATGTTTTCTATCCGTACCTATGAAGCCCATTGCTGATCGCATTGCCGACGGCGAGTCCAAGACTCGTGCGGTCTCCCGCGTGCAAACAGACAATAACAAATTAACCAAAGGTCAAATGAACAAGTCGAAAATACATTATCCCTCGGCCAGCGCTTGCGCGGCCCCTCAGGTATTCGAGAATATCAGAGAGCAGAGGAGAACTGAATTTCAGTCATCCGAATACTTGTCATCGCAACTCCCTCTATGGAATTGATCAACACAGCCACGTCCCCAACTCAGTACCCGGGTTGTCATGCAGGCTTGGTTAAGGTTTGGCCAATGCCTGTCTAATCATGTCTTCGGCCATCTGGTGACCGCAGCATAGCTTCCACCTTTTCATCGCGTCGCCTTCAATCAGCTCACACCCAGCTCGGAGACCTCGCGTTTCACGGTCAATGATTCCATCCAAGACTTTCTTACTTTGCTCGCAAAGTAATTCCGGCGACTGTAGAATGGCCCGTTGCAAATGGAGAAAGGCAACAGCCATGCCGAGGAGGACTTCAGAGTTATGCACCGGTTGCCGTGCTATGCTCAGCAAACGTTTTGCTGGTGGGCTGGGCCACCGCGCCAATGCATCTGACAGTGATGTGGGAAGAGGGATCAGGCCCTTGCGACGCGAAACCTCAAGACCGATGGCAACCAGATCGGGGGGGCTGCTTCGCTCGATCTCGTCCATTCCGGATACCCCGTCCTCTTCACAGCTAAGGCTGTACTGCGCCCTGAGGACACGGACGATGGTGGCTCCAATGTCTGTGGCCGCTCGAGAGGGGATTGCCACCCAACCTTCCAACAGAGACAGGTGAGCAAACCATAGACTCGATAACTTGGTCCAATCTGGCTGGGACAGGTCCAGGCTGAGGGCCCTGTCACAGACAATCACGTCGTTATACCGCGGGAGGCAGTCCGCTCGCAGGAGATCGTCGCAGTTGTGTGACTGGGCCAGATGCAATGGGGCCGTATGTTGCTGAATTTCCTGGGCTCTGTTGGTAAAATGCCAGTACGCCTCTGCTTGTTGTGGGTTGGGCCCCAGAGAAGTGATCCAGTCCTCGAAGAGCTTTGTTTCCTTGATGGTGAATGCCCCGAACATCTTCCCTCCACGACTAACTTCCCGTATCAGTCTGCTTTGTCGCGGACAGCCTTTGATAACCCAGGGATATGCATTGCTCAGCTCCTGGACTGTTCGGACCTCTGATTTTAGAGCCTCTGGATCGAGCCAGTGGACCAGTGGCTTACCCCCAATCCGGGCACGACACGCGCTGTGCGTCTTCTGAGCTACCGCCGCCTTGGCCACCAGTACCCGCACGATCTCTGCATCGTATGGACCCGGGGTGGGTGCACTGATGGGAGTCGGTGCGGTGGAAAGATTCTTCTTGACACTGTTGGTTTGATGGGCGGAGAGGGCATATCCAGCTTGGATGCGTCGCCACGTTGTCGTCACCATGGCCGGCGTTTCTCTCTCCGTCACATGAGCCATGTACTCGGCAACAGTATGAGCCGCCATCATGGCATGACCGGAATGCGCGTTGTCAATCGACACATGCAGCAAAAAGTATTGGGCATCCAGCTTGAGTTCCTGGAGCTCCTGACACAGGACCATGGTCTCCATGTTGAGGCCTTCGAAGTGCAGAGTGTAGCCCAGTATCTCGGGTAGAAAGTCTTGCAAAAATAGGGAGATGAGCAGCTGTATCACCGCGGCTCTCCAGACGTTTTCGTCGTCCATGCCATGGGAGTGATCGATGAATTCTCGCTCGTGGGGGGCCGGGAGATGCAGCCCGACCTCCCCCAAGAGTTTGTTGTAGAGGTATACATGGTTCAGATCGAGGGTTCCATCTCCCAATTCTTCCGAGAGTACCTGCCAGACTTGTTTTGTGATCGGTCGAAGAATGAATGGACTGGTGGCGTGGTGAATACGACCAAGCCAGGCCCCGTCCACCAGCTTCAGTGGTGCCAGGTTCGCAAGGACCTTGGCTGCTTGACGTCGGTCTGTCGCGATCAATCGCCCATCTCCTGCTCCCCGACCCTCCACATACCGCTTATACTTCTCTCCAACCAGTTCATGGACCTTGTGGACGTGGGAGAAGAGTTGCTCCTTGGTGAAATGCTCAATGGCAAAGATATCCTCCCGGCGTTCCGGTTGGGCAACCGTGATTGCATCCGAAAGCAAAGATATCAAGAGATCTCGAGCTTCTGTCAGGACTTGGGGGTGTTCCTCGATGTTGTGCAGCTGAAAATATAGCCTTCGATATTTGCTGTCGTCCTTTGACTTTGGCGGTTGGCATTTGAACAAGGCCGGGGCAGCCTTTTCCTCGCCGGAGTTGTCACGCACAGCGTGCGAGGAAATCTGCTGACGTCTCCGTTGGTATCCTTTCAAAATGGTATATGACCAAGTGCAGATGATGGCGGTCAATGCTGAGAGCAACACGCCGCTGATCTCGTTTCTGAACAACATAAGATGACTCTGATCCATTGGACCAAGGCAACGACGAGGAGCAAAGACGGCCATCCATCCTGTCATCGGGTCTGTACTGGGGAGATCATTCATAGCCAAAATATCACTGCTTTGAACGGAGTACGGCAGGGGTGCGCATGGATTGCGGTCCACTGAATGTGTCTTGCCGGAATGCGTTAGGCTGTCTCAGCCGTACCGATTCTCAGCTCGTGCATCTAAGGCATTGTCTCAGATGACGACACTCGGAATTTTATATATACCCATGGGGGGAGCTATCCCATAGGGCGTACATATCCACATCTGCGAAGATCTGCGAAGATCTTCTGTCATCACACACTAGTCTCAGAATTGCAAAAACGGCAATTAGACAGTAATTTGCCAACTGGGTGGAGCAAACATACGCGACATGGGTGAAAAGCCCCCAGTGTGAAAAGAGATACCCTCACTGGTCTTGCATCGCCGACAGAGTTCCAATTCCGGCTGGAGAGTGGAAAGTTGCCGGAAACTCCAAGGTACCAATGAATAGCACTTGTTCCCCCCTACAATGAAACCTTATTTGACTCAATGATGTAGGGTGCTCAGGGTTTCAAAATCGGAAGTCTCGGGACTTCAGACGCCACCCAGGTTGGGCAGGGTTCGCTGTGGGAACCAATTTGACGTGGATGTGTTCGCCTCCCTTCGGGACTAAGGACGGCAGGGCGTACTTCATCTCGTCGTAGAATCGCATTTTTCGACGTCAATCCCCTGTTTCCCGCGCAACCTCTGTTATCATATATGCCACCATCGAGACCGAGCCGGGAGTACTATCTCACAAACAGACTCTACGACGCCCGGCCAACCAGTCAGACGGACTAGCCTCCCATGCCGCCCTCAAGTCGAACTTCAACCGCCGTGGAATCAGACGATGATTCTGCCGATGAGAGAACATGGTTACTGTCACAGCAATCAGGTAATGCGACAAGTTGCAACAAGCATGCAACCAGATCTGGAAATGTCAGTGCAACGTATGGGCTATGGCAAGTTGGAGCACTTCTTGGTGAGTAATAGTTCTTGGTCGAGGTCTCTACACGTAGTAACCTGATGAACTTTTGCAGGCATTCTATTAGCATACGCCGATACATCTCTGGTGTGGGCGACTCATGAGACAATGGCATCGCATTTCGACAGCCTACAGAACTCATCGTGGATGATGACGAGCTTCACAATCGGGTACTTTGTAACACTACCAATGGTGAGTTGTCCCACCTTATTTCTCGCCTGCTCGATATGCCTCCTGGTACGTTTGCTGACATGGGTCTAACAGTACAGAAGGTTGTGTGATAATTTCGGCAGCCTTCGCTCTCTACTGGTGGCTTACAGCACGTTTTGCGTTGGTAGCACGCTCTGGTACGTCTTGTATAGAAACCTCCCAGAGCTATCTACCCGTTGCCCTGAATAATCCGTGAGAAATATGGTAGAATCCATCAACTAATAACGTGAGAAGCGGAATCGGTCAGGCATATTGGCAAGTAATTTTGGGCAGGATTATTGCCGGCTGCGGGGCTTCAGGGATGGTCTCCCTTGCCTCGGTTATCATTACAGGTGAGAAGACTCCGTAGCATTTCGTCCTTTCGTATATGGCAGTAGGCGCAGTTGGAAGCTAATCAAACGTCGTGAGCAGAGATCGCTACCCCAGCGGACGTGGCCGTTTTGCGAAGTTATGTCAACATAGTCTCGACAATTGGGCTTTCCGGCGGCGGCCCCCTTGGTGGATTTCTCGCAGAATCAATCGGTTGGAGATGGTAATTACCCTGTTCTCCTCTTCATGGGTGATTATTAACATGCATGGAGGTTGTTCCTAGGACAAATCCCAATTGCGATTGCCTGTGGTTTACTCATTGCACTGGACCCGAGTGTCAATTTGCCCGAACCAGAACGAGGGGACGAACAACAGGGACAGGACTCTGAAAGCGAGGCTACACCAGCAGTCCTAACCTTCGATTTTCCAGGCGCAGTGACCCTGGCCATTGCAACAGCATCGCTTCTAGCAGCAATCGATCTCCAAAATTCGCTTTCATGGGGACACCCTACTGTTTTTGGCTTAATCATTGCTGGGCTAATATCCACGGTGGCGTTTCTTGTCTTTGAGACTTTCCCAGGGAACAGAGAGCTTTTAATGCCTTTGAAGCTTCTAAGAACAGAGATCGGTGCATTCTGTGCTGGGCAGGTATGTGGGATTCTATTAACTTTGTGCATACCTGCTCCCTCACTCAACGTGGTTCCTAAGTCCCGAGGACATCGCATCATGGGTTCATCGCTACACGGCTCCAGAACACGTACACTAACTTGAACCTGTGGTTTAGCTACTTATAGTCGCCAGTGGCTACGGGGTATGTGACGGTGGCCCCCCATTCCGATTAATTACTGACAGATTGTCTTGGAGTTCGTATCTCAAATACCACCCTACTTTGCAAATACACAAGGGGCGTCGGATGCAGAAAGTGGAGGACGAACCATCCCGTTCAGTGTTGGAAATGCTGTCGGCGCTCTACTCGCTGGGCAGATAATCAAAAGGCAAGGTTCAATTGGTCTCCTGCTCTGAGATTCGCCCACTGACTGATACCTATCTTCAGATTTGGGATTTACAAAAGACTTTCCATAGTCTCGCTTATCTTTTGCATCGCCAACATGGTTGTAATTCTACTCCGATGGCCACATCCTATTGGTATGTCTGGGTTCCAAGCTCAGTGCCTTCTTGTGATCCCCTGCGGAAGTGTGGAGGATCAGGACTTCAACGGGCTTTGGAAAACATTAGCTAACGAATGCTTGAAACTCGTTGTAGGCGCCTTGGAAGAAGTTCTCACCACGTTTCCCTTTGGCCTCTTTGGTGGAGTCATTCTCTCTGCGCAGTTCATCGGCCTCTACCACTGTTCTTCAGAGAAAGATATAGTCACAACCATCAGCATGTACTACATGAGCCAACAACTTGGTATCGCTTTGGGAATAAGTTTGAGTTCGGGTCTCCAGAAGCATCAGCTAAAGCTCACCTTGAAAAAATTAATGATGGACATTCCGGGCTCCGCAGAGGTTAGTTCTACACTGTATTTTCCTCAAAAAAGCAACACCACGCTGATCATGTAATCATGTCATCGACAGATTATCAAGCAAATTTTGGATAATTCTTCAGCCGTCATTCAATTCCCCAAGGAAATCCAGTCGCTCATTCGACAGGCATATCTCAGCAGTTTCTGGGTCGTACCATGTACGTTGTTTCGTATTGCGGCCGATGTCAATGGTGCCAGGTAGCTAATATGTTCCCAGTGCTAGCAGTTTCAACCCAGATAATTACGATTCTGCCCATGATTTCCACGACAGAGCAGTATTAGATTTGACCGCTTGGATATCACAGTGAGCACTGAGCACACTCTGACCGTGTCCTGGGCAAGCAGAGGGCTAGGTATTATCGGACGCCCGGTGGTAGTACTTATTACAATACTGTTTTCCTTTGCATTATGTTTATCTGGCCGCGAAGTCAGCTGTGCAGAGTCAAATAGCTATAGTACGTCCGGTGGAAACCATCTGTAATATAGGATATTTACTGTAATACACTTAACAGAGCTCTCTCTTCAAATGGATATTTCCTTATCTATTCACCACCAGTGGCCAGACGGTATAGATACAATTCACCACAACACAGTTCAAGGCTTGGGATCACAGATACAAAAGTAACTATCTACTACGGCTGTGGTTCAGCATCTCGCCTCCGCGCACCTCAAAAATAGCCAGCCTCAGTTCACTGTACCCAAGATCAAAGCTACTTAGCGCTCTCAGCATGAATCCGTTCCTCTCTCTGCTGGCGGCCTTCACTCTTCGGGTCATAAAACGCTGCTTCAGGTAAGCAGCTAGCCCTTACACCTTTTTTTATTTTTATTTTTTTTCGACTTACGTTTTTCTCCAAAGACCGTGGTCCTGATACCTCTCCTTACACCAGTAGAGTAGTTTCCTGGTATGATCCGATGCAGACAGGATCTCTGTGCATTTGTCAGTACTGGTCAATCATGCATCGATTGTGCAGTAGTTTTACGTTGTCCCAGAGAGCAATACTGCCCACCTGCCATTTCCATCGGACATAGTGATCGTCTGAACTGTAAATGAGTAGATTCAGGAACTGTAAGAGCGCATCTGACTCTGCCTTCTTCAGCTCGGCAAATCCTGTGCAGTACGCAAGATTGACATTGAGAGATTTCAGTCCAGTGACAGGGTGTGTGCGAATCGCAGGGTGGTGGGTGTCGATCGGCGGGCGACGAGGCTTGTCTCCGAAGTAGTCCTGAGAGGAAAGGAAGTCAGTTACTTGCCCCTTAGAAATTCTAACCTTACTGCATGTTATGGTATGTGCCAGATTGAGTTCAGTATATCTCTTGATTGGCGGTGGTGTGGGGAGTCAGGCCGCGTAAGGGCAGGAACAGAAACTGAGGGCGGGATTTGTGCTTACGATGGTTGTGTCGTATTGCAAACGCGAGGTATGCACGGCATGCAAACCTTCCAGCAGTTTTTGCATATGGGGGCTAAGCTCATCATAAAGGCCGTAGCCTGACACCCAGGCCGTGTCTCCACCAACCTCGGGATGTTGCTCCATGCGAAGGAGAGAGTAGCTTGGGGCTGGTTCCCGTCAGAAAGTTAACCTACAGGGGAGGGGATGAGAGGGAAGGTTATACGGTTAATTTCGAAGCTTGTATCGGAATGGAATTCGTTCATTGGCCATGGAGTATATTTCAGAAGAGTCCGCCAATCAGCATTGTTTCCTCCAACAATAAAATGCTTGGTGTCCTGAGAAGAGTCAGAAAGGGTCAGGTTCAATTGGTCTAGAAATAGTATGTGGCCCAGTACCTGTTGCGTAGGATGCGTGTCCAAAATCCCGAAATGTTCGAAGATCTCAACTTGCCTCTCGGTTGTTAAGTCTTTGTCTCGGAAGAAAACCACACCGCGTTCGTTGACAAGAGCAGCAAGCTCGTCCAATTGCTTTGTATTTAATTGACTTAACTGAATATTTTTCAGCTCCGTGCCTACAACTGGTCAGCTTACTCTGTACTGTGGTAGTTTATTTCGTATTTTCCATAAGTATACCAATGCTTTCAGTCACATCAATCGGTGTGGCGACAGAATACAATGCCTTTTCTCTGGATCAGCGAAGGATGCCCGATCTTTCGGCGGTGTAAACTCTTTGTGAATAGGATCCGGGGGGACATGGGCCTTGATTTTAGGATTGTAATATGGATGGATGACCGTCGGTTGTCCAGAATCGGGGGAGATGTGCTTGTACGCTTCCAGGGTCTCAATTGGGGCGGGTCGGACTCTCGCCATTTTGATGTCAAACTATTACCAGTTCTCAAGTTCAACGACGGAGAAGGGGACGGCAATCACGGTTGCTTCCGGATGCTTCGTTCTTTATTAGAACAGCCAGAGATATCAGCCTCGCCTGACAGCAAGCTCTTGGCAGAAAGAAGGGAGAAATTTCAGAGCCCCACACTACAATGCGCCTACGAGACGCGTCTCCAAGTGAGACGAAAAGAAACTACCATTCTTATTTCGACCCTCTGCCCCATTTTGTCTTAGATACTGCTTATTGGAGAAAGTGGAATAATTTTGGGTCTCACGGTACAGACGTACATTGACGCAGAATGTTCACAAGTTGACATAAAATTTTCTCCCATTCTGCAGGGTCGAAAAATGAGGCGTGCATGCATATGGTCTCTGCGTGTCTCGATGTACGACCAATACAAACTTGACACATCACTTGGCCTGTGCACGACATGGGCAGGTCTTGTGGCTTTCCAGGGGGGCTTGCACACTGGCAGCTCTGGACAAATGCAGCGAAGATCACAGTGGTTCCCCGGACGACGTGGTGGCGTGAGCTGAAAAGCACTTACTAGCATTATGCCCACATGATGTGTCCAGCTACCCTTGCTACGCTCCAATGTCTTCAGCCTTACTTTGGCAGTACAAAGTGATACCTTTGAACACCCCTGGTCTCCGATTCCGGTCAATCGGAGGGGACGGGGCAGAGTGCTGTGGCTTCCGCAGTCGGAGTGAGACAACGATCATGTACTTTTTGTCCAGCCACTGGGAGGTCGCGCTAGGCATTTCCGGTATTTGTCTGCTGTTCTAGAGAGGCAGGGGTTCAAATGCCTGTGGATCAGAGAACGACTCAGGCGTACGAAAGCCTCCCGAGGAAATTGGGTGGCAAGTGGAACTCGATTGGTGCTTGCTCAATGGCGCTCAATGGAGGTTTCACTCATTTGACAATTATTTCGTAAACCGTCTAAGCTGCCAGTGTGCTTGGAGATTCCAACGTGATTTCAACAGGTGAAAGGAAGAGAGGTTGACATGGTTTCTAAATCCTATTGGAAAGTCTGATAACCTCGTTTGGTCTCTTGGTGGCGACATAGCAAATTTTCATTTGTACGGATACTTCTCGATATATTTGCGATTTTCCTTCCCCCCCCTCCCCCCAACCCAACCCTTTTCAATCAACATTGCCCACCCATGCGCCAGTATTCCATAGTTGACAAGTCCATAACCTCCACTCCGTCCTTGCTCCGCCAATTATCACCAAAGAATTTCTTGCGCGCATCTATCTTGGAAATCTTCCCGTTTACCGTCAAGGAAATCTCTTCTCCGTCCTGAAGCCAGTAGACGACTGTCGGCACCTTGAACAGCATTAGACCCGTGGTCTCTGCCAAGTCTTTCCGGAGAGTATCCAAGCTCGGTTGCTTCGATTGGTACTCTGGCCTAATTTGCAAAATGGCGGCAGTGCGCTCCTTGTATTGCTCATCAGGTAGTGGGAGGACAACAGCGTCGGCGATATAGGCCAGAGATAGAAGGGCAGCTTCGACTTCGCCTGTGTGTATGGTAAAACCCCAGAAATGTAACACTGTGAGACGAGTTAGAAGGCATCGCGGAATTTAAGCGGGGTTTCAAACCATCAATATTTGCGCGGCCGTGGAGTACATAGCTGTCTCCGACCAGTTCGGCGCAGTCACCACTCTTGAAGAAACCCTCTTCGTCGAACGCCTTATCGGTCAGTGTTGGGTCGTCCGAAATGTAACTAAGTCCTGTTTTAATATTCGTCTTGGGGCGATTGCCAATCATACATATCGTGTGAACATTGTAGGCGCCTTCAGTCGCATCTCACCACCCACAAGCTTCACCTCGACTCCCGATACAGGGGGTCCAATTGAGCACTATCAAAGAATCAATACCATAACGCAGAGCGTGAGGACCTTGAATGCTTACCATGTCAGGATAGTTGGGATTTTCCCATCTCATGCTACATATCAGAGTCATTTCCGTTGATCCGTAGAGATTCAAGAGTGGTTTCCCTCGGCGGAGTTCTGTCCAACTCTTCTGTGTATGTGGCGAAAGAAGTGATCCAGAAACACCTGCAACTTTCACGTCGACCATCCCTTGAATGTACGCCTCCAATTGGTCAGCAGGCAGTACAGCAAGATGTTCATCAAGGTATTTCGCGAGTCTGTCATAGCCAGTAGGCGCAACATCAAATACGCTGACACCGCCTTCTTTAATGCGCTCCCAGAACCATTTCGGTTCGAAGATTCCCGCGCAAGTCTCCCTAAACATTGACGACGTAAATTAGCACGACCCGCTAGGAGAGGAGCACTGGCAAGGGACTTACAAGCAAGCTCCAGACATTAAACTTGGGATAATTCCAAAAATGCCGCCCATCCAATTTCCTGGCTTTTGGTTGAGGAACACGTCATCTTTCGTCATTTTCCAGGCTCCTATGCGCTCCTTTGCAGATGCTAGAAGAGCTGGGTAGGAATGGAGAACACCTTTCTGCTTTCCAGAGGTGCCGGATGTGAAAAACAATGTGCCACTCTGTGAGGATATGCTCTCAGACATTGGTCCCGTTTCGTATGTATGGGAAGCCGGGTCATAGGCAACTGGTAGTTGTACTCCCAGGAAAGGAAGATTGGAGATGGCGCCATTGTCATGTTCAGCACAGAGGGCCTTTATGGCTTCAACTTTCTTGGTGAGAGATGGTGCATGAAGTAGGGCTCGAGGTCTTGCAAGCTTGAAAAGACGTAGCATATCCTCTGGATTAACAACAATAGCTATATTTGAGATGAGCATACTTGGTCAAAACCGGGGATGTGTAGCTGCTTACACTGAGCTGACATGACTCCACCGAGAGAGAAGATGGTGAGCATTGACACCACGTATTCCAGCCCTGGAGGAGCTATCAGGTAGTAGAATTTGCTCTCTTTGGCATTATCGCCGTTGGAGGTGCCATTTGCAGTGCCATTTTGCTGCAGCGTAGCTTGCACTTTCTCGCGAAGTAAAGCAACATGTTGCAGCAGTTGTCCAGCGGTGGCCGTTCTGCCCGAGTAATGATCCCGAACTATAATCTTGTCGGGAATTTGTTGCGCATGTTGCACAAGCTCCAGAAACGGTGAGATGGGGGGGAAGACGAGATGCATTTTTCTTTGATGAGGTTCTGACAGGAGGCGAAAACCAAGAGCAGTATCTCTCACAGGTGCAAAGGAGGCGAAAGGAACCAAATTTTGCGAGAGATGAAGACGTTTGGCAGCTACTAAGCTTGTGGCTTTTGTAAATGGACCGTTTGTGGAGAAAGCCCTGCAACCGCAGTCAAGTTGTCCTTTGGCCGTTAAAATCGAGTTCTGAATTGGTGGCCTCAGCCTTCGGATATGCAAAGCGGAAGACGACGTGGACATTCTTGCCATCACTCTTTTTTGGGATTTAGCAATAAGCCACAAGATCTACGAGGCCGTTGTGGCTGCCACCTCCACGTTTTTTTGGCCTACCCGCCCCACGCACAACGCGGTACGCGTCTGGTACATTAGATCAATGCCTTGAACAGCGCGTCCTTCTTCAATTTAGGTGGGCGGTCCTTTTACAAAATTGTGACCGTGTGTACCGCCAAGTGAGTTAGTTGAGATCCTTTAAAACTGGCCTCAAAACCGGGTGCGGGTCTCAATAAGCGCTGCAAAGGCTGCAAAGATTATAGCTCGATGTAGTGATCATCGCCCAATTGCTGGTACTTCTTCCGCCAGCCAATAATAGCACGGATGAGAAGTCGCGAAGTTCTCGCTTTGTCTGATTGGTTATAACCCTTGTCGAACAGGGAGGGCTGGGGGGGGGGCGTGCTCGCCTCAACGGCCTCATGGAGACGGGAAACTCGCCCAAGCTTTTCTGGGTGGGTACTTTTGGACTATGGAGGCTACTAGGCCAGATAGAGGAAAGTGGCCGCCCTGAACCGAGCTGATGTTGGGGTCGATTTAGGTGGACCATGCAATGATTTTCTTTGTGCATGCCGGCCGATCGGCTGCGTGCCGATCCGTCCCCTCTCTCTTCCCCCCCCCCCCCCCCAAACCAAAAACGCCAATTCTACATCCGAATCAGGGTTAGCCAATGCCAGTCGGATGCCGTTCGGTGCATGGTGGGTCGAAACACCCACTAATCTCCATGGCGGGTTGGGACACTCACCTACTTACAGTGGGAAATGCATCCGTGTGACCGCCTTTTGCTATTTGCTTTTTCCTGTGCGAGTTCAGCTGCGAGTTCAGCTGCGAGTTCAGCTGCGAGTTCAGCTGCGAGTTCGGTAAATCTTTGACATATGTGGTGATATTCACTTGTGGAGGGTTGCTCGGTTCAAGGTTGCCGCTCTTGCTGGAGCACCGTTGATGCGCTCACCGCTGGGGTTGCCCATGCTTGCTTCTGCTGTCGGTGAACGGGATGAGAGTATTAATTGATTTAACCTATTACAGCTGGTCTGCAGGCTGCGATAATCGCAACACAAGTCTTTATGCATGTCCCACAGTCTATATGCGCGTCTTGATGGCTGGATATTGAGACATTCAAGTTCACTGCTGGTGATAATGCATGTTGGTTTGACAAATGTCTCAGGTACCGAACGTCTTGAAGATCGGGTAACTGAAACAAGCATCAGAACAGCAGCAGGTGAGGTGGGTTCGAAGCAATGTTGAAATGCAATGACGGAGTTGCTCCCCGCACACCGCTCTCACCATCGCCCTGTAGCCTGTAGCTCTCTGATTTTACTCATGTCATGTGACAAGATACCCAAGCCACCTCAGCATCGGTATCTCTCCCAGAACGTGCGCTGCTGCAAACCGTGACTATCCTATCCCCTCTATTCATCAGTATCGTACATTGGCGTTCAATTCTCAATCTCCGATATGGCTTCCCAGCTCTGGGAGATATACCTTGCTGCATTTGGCTCCGCTTGGTTAGGGATACTGATTTACCGAGCAACCTTCACGCCCCTGTCAAAACTTCCTGGGCCGTGGTACTCTCTATTTTCTGATGTGTTTCTCATGTACAAAGAATTCTCCGGCCAGCGTCGTGTGTATATACATGAGCTGCACAAAAGATTTGGGCCCGTTGTTCGATTAGGACCTAACGAAGTGGCCTTTACATCCTTGGAAGCTCTGAAAGAGATATATCAGAGTGGCGGGAGCGGATATGATAAGACCGAGTTTTACGACTTATTCGTCCAATACGAAACCAGGTGAGAGGCCAATAATGAATTGCACCCGAGATGAAAGTGAACTGAACCAAGACAGGGCAACGTTCTCAACTCTTCGGAAGCGGGAGGTGAGCTACTTTGTGACCCAAACTCCAAGTTCTCTCTTTGACGAAAGGCGTAGCATGACCAAATGAAGCGCTACATTGCGGGCTCATATGCTAATACGAGCATTATGCATCCCGAGGTTTTGAATGGCATTCAAGAACGGGTAAATGCATTTTTGAGGCAGTGTGAAGACGCAAGAGGGCTGGCCATAGATTTCTATGTAAACGTCATCACCACACTGCTCATGATACAAAAGCTGACAGATGTAGGATCTTTTGCACTGTTTTGCAATGGATTGCGCCTCGTTCCACCTGCTCCATCCGCATGGTACCAAATCCATCGAGGGGAGTGATCTCCACCTGATGAGAGAGTACTCATATGGTGATACTTTAAGAGGTTGTTACCTTGGCCCTTCACAAAGAACACTTCTAACAGCATGGCAGCAAAATTATGTCGGTATCGCTGGCCAACTCTGACGCGATGGCTCGAGGGCATCTTTCAAAGGAAAATGCCGTCGCATATCGGTCAGTACGTACTCAAGGCGTGCGAGCAGCCGGATTCAGGGGACCACAGCTTGGTGTACAGCCTGAAGAATTGTGATGCGGAATTCACCCAAATTCAAGTCGCGGCGGAGTGCATGAACCATCTTGCAGCGGGTATCGACACCACTGGTGACGCCTTGTGCTTTTTGATCTATCAATTGTCTCTACCAGGAAGCCATGCAATCCAAGATAAACTGATCGCCGAACTCTCATCGAACGACGATGGCGCTCCCCTTGATGACCTGCCATACTTGGAAGCAGTCATCAAAGAAGGACTGAGGTGTTTTCCTCCCATTCCAATGTCACAACCACGATGTGTACCCTCTGGTGGTCGCATCATCGACAAATACTTCATCCCAGGTGGGACCATCGTCAGCTGTCAGGCTTGGAGTGTGCATCAGATGAACCCCGATATCTTTGATCAAGGGGATCAATTTATCCCAGAACGGTGGCTTGATGCAAAGGCCGCTCCTCAGATTAGAAGGCTATTCTTCTCGTTTGGGGCTGGTGGTCGATCTTGCACAGGCAGACAGTAAGTTTTGGAATTCCCTCCGTCTACTTTCGCAGTTAGTAACAAGCCTCCCAGTCTTGCCATGGTGGAAATGAAGTGCCTGCTCCGCAATCTGTACTCTCGCTACAGGACCAAAGTCGCCCCAGAAATGCGGGCAAGTATGGACCTGTATGACCAAGCCATTTCTACCAGGCCCATCGACCAGACTTGCTTATTGACCCTCGAACCTATATAACGGCTGGAGATATGCGAAGTGTAGCTTGGGCTAGATGGGGTAGTGTCAGGGACCTCGCAGCTAGGTTGAAGAGAAGGGTTACGCGTGAGCGATGCAAGCGTGTGAAGGCGGGATCATCCCCTCAAGGGTTGGCCTCTCGCTCTTAGTCCCTTAGAGATGAATACAGTTTTATGAGTGACCCGTTCGAGGCTGTCTGTCTGCTACCAAACTGCTATCACAGCGCGAGGCATCTGAACCGACTCTCCACCTTCCTCATCCCATCCCAGCCTCTGACAGGTAATTCCTGTAGTATGCCAGTCTACAAACTAGTCCCCAAAATGGAGTACGGCTGGGCTTATGGATGGGAACAAGTCCATTCCTTGGTGGTCATCAGTTGTCGTGTACAAAGCCTAAAAAGTTCCATAGCGGGAGATAATTGCCATTCAAGATCGGCATAAGATAAAAAGGAAGCATGCGCACGTGGCTGGCTGGGCACTGTTTGTCCTGGTTCAGTCTCCAATAGCAGTTTTCTCCTTATTTGGCAAAGACCACAGCAGTGTTTTAGGCTGGATTCTTCCCACTGGTGCCCCCCTCACCCCCATAATGCCTCTGGTGTCAGCGCTGGGATCCCTTGTATTCATGAATTCACGCAACCCCAGGCAGTATGAGTATCCAAGTATGTTTGTAGCAGAGTATCACAGGCTATCATATTTTAACTACTTCGCGTATCTTACTACTTGGACCGGGAAGCTTTTAAGACGTGGGGGTGGGGACCTCGAGTTGTCAGACCAGACACAGCAAAATCCCGCCGGACTGGACCACCCTGGGACCAAGTCTGGCCAGGGGTGCAGTTAATTAGTGGGGAGCTGGAGGGGGAAATCATTCCGCGATGCGGTCTGCAGCAGCTTGCAAGTTAAGATGAATGCCACCTCTTCCTTTTGCTCTTCGCTCTTTTCACCTCCACCGTACCTGTCCTGGCCTTTCCACGGGTTCTATTCCCCCTCGTACTTCCAACATTCCTGCGCAAGACCACACCATGCCATCCAAAGAGAGGGTGGCCAATCTGGCCGTAGTCGACTATGAAGCCCTGGCAAACAAAGACGTTGAAGCAATCCGGTTGCTCGTGCAAGCCTGCGAAACGGTCGGCATGTTCTACCTGAAGCTCCAGGATTCCCGGATGAATGCTGTCTTTGAGGACATGCCGACAATTTCCAAAACCGGGCATACCTTCTTCAATCTGCCCCATGATTCCAAAGAAAAGATGGAAAGTCTCCGTGAGGGAATGGAGCGGGGTTATGCAAAGGGGTGATCACGAGTGATGCCTCTTCTTATACTGACGGTTTCTCCTTCAAAACAAACAGCTACCATGTCGGCAAGGGGTTCGATTATTACGAGGTCAGTACGTTTTACACAAAGCTGCATTTGCATGGTCCCTTTTTCTGATCGATCGATTCCATGACAGATTGCACGGGAAGAGTATCGACACGGCAAATGGCTCTTGCCTGCCACCTTGGAGCCACAGAAGGAGCGCATTTCCCGTACAATGGAGTCTTTCAACCACGCCACGCAGACGGTCATTGCCGAGCTATGTGCTGCCCTCGATATCAATATCCCCGAGCTAAAGGACGATCCCAACGTTCCCACCGACACGGGCCTCAAGCTGGTGTACAAGCCTCCAATGGGGGAACCTGGCGACGTTTTTCACCCGTGGCACACCGATTCCGGCCTCGCTACATTGTTATGGTATGACGAGGAGATGACACAGATACCGGTCTACGATAAAGAGGGGAAGCAGACAGAGGACTCGGAAACAGTCCCCGTCGTCAATGGTACTGTCCTTGTCAATATTGCGGATGAGCTTGCTGCCAGATCAGGAGGACGCCTGCATTCGCCTGTGCATCGCGTGGTAAATCCGCCGGGGCCTAAGAGGGTATGGAACGGTGCTGTCTATCTCCTTCGACCGTACAAAGTTTAGCTACAGTTTTTGCGGTGAAGAAAAGTATCAATTTGCCAATTTTCTGCTCTCCGTTTTCGATACAGTTATATAGCTTTGAAGGAGCAAACTATCCAGAATAACCCCTCTTTTGGCCTTCCAACTCAAAGCTTTTACTCGTCTTAGCTGTCGTGATTACCAACTCTAGGCTATTGGCTCACCCCAAGGCCGAGTTTCTGCTTCTGAATCCTCGCAAACACGCCGATAGCAATGAGGAAAGCCCCCACACTCACAACCCAGACATTGATTCTCAGTACATATTTATTATACCCAGTCAATGTAGCGGTAACTGCTGTCGCCAGAATCATCACGAGGATGAAATACCCCCCAAAACGATGATACTTGTAAAGCGCTCTCGCCCGCGCCTCACCCCCGTACAGCGAAGGGGTCATCCACATGGTGACGCCGAAGAGGTACTGCACGAGGAGCAAGACTAACGTCGATATTCCAAAGACTGTGTGCGTAGAGGGAGGATGCGACTCATTCAAACGGGCCTTGGTGACCTCGACGATGGTGAAGCCTGTGACGAGGGCCATGAACGCAACGAGGTTGAGCGCTGCGTGAACGTGTTGGCCCCGTCGCTTCCAGCCAAGGTCATCAGCTGCGAATCTCTGCTGGAAGAGGGTGGACTGGGTGAGAATGAAGATGGCGATAGACATGGCGGTCGGGTGGCCAGAGAAGAAGTTGATGGGGTGAGAGGCGATCTGTGCCCAGACGCTGCAGCAGAGCATGAGGACGCCAATTTCGGGGATGATGATGCCAATTCCAATGAAAGTCTCCCTCACGATGTTGGCTCTCCCCAATAAACCCGCATCTCCAGGTCTCGCAAGCAGCGGTTCCGTTTCGGACCCATCGCTAGATTCGCGTGTCGTGGTCGGCACTGGCCGCTCAGGTAGACCACTCTCGCTCGCCATTTTTGTTTAGATAGATTCGTTGCTGTGCAGATAAGTGTGGCAGTCCAGGGGTTGTACTGGCTGGCTGGATGGCGGCAGCATGGGCTTTGCTTGACTAGGGTTGTTCGTTGTATGGCGAAAGTCAATATTAGTCCAAGGACCTGACGGGTGGAAGAGCTACAGTCTATCTAAATATCGAAGTCTGCAGTGCACCTGGAGGTGGAGTTTTTAATAGCGGGATTTGATGAACGATGATGGGTGATGGTGGTCAGCCCGGGAATGTTGTTGGAGTTCCTCCCTCTTGTGATCTCGAGTGATCGTATGAATCCCTCATCGCCCGGTGATCACTGTTGCTTGCTGTGACGGGACGCCACAGCTGCAGAGTGTCTCACACGACCAGCCAATCCTGAAGCCTCCGAGCGAGCTGGGGCCGTCACAGGGGTGTCGATTGATTCAGATGTATACATGGATGGCACAGCTACCATGTTGGCACGTGCACGATACTGCATAATTTTGTGAACATCCTGTCACCCCGAGGTGTGAGTGGATTGAGTACCCTTGGGTGCGTCGTTGCTTTCTACGATGCCAGTATGCGGCGTTGATTCCGTTCCTTCATTTGTTCAAACAATTCTCGTCGAATTTAGCGCCCTGCCTGGTGCTTCTGGTCCCACAGTTGTCGACGTACACGTAAAGACCAAATGGGGCGGGCTAAAAGAGTCAAGTACAGTTCAGAGGCGAAAGGGATAAGATCCCACGGGACGTGTTGCAGGAATTCCCCCAGCTGGACACCCTCCTCATCATTTACTTCTCCGGCCCCAGAAGCTACCTTGAGTACGGCTTTACGGAAGCTCCAATGTCGATATGTCGAATGCCTACACCTCCCCGTCAGAAATCATTGCCTTGGTGCAGGGTGTGAACAAGGCGGCAGCCAGCTTTGAATCATCCGTCGCATCTCAAGACAACGTACACCTTGCCCGACGGAGACTTCAGCATGAGGCTCAAAAACTCCTCAGCTCTTTGGAGGAACCAAATGGAGAGGTCTGGACTCGAACCTTCCAAGTAAGTCTACAACCTTCTTCAAAACAGCGCAAAGAGCAACATGGATGGCGCAAACCAACCAACCCGTTTGTCATAGGTCAATGTCAGTGCCGCACTCGAGGTTGTTTCACAACTTAAGCTGTGGGAGAAGTTCGAAGTAGGAAAGGAAGTCCCCATCTCGGAAATCGTAGCCCTCACCGAGGCAGACGAGATAATTATTAGTGAGTATTTCTCATCGGTGCAGCATACGTATGAATTCTTACTAAATTTTTAACAATCCGCCTATTCCGTCAACTCACAGCAGCCCATCTGTTTGTCGAATCCACAGGTCCAAACGGTCTGAGCTTTGCTCTCACGTCCCTCGGTAGACCATATTTGCATCCTGACCACCGCGCATTCAACAACTTCATGTTCTTCGATCTCATTCCCTCAATCATGGCAATGCCGAGAACCCTGGCCGAGAAACGATACAAGGCACCCACAAAATTGACCGGGACACCTTTTAAATGGGCCAACGGAGAAGAACTCTGGACCTGGTTAGGCTCTCATCCTGATCGGGCCCTCAATATGGTTGCTGCGATGACATCACATAACCCTCTGGATGCCTATCCATGGGGGGCTGAGCTTGCAAAATTGGACCTCAAAGACGAAGATGTAGCGATTGTCGATGTCGCTGGGGGTCAAGGTCACATCAGTAAGCATGACCCCCAAGTTATCCCTTGATGTCCCTCAAGCACGTCTAGACCAATTTTTAATCAAAAGCACAATCCTGGTCTTTCTACTCAGGTAAGTCTGTATAAGGCACAGATGCTAATGTAAGTTCTTCACAGTGGCTGAAATTCGCCGAAGGAATCCAGAGATCAAGGGACGGCTCATTGTACAGGATTTGCCTTCTACATTTGAGGCTTTTCCTACGCCACCAAAAGGAGTAGAGTTCATGAGTTACAACATCTTCACTCCCCAACCCGTCAAAGATGCGTGTTTCTATCATTATCGCCACATTTTCCATAACTGGAGCGATGACGACTGCACCACCATCCTAGAACAAATCGTACCGTTATTAAGAACACAGCCAAGGAGCAGATTGCTGTTGGTTGATGTGGTACTGCCGGATTTGAACGGAACAATGCAGGAGGCAGTCATGGATATTTCTATGTTTCCAATGGGAGGGATGGAGAGGACTGAAAGTCAATGGAAGCTGTTACTTGCCAGAAGCGGCTTGGGGATCAGGAAAATTTGGAGAGGAAGTGAACCAGAAGCATGCATCGAGTGTACACTACTTACTGAGGGGGTATGATATAATACACGAGTGCTAGTTCCTGAATTTCCTGGGATCAGCGTGTTAGATGGCGTGTCAGACAATTTTGGTATCAAATAAGATTGACATAACTGCGCCGAAGGCGCCAGTTGCATGAATTGAGAATTATTTAAGGAGTTGTTGTAAGTTGGCAAACGAAATTGCCGAGTTTGACTTGTATGAACCATACAGAGGAGGGCAATATACCTTGATCCCTTTGGACCCGACTGGTAGGTAGAAGGGGTCAAATACTTGTTGCCAAATACTGTCCTACCCTTCCACGACTGAGCTCTTAGCCACTCAGTCGTGGAAAGGTAATTAGCCAAACACTCTGGTAGTGATCAGACAACAGAGGCTTGGTGAGTGAATAACAGATCCAGACACGGACGTCACAATCAAGACACGGTCCTATGAGGCACGGAAAATTGAGACATGGCATGATCTAGACACGGGTACTCTGAGACATGGCACGATCTAGGTATTAGTGCTCCGAGACACGGCACATTAAGACCGGCCCGCACCCGCCCACGACACCGAGTTGCCAACGCTCCCTCTGGCAGATGAAGTCGGGTGCGGATGAACATGGTATAATTGCGATACCTTCCAGCTAAGGGCAGTGGACCTGATGTTTCCCTTTACCAGGATGCTTCCCCACCTAGCATGACACATGCATCGAGTGGAAAAAGGGATATCCGCGGAGAAGGGTGCCGGCGGCGAAAAGTAACCCGTAAGGTAAAAAGCGATCTTTTGCTAGTCTACTACTAGCCCTTGATAAAGAACATGCTAATATGGAAACCAGATCTCATTTTGACGCCTGGGGAAGACCTTCTCTACAGAGCTAACAGATCTAATCACTGCTGCACTGAATGAGAACCCTTGTTAGCGAAGCTGACTTCACCGCCATTGCGGGGATGCACTTAGGGATCGAAGGAAGTCCAGCGAATAAGATATCCTAAAAGTTATGCCTCTGTATCAAAAACGTCATGCCGCTGTATCAGTTCCCATCAGGAAATGGCAAGAGGGGAGGTCTGCAAGCCCAGTCCCATGTTGAGCGAGTGTATCCTATGACTATTCTATAACGGCATCATTGCCAAAGTGACGTCAAATTGCTATTGAACAACGGAATTTTGATATGAAGAAACTAACGCATATCACAAGCGAGTAGGCCACCCAAGCGAGTGGGCCACCTTACATCTACCTTCTACCTTCACTCCCCTCTAGGTTCACCACAACCATCTAAATAAATAGAAATCAATCGAATTCGTTTTTTTTTCAGACAGACTTTCCTCCATTGTACACGATCGCACATTATGGCCGGGCTTACCGCAGGTGCCACAACGCCTTAACTTAGCCTCAACGCGCCTCACACGACCTCTTGCTCGACTCATTTCTGCCTTCACCTCCTCGCTCACCTGACCTTGACCTTGGATATCCTGACCCTCGCCTACTGTAAGACTTCCTCCATGCCTGAGATGGTTTTTCTTCGTCCTGCGACGCTTACTAAGGGTCTGATTCTCCGACTTCAAGAAGGCCAGTTGATGCATGATTCCGTGTGTACCCTTTGCAAAACAGTCCAGAGCGTCAATAATTGATGTCGGAGAGCTACCTTGATGCCTAGTAATCCGACTTTTGATAAATTTAGATTGAGAGCTGGCTTCTCTAGGATTATGTGGCGTACGAGAGACCCAAGGTTCCGGCAGATCGGGCATCTCCTCCACAAGCGTTGGCGTATGAAGGCGCACATCTAGCTGTGAAATAACTCGTTCAGGATCCCTAGGAACAATTCCAGCACTTCTGAATCCTCCTCGCACATTTTTTTCAGTCATGGCTTTTTGGAATGCTGCGCGGAAGGCAGGCAAGAAGTCTTCCTTCGCGATGTGCGTTGAACCTGCTCTGATCCTCTTTTCGATCTGCCGCCCGTATGCGGCCTTGAGCGGGCTGAAACAGCCAACATCAAGAGGCTGAAGTATGTGAGAGTAATGAGGAGGCATACAGAGCGTGATAATATTGTTCTCTTTGCAGTAGAGCTCGAACTCGACTGAATGGTGGCTTTCATGGCCGTCCAGTACGAGAAGGCGATACCTGCCCGAGAACCGGGACTTAGAGTGCTGATCAAAGTGCTGAATCCACTCCAGGCCCTTCGCATTTGTTTTCCAGCCGTTTTCAGTCGTTGAAATAACCCAATCGTGCGGCAGGGTGCTATCCTCGTACCAGGTTGAGAGGTGGATCTTACCCGCGACGATGATGTACGGCGGGATACACCAGCCGGTAGAATTGACACCTTGGATTACGGTAACCCATTGCCGATTTCCAGGCTGGACCTTCTTCAGTATTTGTGCGCCTTTGGGCCGCTGTAACGACCATCCCATTACCAATGACGCCCATCATAAAACCTGTCTCATCGAAGTTGTAGATATCAGACTCGGTGATGCCGTATTTGGCGATTATATTACGCACCAGGTCAGACCAGACTTGAATAATAGCCGGATCTTCGCATTTGGCTCTTTGATAGTCAAACCGTCGGAAGGAACGCGTGCGAAGCTCTGGTTGTGGCTTGACGAAGTTAGAGGCCCAGTGCTTACCGACACGTGACGCGTCGCGGTCGGCCAGCAGTCGATTAGCCATATCTTCCCCCTCGGTAAGCCGAGGGGGAAATGATCGCGAATCTAGGTCGATTACATATTGTACGATAGTTGATTCTTCTAGAGCCGTCAAATTCCGAGTCTTAGGCGTACAATCGCGTTGCGCTGCTATACCGCGTTGTCGGCGGCCAAGCGTGACGCGAGGGACCTCATACAGCTCTGCAGCAGTCCGGATACTTAGTGTAGGATCTTTTTCGAGAGCTAAACAAGCAAGAAGAATTTGAGCTTCGTTTGAAGTAGATGGCATTATCATAGGCTGAGAAAAACGCAGTGAAGGGTAGAGGAATGTAAAATTGTGGTGGGGTGGCCCACTCGCTTAGGTGGCCCACTCGCTTGTGATATACGTTAGCCAATACAAACAAAATATTGCCAATATTGGCATACCCACTGTATTGTATGTCTCCATCGAACAACCTCCATATCTTATTGGTACAATACTGAGGCGGCGTTTATTCCATCGTATGCATCCCAGTCAGTATGTTATTGCCGCATATTGGCAACATTGTAAAGATCGTCAGCCATATATTATATCTTTCAGATAGTTCGTCCAAACGATGGGGAATCCCCCATTATCACCAGATTTGCTAGAGCTAGCAAACGAGAGCTAACACGTCCAACAATATCATCCCAGCCAAATTAACCAGACTACTTCGAACCCGCGTCCTCCTCATCCGCCCAGTCTCCATCCCTCCAGTCATTGTAAGAAAAGAACTCAACCACCTCGGGGGGGTGAGTCTCATTCCCCATGACACTCCCGCCATATGTAAGATATCCTTCCACACCCGGCCTGTCGATCAGACCGAGCACTTCAGACTGGTTTCCCATTACCCAAGCCTACGGTAGTTGCATTAGTATGTTTTCTCATTGAACATGACGCGACGACATGGGAACTTACGGTGTTCATCCCCCATATCATATGAGGCAAGAGATGGCAATGAATCATCCAAACACCGGGATGATCGATTCTAATTCTCCAGGCCCTCCATGCTGAAAGGGTGTTATTTGGTGCCGTTCCGCTATACTTGTAGAGGTTGGTCGTACTATCCCGGGTTAGTATACGTATTTTTCTTAAAGCCCGAAGCATCTCACAAGGCCTTTGATAGGACTGTGGGGAGAAACAAGAAAAAAGAAAAAAAAGAAAGAAAGAAAAGAAAGAAAAAAAAGAAAAACTTACTCTCTCTTGATGGGATGTCCTCCAGAAGCCTGCCATCTTGCCTCATTTGCCTCGCGATCATATTCACCCATTCCAGAGCCCAAATCCCAGTAATGAGCCCCATGAGCGTGCCACGGATGGGTCTCCGTTCCATTGCCCTCAGAACCCGTTCCCTGAACAACAACCTCAATAACCTCTCCCATGAGGGCTGGGAAGGCATGAGCGACTGGATCCAAACCGTCGTTCTGGAGAGCGCGCTCCATAGACGGCCAGTTAGATCCACCATCTTTATAGAGAGATACAAGGTAAGGCTCGTGCACGAGACCTTCATTCCACGTGTAGCCGTTCATCTTGTAAAGTAGGCCGCCGTCAGGAATCGACAGGTGAGATGTGATATTGACTCGTCGCGTCACTTCTGCTGCCGTGGGGAAATTCTGTGCTGAGAGTGAGGCGATGGGGTGTGCCGAATTGTTGAATGGTCGAAGCGAGTATTCAAGCCAGTAAGAGTCGGTCTCTGGCAAGTCCATGGGAGGGGAAGCTGGTGGATAGACTGGGGGGCTGTCGTCCCTTATTTCGGGGCCATAGTTGATGACTGCGAAGGAGCGAGTGAGTCCTCCAAATTCGCGGCTTTCCAGTTGCAGGTAGTATTGCTGCTTTTCTGGGTGTTCAAGGGTATGAAGAAGAAAGCTGAATCGTTGGCCTGGACTGACTTGCATGAATGGGGTGCAGTGTTTCTCGGTGTAGGCTCTATTTTATTGTTAGTTCAATTGCTAAACGAAGAGGGGCGCGTGGAGGCAGGTATACCCATCAGCTTCAATCACTTCGAGATGCTCGTGGCCCTCGATGGCCAGCATGTCGAATGACAAGGCAGTCCCGCCAATCAGTCTCATGCGGTAGGTTTTCCCAGGTTCCACGTTGATGACAGTCAATGAATCATTGCACGACTTCCCTGGACTTGTTATACCGGCTCCTTTCCCGTTGATAAGCACCATTTCTTGGGCTCTTTCGTACGCCATGGGGACGGCTAGTAACGCTTCCTCAATATACTCATCAGTGTCCGGGAAAACATCTTGTATGAAAAGGACACGATCGTCATCGTAGTGGTGGGGAGGATCTTGCGCATCCTCAATCTGTAAATATGTCAGTACAACGAGAAGTGCAAACAATGGCCGTAAACTAGAATCAGCGGAAACTTTTCCACATTGAGAAAAACAGGAGAACAGGTTTCCCTACAATCAATGGCCCCGCACAAGAGGTAGCTTGGAAACCGACATGCGAATGATAGAAGTATGTTCCCGCCATGCCAAGTGGCACATGAAGCTCATAGTCGAAGAAATGACCAGGAGGGATGGGCCACTGTGCGGCCTGGGGAGTCCCATCAGAGAAGGGAGCTGTTCCCATTGTGAGGCCATGCCAATGCTAGTAATAGTTAGTCAAAATGCGTCTCCAATTCATGAGTAGGAAGGCATCAGGAGAAAGAAGTAAGATTTGGGATAGGAAATGGGACGCCAGCGGGCACAAGGTGACTGGTTTGACCATACCATGGTAAGGTTTTGATGAGGAATATCATTGTAAACCCTAATCCAAACCGTTTGGCCCTCTGTGAATACCAGGGCAGGGCCTGGGCTAGTGCCATTAACTACCAAAATCTCTTTGGAAGGCACACAGGACTGCTTTCTCTTCTCTTCCGTGACGCGGAGAACAGCATCGGGGACGAAAGCTTCAGCGTGGGGTACTGCAGATGCTACTCCAAGCAACAAGGTGCTCAGAGCAGCTATGGCAGGGAAAAAACCTTGAATGAAACGCATCTTGTCCAGTGATGGGTGATAGTTTGAATGGAATGGTTAACGCTGTCGTTCAAACCACGGCTTTTATGATAGAAGCAACAGGACCATAATGACTCCGCCTGCTGGCCATGCGGCCAATAAGGCTACAGTCTGCTATGTGATGGCTTCGATGCACCAGTTTGTCTCTCGATTAGTTACATCACATGAGATTGCTTCCGTTCCTCCTCATCAGCCCAATCTTGCTTGAGTCTTTGAGTAAAGCTACACCTAGAGTATGCGGCACAAGGGTACGTACCTGACCGCCTCTACTAGGTACCAACTTTCCTCCCAGCTGACCCAGACCAAGTGGGGATGCATAAGGAACAGTACAATTGCGATAGCTTCTGACCAAGGAGGGGGAGCCACAGACCTACCTTGAAGAGGCAGGCCTGCCTTCTTGGCATCGATCGGGATGTGTGGCATTTACCTTGAGTCATTCATCTAACGAAGGGAAAGCATTCTGGACCCCTGCTTGTACTAACCCATGTACATGTACCTTTGGCTGCGACGCCAGCAATAAAGCGGTCAACTTCTTCTTACCCCTACCGTACTTCTGATCATCACTGTCTCACTTTTTTTTCTCTCAGGTGATGCGCGGGCGCATCGGAGAGGGAAAGCCTCCCACATGAATAGCTTGACTAGGAGAGGAAAAACGGCACTACAAAACACCCGCACACGACTACAAGACATGACGGCGAATAATACGACCTTTGTCTTGAGACATGTTTCAATTTGCCGTCGGCTTTTTGAACAGGCTCACATCGATCGAACATTGAGTCAACTCATGTTTGTGATTCAACTTAATAGCTTACTGCGTATGTCGCAGCGGTTTGCGGTGCCGCTTCTTTCTTGTCACCGCCTTGGCTACCTGGTTGTTGCAAGGCATGCATGTATTGATTCCTTGTTCCGATAAAACTTCTGATCCAAACTCCCGCACCACAAATCCTTTGCCACGGTACGCACGCTAATTACCCCAGCCACACATTTTCCCAACACCAGGTGCCTTGACATCTGATCTAGGTGACCTCATCTGCCGGAGAGAAGCTCGACTGGCCATTGCATCTGCACCATGTGACTGCAAAAACTGAGTGTCTCCAGAATTCAAGGGCGCTGCCATTGCTGCCCCCACAGGTGCTGAGAGTTCTTGTATAATCAATCTTATAGAATCCATATTAATTACGCGTGCTTTCTTCAGAGATTATGGGCGATGCATGCATCGGCCGTTACAAATTAACTATGCTATAGGATACGTCGTGAGACACACTTTGTCATAGATGTTGGGCATGGCCACATTCGTCCCCGTCACATTATCATAGGCCAACCTAATCAATGTCGGCTCAGACGGTGAAAACTGCGGCCATCCACCTCTGTAGTTTGTCAACCCGTCTGTAGGAGATTTCGCAAAGGCCGCCCACGCCCCCTGGATGTATTCCCTGATCGAAATCTCCTCCGGAGTATCAGGAGGAATTCCTGCGCCGGCGGGGAGCGTGTCCCAAATGAAAGGAATCTCGGAACAATGCCAGGCGCCGCTGTCAGGATTCGTGTAAAGTCGGGTGTTGGGGAAGTTTCCGAACCAGCGGTAGCGCCATATAGGTAGACCGTGGGAAGCGCTGACATTTGCCCGGGCGCCTGCTGGGCACGCGAACTCTGTATTGGTGAGGTTCACCCAGTGCTCATGGTCGAAAGTAGCGCCATTGAGAGCAAATACGGGAATATATGCTCCGGCCTCGAAATCGTTATTGCCAGTCAATAGAGGCAGTTGGGCAAATTTGCCGGCTCTTGAAAGAGCGGGATAGTCGGCAAAGCCAGTGATACCGTCAACACTGGGCCCGAAGCTGTTGGACCCAACTGCAGCATACAGATCTTTGACATCCTTCTGTTGCAGACATGACAGTATCTCTGAACTGGAGGTGGTGACATTTGTGCCACAGCCAAGGGTATCAGAGACCTTGTACCACGACTCGGCATTGTTCGGCGGCAGCGGTTTACCAAAACCAGCTGCACCAGACTCCATGATGAACCCGGAGACGATAGGGTCTGATGCATAGGCGTACGCATAGTGGTCCACCGATGCGGAACCAGCAGATTGACCAAATAGTGTCAATCTTGAGCAGTCGCCGCCAAAAGTGTGACAGTTGTCCCTCACCCATTCTACGGCTAGCCGCTGGTCGAGAAATCCCGGGTTATGATTTTCTGAGTCTGGATCGCCATGAAATCCCAGAATGCCAACCCGATAGCTAAGTGGTGAGTTTTAGAACTAGGTACTGGCTCGTTGGCTTCGGAATGGCTTACTTGAAAGTGACGACAATAACATCTTGCTCGGCTGCGAGATGCTGCCCATCGTAAAAGTTACTTTGAGTACTCCCGTAGGTGAAACTACCCCCATAGATGTAGATCATGACGGCTTTCTTCGCTTCACCACCGGTAGGAACCCAAACGTTCAAAGTGAGGCAGTCTTCACTGAACGTGTCGGTAAGTTGAAAGAGATCTGAAAGAGTTGCATTTCCTTGGGCCGTCAGATTGGCAAGAGACACGTCGTAATTGCTGAAATCATGATCACCCGGAGCGAAGGGTGTGGTTGCTGGGCAAGCGAATCCCTGTGGTGGAAACTGAGTGGAAGCTCAAATAAGTCAAGATGCGGGAAACACTTACGACACTGTTTCCATTGATAAGTTTATCGCCGTGGTACTTCTCTGGTGGCATAAATCTTCTCTTCCCTACTGGTGGTAGCGCATAGGGAATACCCAGAAACGCAGTGACACCGGGTTCGGCAGTCGCAGCGTAGCCGCAAACTGGCCCGCTAGATGTTATGATTGTTTGACATACACTGAGCGCGTAGGAACTTGATATCCCAAAGAGGGCGAGAATATGAAGGGCCTTCATTTTTGCCGACAATTACATACAACAATCAGTATGAGGAGAGAAGATCAATATGCCGAGGGACGGAGGGTAGATCGAAACAGAAGAGGTGTGACTACGGAGCATGCAGGAAGGAAGTAGGAATCAGCACTCTGTATCCGAGTACTTATTGAAATCAGGTTTGAAAGCGTGTGGTTAGGTCTGCTCTTAGATACTGTGGTCGGACAAGCCTTGCACTGTGAGACAGCCCGGCCACGCAATTGCGTTATCTTGTAACCTCTGGGCATCATACCTACCTGACTAATAACTTGAGTTTATGGAATCCAGCGACAGCTTGACACCGCTCATGCTATATGAGATCTTCTGGAGTTGAGAACTTGAGATGTCTTGCCCGTAATATCGTGGCCACCCTACTCGCTGGAGTAAAGCCCAATTGCTTCTGGGCTCAATGAAGCAGAACATTCAAAATGAGATATCTGGAGCTTCAATTTGCTAGGCTGAATGCACCAAGCTTGACCGTCTTACGCCGGGCAGCGATTGAAGCACCAGGGGCTGAGAGGGAAGAGACAACACCATACAAGCACACCCCGCATCGACGGACATGGTGCTCAGTAAGACACACCAAGAAGTACAGCCAGAGATTCAGAAAAATGGAACACGGGTGGTGCCGGTGCTATTTTGCTTTTTGCCCGTTGACTGAGACATGGAGACTTTTCAAGATGCAGTAACTCTGACATGCATTAGAATACGTCGTAATGGCTAAGGTGGGGTCAGAGTAAACATGTACGAGTTCAGCTCCCCTTGGATGCATATCCCATCCAGAAACGGCAATGCCTCAGCCAGCCACATTTGAGCCATTTGGAAGGATTGACAGAGACCTGCAGCGCCTATTTACACCCATCGTCCATCAGGAGCAAGCCACATGTCATAGTCAATTTGTGATGTTTGTGATGGCTATTGCACGTGTCTCAGTCAAAGGAGATATTCTGGTTGTCAGGTAGGCACAGTTATTACGGAATACAAATCCAGTCAGAATTGGGCGAAAGAACATCCTTGGTTAACTGACGCGTGCTCCTTGGGCGGCTGTCACGGCCAGGCAGACTTGCAGATCCCGAAGGCTTGCCCATCCGTTCCATAAATCCCCGCCCCAGGAGACTAGCTGAACCCGATCCCGCAGAGTAGTGGGGCTAACTTAGGGTGTGGCCGGTAGAGCAGCACCACCCCATACAGACCGGCGGTCCTCCCTGCACAACGGATATGGTTAGAGTTGGATAATACACTGGTGTGCAGTAATGTATGGAGTTGGTGCAAAGGTATAGTAAAATATGAAGGTGGCGATGCAAACAGTGCCTTTATCTTGACGCATCCATAAGCCTACTCCAGCATCCTAACTCCGTGTAGGCGGAAGGAGGGCCAGCAGGTTCCTCGATTGTACCAACTCATATGAGCATATTAATGAAGCAATCATAGAATAACATAGTGATCCCGTAGTTATACGATATACAACTCAGTTTACTCCTATGTCAACAAAATTTACTCCGAATCCACCTCGGGACCATTGTACCGATGGACATCCCTCTGCAGGGAATGGCTTCGCTCCCCCGAAATTTGTCGCAGGGATCACAGAGGGGTGTGCGCTAATGAATCTTGTTTCTGATTAGGTATGTGTCTCGCTGCCGCATCTCAGACACTTTTAGTGTTCAGGGGTTCAGGTTTAGCGCCCACCAAATTCACCAGCTTGTTCAGGACCGAGAGGGGGCACACCGCCTTGCAGTGTGACCACCCAACATTCCCGATTGATCAACAGACGTTCCCCTCCCAGGAGGAGACTATACCTATCTAGTCACCATGGCCTGACTGCGTAATTTTCGTTTTTAGGTACGAATAGTACATGTCTTGTTCAAATACCGCTTCGTACACACCGTTATATGCAGTTGGGCGTCGCACAGGCTTTCAGCTGCTCAGGACTCTTGGGCGACCAGGATGAAGTCTCTGATTTCTGAACACCGGGCGGGGTTGTGATCTAACATTTGATACTAAAACGACTGGGGGTTGGTTTAATGCACCCACGATATGCCGCTTGCCTCACTGGCAGCGCCACTCCGAAAGACGGGAGACTGATTCTGGAGTGTTGCAACACATTGCAGACATGCAGAGAAATTTGACCAAGTACTAGCCGCAATATACAGATCGAGTTCATTCCGACCCTTGGTGACTGGCCCGGCCCAGTCTTCCACAACCGCCTGATCTTGCAACCTCACTGACAGCTCCAAATCATCAGCCATCCAGCGCCGCCGTCCACCATAGCAAAAATGAACAGAGAGCAGATGATAGCTCAGCACAATGCTATCAAATCCAATCTTCGAACCCTCACCGACGCTGTAGAAGCGTACTCTTCTACCTTCGAGAAGAACATCTTATCTGATGACCTCGAAGCAGTCGGCCAAATCTCCCAGCGCCAGGTCGAGATGGTTGAGAACGTGAAGCAGATGCAGAGCACCATCTATGGGCCACTGAACATGGTCATGTTGCATTACGAAGAGGTCAGGCCTACTATCTTGCTCACCACAAGACACGATGAGATCCGGAGCTGACTTTTGGTTTGTGGGAGTAGTGCCTCCGTTCAAGCGCACTTCGAACGCTGCTAGAGATGGGCGTTTTTGACGCCTTGCCGGTCGATGACGGTGGGATGTCAGCAGCGGAACTGGCTAAGAAGCTAGAGGTGGATGAAATCCTTCTCGGTTTGTGGCATGCCAAATCAAGTAGAGTTTGCGGGCTAACGAAGCAAAGTTCGCCTGATGCGCATTGTTGTCCCTACATTTTTTGAAGAACCAGAGCCAGAAGTGTACACCCACACGCCGAATTCCAGGGTCTACTTGGAAGGTCCTGTGCGAGCCAACTTTAAAATGATGTACGAAAACTCTTTGAGTGCTGTCTAATAAAGTGTAGCTAACCAATTGTTACTCCCTCTACAGGTTCGATGAGATTTGTGTCGCCAGCACAAGAATGCCCGAGTTCTTCAAGAGAAATGGTTATGTCAACCCTGCTTCTCGACGCAACAATCCCTACACCTTCGCCCACGATACCCAAGGCCTATCTATGTTCGATTTCCTCCTTCAGAATCCAGCTCGCTTCAAGAACTTCAACGATGCAATGCAGGCTCGTTCGTCCCAAACGTCTCAACCCTATAGCTTATTTCCATTCAAATCGAGATTTGGCGAGATGCACACCACCGATGAGACTGTTCTCCTGGTAGATGTCGGGAGCGGCATAGGCCAAGCTACACTGGCAATCCGGGAGGCTTGTCCGGAAATCAAGGGGAAAATGGTAATGCAAGATCAGAAGGAGGTTATTGACGGGATTGCAAGTTCATTGCCCTCGGGTGTGGTGGGTATGGCACATGATTTCTTCAAGCCCCAACCCATCAAAGGTATGTTCTCTTCAGCTTCAATAAGCATTCACAGACTTACAGTTCACATCATCGCAGGTGCCCTGTTTTATTACATTCACCGCTGCCTGCACGATTGGCCGGACTCGGATTGTCTTTTAATTCTACAGCATCTCGCGGCCGCAATGACACCCGACGTCTCACGCCTTCTAATATCTGAAATAGTGATGCCGCGCGGACGTGTTGATATCCAAACCGCGTGGTCGGATGTTAACATGCTGACTTTTGCTGGGGTGGAACGGAGTCTAAAGCAGTGGACAGACCTCCTAGATACTGCTGGCTTGAGAATCGTACATGTGCATGGCAAGGATGGAGGATGCTGGTTTAGGGTATTAGAGGTCGTGCACAAGTAAAACAAAACACCTACGAGCGGCGCACTTGCCACCACAATGCGCATAGAACCTTCAATCAAACTACTATAAAATCAAATATCTACTATGATTATATTCGGTTCAGATACATTAGCCCCTTCTGCAAGTTCGTACGTTATAACTAGTCCCGCTGCAATTATTGCAGCGTGGAGACTAAAATCTCCTATTAGGTAGCTATAAGTAACGGTAAGTACCTATATAAGTAAAGGGGGATAACCCTAGACCAAGAGATAGAAAACCGGTATGAATCGGCGCCATACTTCCTCAGTCGAGCTACATCGTTCTTCCACAGCTCGTAGCTTTTGCAAGCATCATGGGCCGTGCTTCCATCCTTAATCTTGCCGGGGGTTCGACTGAACGTATCCCGAATAGAGATTTCTTTCCCGTTAGTATTCCACCTACCTTTGATCTGCGGAGCAACTGTCGCATATCACCATTGAAAGCCGAAAGGAGAGCTGCGTAACTCAGAATTGAAACTGGGCTGTGCATTGGCCATACTCATCTGGTGGTCTCACCTCGGGTTTGTGGTCTTGTGGCAGATGAGACGTCGGGTCGTGCTCGAGTACAGCGGAAGACCTGGGATATTGCATGTAATCGGCTCGGACATTCCAAGCCTATCGCGTCTAACAGTATCTGAGCATATATTGGCATCATGGTGTCAGGCTCCTGCACGACTACAACACCTCAAGTGCGGCAGCAACAACTATGGCCACTAGTACGCCAAAGACCGCACACAAGGCTTCGACAACAGCCACAATAACCTCTACTAAAACTTCCCTGTTACCTGCCTTAGAACCCTATGTATGCAGCTTGTAAGTTGCGGGCCGGGCTTGGAAGGCTTCAGCGGGATGCGAGAGGTAACCTGTGATAAGTTGAATGGATTTCTATACAAACAGCAGATGGTGCCCGAGGCTCCACAGTTCGACTATGATTCGGTAAGTAGATCTGGGGGTCCCTTTATGGAATGAAGCGGCCAGCTTTGTAGGACAGGAATGCTTCCGTTGTATCGGAATATTCCTTCTCGATGACCGCTGTATGAAAAGAAGAGCGAGGCACTATTGAACACGGAAACGGCAGAGGACTTAAGTTAAATCCATCGGAATAAGTAAAGCTGCTAACTACTAGGGCTGCCAGGGAGCGTGGAATTTGGGACAACTTATATATCCACATTAATATCTTTTCCGTCCTCCCCCCTGGTGGCCTGCACGTTAAACCCCTAGAGCAGTCTTACAACATTGAGCTCTACCGAGGCTGAGCCTAGATGTATACCGGGGCAAATGCGCCTACCCTATCCGAAAGCACTATGACCCTAGTTTCCCGGGTATTCTCTTATGTTTAGAAAACGTTCCGGCCAAAACTTACGTGGCTTGGGAAAGTCTGCTTCGTTCAAGTGAACTGAGAGGTATAAGTTAGTATATTCAGCCCAATATAGGGTCCAATAAAAAGCTTACTCGACTAAAGGGGAGTAATAATAGTACTTCCCTTGGGAATGAACATGCCTTTGTATATATTATCTACGGTGCTAGTATGTAGCCTACTCTCTAGCACTGCGACCGGTCGCTAACGGAGCGTTTTGGACGTAATGGCCCTTACGTATAGCAGCAGCGGTAAATCTTCAAATCTCGGAAGTCGATTCTTGCCCGCTACTCGGTGCTTTCTTCTCTTGCCTGGGTGTGTGGAGAGCAGCCTTGCGACCATCGCCGCCCTAAAACACCGTCGTAAAGAGCCCACGAACTGTTCAATGATATATCGTCTCAATCCACAGGCACCAATGAGCACATCTGACATAAAGTTTGAGGAGGGTCTTCTTTGGGAACCGCTCAACGATTGTCCAACCGGTATGATTCTCCAGCTCGAGGGAATAAAGCATTAAGCTGCGTGAGTGGATGGGCATTTGCCAATATCAGGCGGATAGGACCAAGAGACGTGTTAGCCGTTAGAGTCTTCGCTGGTGGAGAGAAAAAAGTGTGCTTCCATATCCCCGACAGATCAAAGAGAATGTCATCGTGATATCAGTTCAGCTTTATTTCTCAAGGAACTTATTGTCCGATCTCAAGCTGAGTCTGGGCATGGACCACACCTTGACATACTGGGTGGTCTCGGTACTTTTGAGCACCAAATATGTTTGACTCACAACCTCACGCGACTTGTCCACAAATTTTTGGGGCCTCGAGATTATTTGAAGACTTCGCGGAAGCTTTCCTTGTCTCCCCAGCCACGGGATCATATTTTATTTTTGTACCCATAAACACGCAAAGTGGTCTTTTCCATTAGCAAGCCAAATCAACGGCGCCGTCTACCCGGCTATTACGAACAGGAAGACTATTAGCTTAAAACAAGTACTGTCACGTCATGAAGTGGCTTATATGATTACCCGAGCTCTGCAAATGATGACCCGTGGAATCTTTAAATAGGAACGCGCCGAGTATATATGACCGAGTCTCAAACGTGAACCTCCAACTGATTCGTCCTGTCCCAGCCAGCAGGGCAATCGGTTGGATCCCGATATGTATAAATGATATTCATGGGGGCTTTCTTCTCTTTGTTCTTTCACCCTAGTAGTCAATTACAAAATCATTTGTAGTATAAATGTTTTTTCTGCCCCGCTTTACCGGGGGTAGAGTTGATTTAATCAACAAGGGTAGAGATGAATTTCATAAGCCAATCAAAAGTCGCTTCATGGCTTATGTAAGGATACGTGTAACACTTTGAGGTGGTTACAGATGGGTTGAATTGGTTGTTCAATTCAAGAGAGTGTGGTGGCCCGCGAGGCGATGGTAGCCACGTGGTCACCACACGTGACTATGGATGACTAAGGTGCCAGTCGGCTGGATCGAGGAGGTAAACGATCTACCCTGCACCCAGGTTTGTGCCACAAGGCATAACCGTAACATGAATGGAAAGATGACAGCTGAAATATGCCACCTTCAGTTTCTCAACTCCTTGGAAGCCTAAGTCATTTTGGAAGCACTTCCTTCAACGAACCCTGTGATATTCACTCTGTCGTTCCCTTACAGTGTATGCATCAAATTTCGGAGCGCCAATATAGGGAATCGCAGGCAAGCCAGGACAAGGCCAACCAGTTGACGTAGTCTTACAAACTGATCACGTGGCTGACGTCGCCTCACAAAGAGCCACAAGTGGACGAGCTCTTTTTGCTAGATGATCGCTTGCTGCAATGCACGCATGAGTAGCCTGCCTGCTGAACCAAGTGCCGGTGGGGTTCCGATCCATCAGGCTGTAGACGAAGCTTTTCAGGATCCGGAAGAATCAAAGAGCGTACTGACTCATTAAGACCACGCCGGTGCTGCTTAGAAACGCTGTGTTTCTCGCCAAGGTGTCTGGACACCCGATCTGTATCGGGTTTGAGCGCGATAGCCCATTTGATGCAGAGTATAGCCGCTTCGAGCCACTCGTTATAATACAAATCGACAGATGTGAGCCGCCGAATCACGTCCTCCGGAGGACGTAGGTGTGCAAGTGATAAGGTCTGTGATGGGCTCTCGTCCGAATCATCGAGACGGTTTCTCTCTGGGCGCTCCATGTCTGACTTGTCTCTCGATGGGCGTTTCAACATAAATGTTGTGGTTGATTGCGAAGCATGGCAGCGTAGGCAACGAAGTGGTAGTATGGAACGGAAAAGGGGGCGCGTTTGTGGTTTTGAAATTTGGATCAACACAGACAAAGCAGGGGTGCATTCGTGCGATTCGATTGGGGCGTAGACTGGAACGGGCCCCGTTCCGACTTAGCCATAGTGCGATTAACAACCAAGAACGGGAACGGGCCCCGTTCCTGAAAATGGTACAATGATGGTACAATACAAGGGTCAGTAAAGGGCGTTGATTAGTCGAGATTCTGGAACGGGGCGCGTTCCGGGTGAGGATACTAGAGTAGGGTAGCAGATTAGCGTTGTGGTGGTGGAGAGGCTAATCAGAATGTGATTGTTCAGCTGCAGCGAAGGCATTAGCGGCGTCTATCAGATCCTGATTTGACTAGTCTTCTTTAATCGTAGACCTAGATACAGCCAACCACAGGGCTTAAGAAAACCAGTGAACATCAAACACATTGGCGCTACGTCACATCCCAGGAAGAAAGAGAGATATTCTCACCGAGCCAATTGTCATATTACCCTCAATTTGCTCACATATGGAGCGAGCAGCTTTATCATTTTTCATTATCGAACCACGACTAACTAGCCGAGTAAATGGCTGCCGATAATGGTCAACGACAAATTATCCTGTGCTTCGACGGCACCGGAAACACTTTCCAGTCAGATGGAACCGAAACCAATATCCTAAAGATCTGCCGCATGCTGGAGAGAACCGATGATCAGCTCATCTACTATCAGCCAGGAATCGGGACAGAAGTCACGCCGGGCTCCCTGGCAAGCCATTCTCTCCGTGCCGGCAGTCGGGGCGGAAACACAAAGGCCCTCAACCTGGCGCTGGGCAAATCCTTTGACCGGCACGTGCTCGGGGGATACCGGTTCCTGATGCGCCACTACAAGGTTGGCACCCGTATCTTCATTTTCGGCTTCTCACGTGGAGCCTACACTGCCTGGTTCCTCAACGCGCTGCTCGATCATGCCGGCTTGCTAGGCGCGGACAACGAGGAGGTCATCCCTTTCGTCTGGGACGCATACGCCGCCTTCATGCTAGCCCAGTCGAGGGGCGGCGATGAGGTCCAGCAGAAGCGCGGCCAAGCATACAATGTCTTAAAGACGTGTCGAGAGACGCTGTGCCGGCCCATGGGGCGCGTCCAGTTTCTTGGCTTGTTCGACACAGTGAACAGCGTAACCGACTTTGAGGTTCAATACGACTCTCCTCCCTCCGCTAAGACCATTCGCCACGCGGTAAGCATTGACGAGCGTCGTGTTAAGTTCCGGCCCACTCTGCTCGAAGTGAAACGGCGGGCTTCTTCGGAGGCTGGCTCTAAAATTAGGCCGACTACTTTCATGGTATCGCAGAGTTCTGCAAAGCATCGACGTCCCGGTGGTGGCGCGGGGAATGACGCAACGAATCGGCAAGAAGGGTGTATGGATCCAAAGCCGCAATACGACGAAAGGGATGTGACGAAAAACAAAGAGGATGAATCCGAAGATGATTTCACCGATATCGAAGAGGTATGGTTCACGGGTTCCCACAGCGATGTTGGCGGTGGATGCGAGTTCGTCCTAGGAGAGAAACAAGAAACTCGGTTAAGCAATATTCCACTCGTGTGGATGGTTGAGGAAGCGCGACGGGCGGGGATCCGATTCGACGAGGGCAAGATTGAGGGCGCCGGCATCTCACACAGAACTTCACCTGAAGCCGTCGAAGGGATGCTGCTGTCCGCAGCCGAGAAAGGTATAGTTCATGACAGCATGCAATCCTTGCTGTGGCGCCTCGTAGAGCGCCTGCCTGTCAAGAGAAGAGAACTGATGGCGGATCATTCTTATAAGTTCGTGCGGTTCCCGCCGTCTCGCGGCTCCATGCGTGGTGTCCCCAGAGATATGTGCATACATGATTCTGTCATACAACGGATGAAGGCGGATTCATCTTATCGCCCTGCGAATTTGAAGGGATGTGATGCCGTCAGAGAATTCTTTAGCGGAAATCATTAAAGGAGGAGTTTGGAGATCTAGAAGAGGAATCAAGTCATCTGAAATTTGCCTCGGCGTACTCATCTTAGAGTGCGGACCGCTACTTTGGTACCCTTTTACCTCGGTATCCATTATATGTGCTCTACAGAAGCCTGGCAACATACCTTTTCATAGACGCTATAATCTCTTTTGCGGACAGCATGGCGCTATATGATGGCTGCACATTATGGCTGGGAAAGGAAAGATAACTGGATGATCTGGGGCGTCTCACGCTTTAAAACAAAACGCCAGTGGCGGGAAATTGTCTTGAGCCAACAGGTACATTCAAGGGCGGCACAAATATTATGCTGTCGCTGCTCGACCAAGGCGCCGACGTGAACGTAGAAGGGGGTGAGTACAGCAGAGCTCTTCGGGTTGCCTCATTAATAAGGGGTTACACTGTGATCGCGCGATGCCTACTTGACCGAGGTGCCATCGTGCACACAAGAGATGGACGTCCTGGGTCCGCTCTCCAGGCTACCCCTCCCTGGACTATCCGGATACCACGCAATTACTTTTCGATCGAGGCGTCATTTTTTCAAAGAATGCTGATACACCCACTTTGCTGCCGCGGTATACTCCTCTGGCACTTTCCATGGCGCGATCCAAGCTTTCGCGCATTTGCCGCAATGCCCCCTCTGGGTCGCCTGCTGGCTCCGTCGTGGTTCGTAACTGTTCTGTATCCAACATGTTCAAATGGGTCGACCATCCGACGCGACCTAACCATGCGTTTGCCTCGAGCTTTTGGTCAACTTCCTCGATACCGGCTTCTTTCTCGGCGTCCTTGAAACGCTGTTCTTGCGTATCGTGAAACTGCTTAATCCATGCCATAACCTCCACCTTCTGCTCGGGTTTGGGCGTTTCGGTGCTGGGCTCTTGCAATTCAAACCAACCGCTGGCTGCACGTGTTTGGAACAACCTCTGGCAATGGACATTCTTTCTCCACGGCACTGCCCAATCCTCCCGGGAGCCTGACTTGAAATTTTCACTCCTCTTGCGGTCATTCTTCCATCCATGCGCTGTACGGCAATGATCTTGGATGTGCTGTGGCTGCCGGGCTACATACGGGCATGCCTCGCAACGTAACCCGTCTGTCTGGGGCCGTTTGATGAATGGGATTGGCTTTTCCATCGATTCGGGGAGCGCGAAATGTCTCAATCTCTCCTGACTGCGTATTATGCCCGGTATGGCCTTGACCTCGTAGATAACTTTGCTCCGTGCGCCCTTTCCCATGCCGCGGTGGTGCCGGCGTAAATGCGTCTCGGCTTCGTTGGCGATGTACGCATACTGACATATCTTGCAAATAACAAACGGGTACTCGGGCAGCTTGACAAATGGGTGTAACGCATCCATAATGGTGACACGGTGTTCGACGGGCCATTTACTTCTTCTTGAATCGTCTACGAACAACTCTACTCGACGTTTCCTTGTCCCCATTATGTATATCGGCAACGACACGGCGGGCGCGCACATACCCACGCTCCGCTGGCCTACCCCTTACTCCACTTTTCCGCGCCTTGCTGCAGACGTCGACCTCGGATAACTCTATCAAATGTGTTTGCCATGCTCTGAAAATGCAGAGCACTACTAGTTACTGAATTCCCTATCGAATGATGCACGTATTGCTTTATTTGCCGCGAAAACTTCCGATGAACTCTAGTCCAACTCTGCCATTGAACTCAACTACAACTGCACTAGCGCCGAAATTCAAATTGGTGTCATTTCCCTATGAATTGTACTACAGTTCTCACCGCGTAAGTGATAGGTTAAGGACAACATGCCTACAACACGAATGTCTGAGTCTTCAGAGCATGAGCGGTTAAACCATTCATAAAAACACTACCTTCTCTCCATGCCAACACACTCGCGGGCTGTGTTCGTCATCCAGACAATGGGCTCCAATGTCAAAGCATTCCTTGCATATATAAATGTCACTGCGACAGATTCCACAGTGATGAAAGGTGCCACTCTCCGGGATATCTAGCCAGCAGATATCGCAAGTTTTGCTGCTGAAACTGTCTGGCGGTCGAGTTGGGGTACCCGGCATTTCGACCTTGGTCGGCCTGGCATCATCGTCTTTCCACAACATGCGGTCCTCGATGTCCTTATATCCAGAGCTTCTAGCCCACCATATCGGTGTACGGCCAAAGTTGTCCTTGCGCCGTGGGTCGACCTTCTGCGTTGAAAGCAAGATCTCGACCAGCTTATCTTTCCCTTTCCTTGTCGCAAAACAGAGTGGCGTCTGTCCATGAAAGTCTTTCGAGTTCGGGTCAACGCTGTTTGTGGCAAGGAGTAGGTCTACGACAGATTCATGTCCTTCCACTACGGCCCACGTTAGAGGCGTCCTATGACACTTTGGAGTGGTCACAGATGGTTTGAATTGGTTGTTCAATTCAAGAGAGTGTGGAGGGCCGCGAGGCGTTGGTAGCCACGCGGTCACCAGACTGTTACGGTTATGCCTTGTGGCACTGACCTGGGTGCAGGGTAGGTCGTTTACCTTGCTCGATCCAGCCGGCTGGCACCTTAGTCATCCATAATCACGTGTGGTGACCGTGTGGCTACCAACGCCTCGCGGCCCTCCATACTCTCTTGAATTGAACAACCAATTCAACCCATCTGTGACCACCTCAAGATGTTACATCCCGCTCAGCCTTGTCTTTGGAGCTCTGCCACGCAAACGCTGGACCTCACAAGGCGAGATTGTACAGTTCGACGTAGGACTATAAGTGTCCCCGGACTATGAGTGTCTTAGGACTGCGATTGTCCCCGGACTGTAAAATGGCAAAGGGTACGTCAGACTTGGAGATTGAAGAAGAAGAATGCTCTTCGGTCGTGGCTGAATTTCCCGAGGAATCCACAATTTGCCGACCTGGTCGAATTTCCCGAGAGTCGACTCCGTGATCACGAAGGTTTAAGTCAGAGGGCGTCCTATTATATATTATAAGGGCGCGACTTTGTGCTCTTCTTATAGAATTGTTGACTATTGGAATATAGCTCACCGGGTTGATTCTACTTGCCACGTCTCCTGTTACCCTATCAACCTTTGCCTTCCCATCCCTTCCTTCACCACTTGCAAGCCACACAGCAGCATCTGCCCAGTATGCAGACAAAACCCCAAAGACAGGAGTTACGATACCTGAGTGAAATGTGCGCCTTTCGCCTGAAATCGAGAAGATCCGACAGTTGTAGACCTTAAGGTTGGTAGATGCCCCATCTGACCTGCTCGACCATGTTATCGCCGTCGCAATCCAAGTTGCCTTTGCCGCCCATTCGCTTGCCATCGCCAAAATTGTTGGCAGCGTCGCGAAGAATGTCAATAGCATCTTGACCACCAAACCAAAAATGCTGGTTGCCATCAGCCGCGTGCCTGGCCTCTGCGCCAATAGCACAGGTGCCGTGCTTGTCGAGTGTCTCGTGGCCCCAGAGGAGCACATCCCATGCCTTTGTAGAATCTTCCTCAATGTTTTTGGCGAGTTGAAGACAATCTTCCACTAGTGGTGATGCGCCACTTGTCTCGTCCACAAAAGTAGACTTACTACAGAAGTCGAGGCCTTTCAGTATCTGACAAGGGTAGCTTTCGTGGTTTTTCTCGTCGTCGTCGGCGTCGTCCCACGTTTTCCATGCACGCTCAGGGGAGCAGATTGGGAGACGGATCAAGCCACCTTTTCGGACATCGTCTGCGAAGGCAAGGCTGTTGATGAAATCCTCGCTGAGTTTGTGGGGTCGGGGAGCACCATTGCCCGCATTCGCGTCGTACGTGTTGACCGATCTGCTGATATCAGTATGCTTGTCCGGCCACCTCTCGGATCAGAATGATGAAGTGAAAAGACTTACCCTTTAACAATGTCCTCCATAGTGATGCCGCCATACGGATTGTCGTCGTCCTTGATTTTCTTCACACCCGGCGGCAGCGAAAACTTACCCGAGTGGGATATGTGACTGGGATTTCCGTCTGCGTCCGCCAGGTAATACTTCTTGCCGTTGTGGCACACTTGGGCGTTGTCATTTACCTCATCCTTGATGTAGTCCCCCAGGTTGTCATCGTCGTCGCAGTCCAAGCCCGAGTCGATGATAAACCCGTGCGTTCCGGACATTCTCCAAATCGTGGGAATGGCGAGGCTAAAGAAGGTTCGAGCAACGTTCTCCCTCAAATCGTCCACGTCTTGATCCGTCGCTGAACTCCCACCACCGCTGATATCTCCGTTGCCAGAAATGAAGGTTCCGTCTGCTATTAAGCCACCTAGCCTGTCAATCGAATCTTCCTCGCCGTCGAACAGTGCATCCAGGTTGTCGATTATGAGCTTGGACCAGTTGTCGAGCACTCCTGATATATATGTCTTGAAATCGTCCTGTGAACCCTCATCCCAGTCGTCCCTTGTGTTTACGTCAGATAGGCCTCTGAAGGGAAAACGTATTACTCACGGGTCCGTGCTCGCCAGATCCTTCGCCAGCGTCGTCCCTTGCTGCACAGCAAGGATGGTCGTGTCCTCCAGGTTGGCTGCTGCTGTCGACCCGGCTGCTGCGAATTTCGGCAATTTGGCAATGACTGGTAGTCAATGACTGTTAGCATCAGGAGATTCAAAGACAGTATTACGGAGCTTGGGCCCAAGGGTCGAAAAGTACCATTCTTGAACAGAGGACCAATGGCAGCAGAGGCTCCAATGGTGAGAATATCAAGCAAGACAAGTAGCCAAGTATTATCAGGCTCTGGAGGAAAAGGGGCAAAGTTGTTGCCAAAGCTGTCGAGGGCGCTGTTGATTTTGAATGTAGCAGAATCCGCCACAGCGTCTTCCACAGTCCTGTAAATCTTGTTTATGTGTTAGCCTAGTATTAGGATAGAATCTCAGTAGCCCAGCTCACCGCTTTGATCTTGACGAAAGAATTGGCGATAGCAATTCCAGCAACGCCTTTTCTGGGGCCAAGATCTTCCGAGTCGCACATCATTTCATCCATACAGCCAGTGCTTTCAGCAATGTTTTGGCAACCGAAGGAAACCGGATACCCCACATTTGAGCCAATGATGGAAGTGAAATGGGTATCACGACCAGAATCTTCCCAGACTTGAATCAAGTCACTCCATGCAGTGGGAGCATCCATCTGATTCCATCGCTCTTCTGGGGAAAGGTTTGTGTGGTCTACCCAGGCGGTGTTATCGCATTTGAGCTCGGTCCAGTTTCCGTTTCGGTCACCCGACGTGTTAGGGTCCATGCCAGCAGCGACGAGGCTCCTCATCTTGAGCCAGCTACTTATCCCATTCGGGGGATCACGGTACTCCTCCAGATCCGTCGCCCAGGTGACTGATCCACCAATACCCAGCGCTTGGTAGAATATCTGGCGCTCTTGCTTCACGTCCTCGCTCATCCAGCTGACGAATTGATTGTCGTCGTAGACGAGGACATTGCTGTGCGTATCCTGGTCCACAAAGTTATGCTCGACGCGGCTAGAATCATCAAGGATCTCCAGGATCTCGGCATTGGCCAGAATACCTCCCTCGTTGGTGCATCGACCCAAAGTCGCATCTGAAACTATGCGGGACCCGGTGAAGAAGCATTCTTCGGTGTAGCAGTCTCCGTCTACCATATTGAAGGATCGTCCGTAGCTTGTCAAGCCGGCGGCAATCTTGTTCGACGCAACGCCCGCCTTGGTGACCATGGCCAAGGCATTGTGCGTCTCCGTCACATTGACTTGGCTTCGCAAGCAGCGGCCGTTGGGGCAGCCAACCTGAGAGTTCGTGTTGCCGGCATCCCACTGGCCATGCAAGTCGTACGTCATGAAGACAATATAATCGACAATCTTGGAAATCTTGTCGATGGGGTACTGCTTCAAGTACCAGAACGAGGAGGGCGCAGCGATCGACACCTCCTTGTCTGGCAACAAGGTCTTGAGGAGAGCGAGGAAGATCAAGTAGTTTTCACCTTCATCTTTGCCTCCAGGGGGAATGCCTGGGATATCGGGGGCCTTGAAAACAGTCAGTGAGCTTTCCTTTTGAAGTTTTAGCTTATACGTACACCTGGGTACTCCCAGTCGATATCAACACCGTCAAGTTCATGCTCATTGATATAATCGGCAATGTTTTTTGCAAGGACCTGGCGGTTGGCTTTCTTGGTACCCTCCCTAAAGATGTTGTACGTGGCCGGCTCTGTCGAAAACGCCCATCCACCGAAAGAAAGGATCTTCTTGGGTCCAGCAATGTTTTTCCAGACGCCGAATTGATACGTCGACATTTCGTCTCCAGCATTGATCTGATAGTCCGGAGTAATCATTCCAAAGGCGAACTGCAGATGTGTGTATGCCGACGCATCAATCTGGGTAGCATCTTGATGGATACACTTTCTGTTTAGATTATACCCCTGGAAGTAGCCAATCTTGCGGAACGTCGCGGGGGCATCACCCCTGAAAATGTCCATACCACAGTTGGAGATGCATCCATTGGTTCCTGGCTCGGCCGTTCCTGGTGCTCCGGTGTTGGTGTCGGTGCAAAACTCGGCCGTGGTTCCGCAGAAGCCCCAACCAGAGCAGCAGGCGTTCAGGGGGCAGGGGTTGAGATCGGAGAGGCTTTCACCGTCCGAGGGCTTCTCTGTGCCCGGAACCTGGGGGCCACATGCAGCTCCTTCAACCTGAGCAGGCATTGGAGGGTCTCCCTTGCTCAAGCAGATGACAGCCCCCTTTTGGATGGGTTCGCAGTCGGTCCACCCCCAGGTGTTCTTGTTGAACTCTTTCAAGTCTTTCACGGTCAGGCTATTGGCAGCAGCGAGACTGCTACAGGTATCAACGGACGTGACCTTGTGGGTGGCGCAAGTACCATCCTGCTGCGGGTCGGGACTGAAGTCTAGAAGACCTCCCTTCGTGCAGCAGACAGGCTGCTGAGCTTGCAACGTAGAGCACAGGTCGTCTTTATAGTCGTTATACTCTTCAAACGTGTGACCAGAGATGCCGCACCTCTCAGCCAATGCACCGCAGCCGTTGCCTGGGTTGACTCGAATCGTCTCACACTCATCCCGCGCTGTGAGTCTCCTAGGCTCAGAGCGCTTGGAATAAATTGTTGCAGTTGAGTTCTTCGAGGTTCCCTCCAACAACGGCGTCACGAGGTGGGCCTTTCCTGGAATCTTCTTGGAACCTTGAATGGGCAGACATGTGGCGTTCGCCCATGACTTGATGGCCTCTTGAATCGGGGCAAATGACGCATTGGTAGTTGCCATCAAACCAAAAGCGTGCGTTGCATCTTGGGCAGGGTTGCAGAGCTGCATGCTGACTGTCGACGCCATCATGTCAGAGGACACGAAGGCCTCGAGGGCGTTGAGGGCGACCGAGCTGACGCCTTCTCTCTGTAGTCCAGAACCGATGTAGAGACCCAAAGAGGCTCGCCCGGATTGAGCAAAGAGGACACCCGTCTCATTAGCCTCGCCGAAGCCACTCTCAAAGTAGCGACGCATTTGCTTTGAAACGGACCGAATGCCTGAAGCATCTAGACCAGAGACACTCTCGTCCAGCAAGCCAATCTCATACTCGACGTCGGCGGTGTTAGCCTGAGCCGCGTGCAGAGTCGAGTTGGGGAGACTTGTCCAATCAGGACCAAAAGAGGTGCAGGCGAAGATGCGATGAGGTGCGGTCCTATCATCCACGTTGTCAAAGAGGGAGAAGTCGTAGAACATGGTTTCAGGGCAGTGATTGAGTTGATCAAAGCCCGGGAAGGCTTGCCAGTTGGCCGAGTCTGCGCCAGCATCGGCGCAGCGCCTCGGACAGACGTCGGATGCGGGACGATATCCTGGGCTGACAGGTTGTCTGAAATCCGAGCCTAGTGCTGAGCTAACGTTAGACGCAGCCAGCAAAAGACCCGAGAGCTTCAGGAGCGCGATGCGAATGGAGGAGCCCATCGCGGCTTGTTTGAGCTCGGACCTGAGTCTTGGTGCTCGATAAAAGGAGTGTCGAGGAATATGCAACGAAGGGCAGGACTTGAACAGTCTATGAGTGAGCGACCAGACTGTCGTGGATGAGTAGAAAGGAAGCAGAAACAAAATCATCTCCCCCAGCTTCACATCTCTTATATACCTTCGGGACGATCGAGGGACCCTGGTTGTCTACAACAGTGCGGTACGAAGGAGAGACATGCATCTTCAATGGTCTCGCTGCACACAGAAAGACTTGCAATGCCTCCAACGTGTGCCGAGCTTTAACATTCACGAAGTATCTTTCGCGGGCCCACAGGCGAGAAGGCACAGCATTGTCGATATGAGCCAATGAGACCTTGGTTCCCGTTCCGTCTCGCGCTTGTCGAATGACTGCATTGGTAATTACATCGGTGTTGGCTCGACACGGAAGAACTCTCTTGGCTTGGTGAGCCCTTAAAGCTTTGTCTCTAGGATGCGTGACCCGCAAGCCAAGGGGCGAACTTGCAGCCATCACATGTGTTGGTTGGTGATGGAGGTCACTACTTGGTGACTTTCCTTCTTTAATAGACTGTGCCGCGGACTGCGGGCATTGCCCAGAAACTTATGCGTAGGGAATCCAGATTTCATGTACGGGGCTTCTAGTTAAAACGTATTATCACAAGTGGATATATAAGCCTGATGAGGCAGTGGGCAGGCCACTAACAGAACCCCCCCTCCCCCGCCCCCTCCGATGCTGTGGAAGGTCGGCCGAAGAAACAAGCTCCATTCGGTAGTACAAGCCGGAAAGAAAAGAAACGGCAGACTAAATGTATGTGGTTGTGTAGGTGGGCTGCCGTTTTTTCTTTCCCACCCCAAGGGCAGGTCTGGGATTCATACTCTTCGTGGCAAACTCATGAGGCCCCCAACGTAACCTGTGAAGGGGGGGTGGGGGGTGGGCTGATTGACGCATGGAACGGTCACCAGATTGGGCACGGGGTCGAGGGCCGATGGAATGGTGCACCCTAAAAGGTACCACACAGGACCCTGCAGCCTTCACGGAAAGGATGTGCACACAGAAACTGTGCAAGGTAATAATGAAGTTGCGATTGCGTGTGTCTACACTATGAAGAAGCCCAGGCCAACTGCAAAAGAAACAAAGCAAGCCGCAACAGTGGCAGCTAGGCTCACACGAATGGTCCCACTATGATCCTCTTCGTCTTCGTCGTCTTCGTAGCCCGGGCAAGCCACATCTCGCCAATGACAGAAAGCATTTGTAGCCGAAGCAAGGATACTCTCTTGAATTTTCGAAGCCACTTGCACCTCGCAGGGCTTCGGGTCTGGCTTAACCGAGGAGTAGTAAGCACACCACTGGCCTTCGTAGCTTTGAGGGCTAGGTTCGGCAACTTTGGTAATGTTCCAAGTAGAGCCGGGGAAGTCTGAGCATTGGGTATCGCCAGAAGAGGAAATGAAGTCGGGTTCCTGGCCACCCTTTTTGGTCTTGAAACCAATAGAGTTACCGAACGATCCAGCATAAGGGAATATTTGTCGGCCCTCCCCTTCGGTGCAGTTGTTATACGTGAGTTCCCAAGCGAGACCCCAATCTGCCTCTGTATCGAGCTTTCCAGGAAAGACAAAATGAACAAAAAAAGCCTCGTCATCAGAAGCGTTGCTCATTTTTTTTTCAGGAACGAACTGGGCCGTATCATTGACCTCCCAGTCACTAGTGCTCTGATTCCATTGAAACAAGGTGACCGCTATATATGGGCTCAATGACTGGGCGATAGTTGGGTTCTGGAATGCGAATACAACCGGGAATAGTGGTGAAGGCGCATACGTCTCGTTGCGAGGAAAGATTTGATAAAATTCCGCGATGCCGGTTGATAGATCATCAATGTCGGGTAGATCATCTTTGTGAGCTGTAGCGACTATGCTGAAGGACAGAGCACATATCCAGCTGGCAAGCTGCAGCCAACGAGAGAGAATAGCCATGCTGGTCCTGTATGGAGGCCGAATCAGTGAGGGAAGAAGGTTGTAAGGAAGGAAGATGAGAATGGAAGTGGGAAGTGAGTACGGAAGAGTGTCTGCGGGAAGAGGCAATAAGGTATTCGTTCTTGTGCGAGGGGCCAAGAATGCGACGCCACCACGACTCTGTTGGGTGTGACCAAAGCAGCCCGGGTTGTTTCATTTGTTACTTGTCTTTTGTGGGTTTATACTATCTCGGCGTAGGTATGACTGCACCACAGCGTAGCTAGTGCCTTGGCAAGATACAAGCCCCCGAGAGGCGAAACTTCAACAATGAGCGGGAAGGCACTACGGAGTACTCCGTACATCCACATAAGACTCTCTCACACTACAGGAGGGAGCGGAAACTCAAATAAGAGTTACACAGGACAAGAGGGCCAAGATCGGTCCTTACATTGCGCATGCTGCTTCACTAACGAGGTACACCCTCAGGGGTGGAAAAAAAAAACGGCGGCCCACCTACACAACCACACGCATATAGTCTGCCGTTTTTCTTTCAGCCGGGGGACACCGTGGACCGGTGAGACCAGTCGAATGTCATTCTGCAAATCGCAGGAGGATGCTCCGTACGGAGTACTCGGTACCTTGCAGGCCAAGAAGCCTGTTTATGACCCCTTGCTCTCCGCTGACGTCCACCAAGGCCCAAAGGGCACGGCTTGCTTTTGGCGGAGAACCCCACAGGGGGACTCACTGGCAGGACAAGACACCGCTGCAGCCAGACCCTGCTAGTGCCTTGGCCCTCCTACAGCCCGGGGGTGGCGTCCAGTGAATATGAGAATTCTTCAGTTGTTTTTCATAGGAATGAGACGGAATTAAATGTTATGAGTGAGAAACTGTAACACTTTGAAGAGGTCACAGATGGGTTGAATTGGTTGTTCAATTCAAGAGAGTGTGGAGGGCCGCGAGGCGTTGGTAGCCACGCGGTCACCACACGTGGCTATGGATGACTAAGGTGCTAGACGGCTGGATCGAGCGAGGTAAACGACCTACCCTGCACTTAGGTCAGTGCCACAAGGCATAACCGTAATAACCTGCTACAGCCTTGCGTTGCTGGTTCTGAATGTGAACAAGGCCTCCAATGTAACAACCGACAATTAGCCTCTTAGCCACGTCGTATGCCAAGTGCCTTGGATTATTCGTGCATGCTCCTGAACGGTGCGTCCGCAAGGCAAAATGCCGAGTGCTTGGAAATTTGGCTTGGTCCCCGCGTCGGGCAAGTGGCGGTTGCGGGATAATATCGTGTGTGTTGGCCAAGATGACACGAACAAACATCAGGCTTTCTCTTAGGTTTCCCAAAGCTTCTTATTAGTTGTATCTCTTTTCTTCCGTCCATAACACTGGAGGATCCGGGAGGTGGCAATATCGGAACGCAGTACCCAAGACGCCCGAGATTTGAGGATGAGCGTTTCTGTGGGGTAGCGTTGCATTATTATATCCACATCCCGCGCGAGTCACCCGGTTGGATGCTCCGCCAAACGCAGGCTGTACCCTTGTGTGCCTCAATGAACGTCAGCGGAAAACAAGAGGTCAAGGAGGCTCCTTGGCCTGTAAGGTACCCTACTGTGATTTGCAGGATGATACTCGACTGGCCTACTTGGCCTCACCGGTCCGCGGTGTGCCTCGTCCTCCCGCAGGTAGACAGAGAACACTGCTGTAACACTTCGAGGTGTTACCAATTCAACCCATCTGTGACCACCTCAAAGTGTTACAGTTGATCTGTGATCATGCTTGCAAGCCGCTTGATGAATCATTGTCACGTAAACGCAACACCGGAGGTAGAGGCACTCAATGCCCCTTTTCAATATTAGCCAAGCAACAGCCAGACCTTACTAACTGGGCTGTTACTCATCGCCTTGATCCTCAGCATGCCACGCACAACCATCCACCAAGCCTACACCCATCGGCACATTCAACACATCGGTCAGATTCAGTAGCTGATCAAAAAGCTATTCAAGACCTCTCAAATGCACGGATCAAGGGAAAAGATATCCGAACCTATCTACGGCAAACGTCAGATACCCTTGCTACGCAGAAGGATATCAATAACCGTATTGCACAAAGTCGGCAATATCGTCTCAAGGGCCAAAGCAGCATCCAGGTACTAGCTAGCCAGCTCGATCAAGAAGGCTTTTGGAGCCGAATCCGTTTCGATCCAGAGACTAAGCAGGTCTCAGCTATGCTTTTCGCCCATCCCAGGTCACTTAGCTACCTTCAAGCGTATCCAGAGGTCCTTGTGCTAGATAGCACATATAAGACCAATAAGTATGGGATGGCTTTATTCGAGATTATTGGCGTTAATGCCTGCGATAGTTCCTTTTGTGTGGCGTTTGCCTTCTTATCTGGCGAGGGAGAAGAAGATTATTGCTGGGCCCTAGAACGGCCACGATCAATCTACGAAGTCAGCCAAATCCGGATGCCATCCGTTATCTTGACAGATCGATGCCTTGCCTTGCGCAACGCCGTAGCAAGGGAATTTCTGGGTACTATCTGCCTACTCTGCCTTTGGCATGCTAATAAGGCTATTGTTCAGCACTGCAGGCCAATCTTTATGTTACATAACATTGATTTAAGCTTTGCGCCAGATAAGCTGCAAGACTGGCAGACCTTCTATAATGTCTGGCATACGATTATAGCCTCGCAAGATGAGCAAGCCTTTGATAGCCACGTTCAAGAGCTTGAGCAGCAATTTGCTCTTCGTTACCCGGAAGAAGTAACCTATATTAAGCAACGTGGCTCGATCCTTATAAGGAGAAGCTTGTGAAGGCCTGGCTTGACCAACATCTCCATTTTGGAAATGCCGTTACCTCGCGGGCTGAAGGAATTCGTGCTGTTATCAAAGGCTATCTTCAATTCTCAGTCTTGAACCTATTTGAGGCTTGGAGTGCGATCAAAGCTGCGCTTGAAAACCAATTAGCAGAGCTTCAAGCAAATCAGGCAAGACAGCAACAGAGGAATCCGATCAAGCTCTCGAGCCCTCTCTTTCATCCTGTTCGAGGCTGGGTCTCGTATCAAGCCCTAGAAAAGGTCTACGAGCAAAAGGAACGCCTGAATCAGCTATGAATTCCCCCTTGTACTGGGCGCTTTACACGAACCTTGGGTCTACCTTGTGCGCATAGGCTACAGCAGCTACAACATAATAATCTGCCTCCTGAGCCTCTCGGATTTCAATCGGCATTGGTATCTGTTACGGTTGTGCCTCGTGGCACGGACCTGGATGCAGGGTAGATCGTTTACCTGGCTCGATCCAGCCGGCTGGTACCTTAGTCATCCATAGTCACGTGTGGTGACCGCACGGCTACCAACGCCTCGCGGCCCTCCACACTCTCTTGAATTGAACAACCAATTCCAACCATCTGTGACCACCTCAAAGTCTTACAGGTGAGCAGGGGCTGCGTTTTTCATCGAAAAAAGGGAGCGAAACTAGTACCCTGTAGGAAGAGCGGGGTAAAGCGGAGCGTGTTAAAGCCTACCCCATCCCTAGAGATTTAGCTTAAGCGATACCGGAGCCACTGCCGTTAGGCCCCACAGCAACTTTCCGCTTAGCAAGCAGGTACCGACAACGACCTTTGGCCTCTTCACTGCAAGCTTGAGGATTCATCAGCTCCCACCGGACCCGAGCTATTATTTTGCTATGCCTGCATCGGTTCGCTGAAGGTCAACTGGCGGTACCAATGGTTCGTGTCGCGATTCTCGGTGGCTCAGGCCATGTTGGGAGGACCCTTGTGGAGGTCATCAGCCAGGATCCTAGACACTCTGTCATTGTGCTGGGACGAAAGGTGTGACCGCCTTCCTGCTACAGCTCTTGGCCAATACTGACCGTGAGCTTGTCATAGGTGCCGCAGAAGATGTTGCCAGGCGTCAGCTATGTGCCAGTGGATTACACCGATATAGAGTCCATGGCGTTTACCTTGGAAGATCATCGGATCCATACAGTCATCTCATCCCTGATGTTGACGGATCAAAGCATAGCTGATGCCGAGGCCGCAGCACTCACTGCTGCCGATATGTCGACATGTACTCGTCGCTTCATTGCCAGCAATTGGGGACCACCAACCAAAGAAGAGCACAGAAACCGATCTCCTTGGTTCCATTACCAGCTGGAATCACGAGCCCAACTCCGGAAGACATCGCTAGAATGGACCGAGATCGTTACCGGTTACTTCTGCGACTACTGGGGGATGCCTCACATCAAAACGAACATGACGCCCGATATGCCTGTCCTCGACATTGTGCACGGTGTTGCAGCTATCCCAGGAACAGGCAACGAGCCAATAGCCTTCGTTTACACATATGATGTCGCGAGGGTTCTATCAGAGGCTTTGACACTACCAAAATGGGATGAAGCGACATACATTGTCGCGGACAAGTTAACTTGGAACTCCTTCATTTATCTGGCAGAAAGCGTCCTCGGTCGCAAGTTTAACGTCACGTATGACCATGTCGATAAATTAACTGCTGGAGAAATCACCGAGCTGCCTAATCATCGCGATAATTATCACGAGTTCCCGAAAGAGGAGCTGTGTAAGATGTACGCTGGTCTTGGCTTGTCAATGGCTAAGGGAACATTTGATCTCGAGGTGGAGAGGAGTATACACCTGCAATTTCCACACATCAAGATGCTGACCGTGCAAGACATGCTACTGGACACTTGGAAGTCACGACCCGTCCAAGCGAACTGATTTGAGCCTCTCTGTGTTTCTTCAGCGCCGAGGCCGGAGCCGGTTGGGATTAGGATGGTGCGACACTAGATCCAGAAACTTAGTATGCAGCTCGCTTCATTGACCAATGGCGTTATCTACAAGTATGTCTTGATGGCCTCCGCTGTGTCTCTTTTGTGCCTCTCTAGACGCATCTCCGCTGTATGCCTTGTTCTCCAACTTTCCTGCACAACCTCTAAGCGCGCGTTGTCTTGAGCGGCAAGCTCGGCCATAAAGGATGACTTAAGGCCAATCACGGACATGAGCTTGTCGATCCGAACTTGGGTGGGTTCGTTCGATTGCCGGATGTCTCTGCGCCTCTGCCTGGTCTTGATCTGCGTCGCGGCGTTGCAGACCGGGATCACGATGAACCCGGGACTAGCAAACATTACAGACCACAGACATCGCCACGTACCATGCCTTTCTTCCATATTTATCGGACTGCCTTCTTCAACTCTGTTTGATCTAATCTCGAGCCTCGCACCGATCCTGCCCTGCCCCACCCCACCGGGGCCTCATCAACAATATGAGCAATATGAAGCTTTAGCCTCTATCCCTGGGGTAATCCCCATTGCAATGGACCAAAACTGCCTGGAAGCCCATGGAGGTGCGAATACTCATCTCGCAGAATGAAGCAAACCCGTTCATCGTTGTCACGCAGATTGATCCTGAACTCGTGGGTTCAGACAGCTGATTGCTATAGGGAAAAAAAGGAAGAAAGACAGAAACAAAAAGGCCTAAGAAACTGGCATAATAACATTATGGCTTTTCGCGGGATGTTCCTCGTTTCTCGGCTCCCCGTAAATGATTCCTGTCGTCAATCCTCACGGCTATCTCCACATACTCTTCCAAAGTTTCTGGCCGGTCTTTCATACATAACTGGTGTTTCGCATCTTCCTTCAGACCTTTCTAAAAAAACGCCATAAGAGGCGCATATGTCCACCCCGCGTCCCGAAGAGGTCGTGTCTCGGTGTCAAATTTGTGGGCGTAAATGCGAGCAGAGCCTCGGCCCTGACGCAACTCAAATACTGCTCCTTCGGCCCGGCGTATCTGTTGCTCTGTTGCCACCGTTGCGTATTGTGAACGTACTGCACTTCGGATGGCTGCCCCAAGAACCTAAAAGCAAGAGAATGACGGAGGATGTGGCGTGTTTGCTGAAGAGGGTGAATTTTCAAAGACGCAGCGTTGGGGAATGGGAAGCGACAAAACACGATGCGGCGATTATGGCAAACTTCATCATTACGCAACTTCCAATACATAGTGTAGCTTGAATATATGAATTGATAGTGGGGTTTTCGCTGTTTGATGAGGGGTTGTTCACGCTCATTGGCGAACAACTTTCGCGGCAAGCGGCACGTCGGCTATGGCTATTCGCTCACTGCCTTGCACAATGGTGGCGACCGCCAGGGTATCTCACTCAACAACACTGCTTGCGGGCCATCATGAGTCAGTTCCTGGACGACCCGCAGCACTGGAGATGGTGTATGCAGAACGAGGACGAGTTATGTGGGGTGTGCCCCGGCCCCACCCGAAGCCACGGCCGTCCGGGCCTCCACTCACGTTCGGAGCTGGTACAGCCGATACAGCGAGTGGACTGCTCTTAGATCAAGCCGGGGCGAACGACCCCTTAGGCGACATGGGATACACTGGTCCAGGGGAGGTGTTCCGTCACGCCAGGGTGGACGAGGAAGAGCTGCGAATGTTCGAGGCCGACCTAGTCTTGTATTCTGTGCGGAAGTGCGCTCTGTTTCCACCTCCCGCCCAATCGCATCCCGCCATTTCTGCTCTTCCCGACCCCTGATACTCAACCGCGAAACGCGCGCCATTTCCTATCCAGCCCAACCAGAATCCTTCTCCCCTAAAGCGCGACGCGTTTCTGCTAACGTCCAATGGGATGTAATCGACTACCCCTGCTAGCACATACTAGCACGTTTAACCCTGTCTCCCGCTACAGGGTACTGGTTTCGCTCTGTTTTTCGATGAAAAACGCAGCCCCAGCTTGCCCTACCCAATCAGCCCCTTGTACTTTCCTTTTTCATGTCAATCCCGCCGGGCCCCACGCCCCGGCCCGCAAGTCGGGGACAATAGATCACCTATAGCCTTTTTCGTCGGAAAAGGACTCCTTAATGTTAGTCCGTATACCGAGCGCTGTGCGCTCATGATTCTTCGACCCGTCCGTACTTGTGAGGGAGGAGGAGTGATTCTTCTTCCTTTTACTTTCTAGTATCTCCAACCATGAGAACACTACCATCGTCATCATTGTCATCATCATGCTCCTCCCTGAGTTACGGCCGGAGCCAGATATAGGGAAGCGGTCGCCCCAGCCACTCGTTACGCCACCAGTTCGGAATCACCTCCTTATAAGCCGGTTCGAGATGGTCCGTTCGAGCTATGGTTTCCGTCACCTCAGCGCTCACAGGAGCCTTCTGACCGTATCTTCCACGCCCAGGAAATCGCCGAGGATGATCGTCTATGACTAAGGGATTTACGTGTCCAGCGGGAAGATCGGGAGCATTCTTGTATCGAGGATAGCGAGACGACACCGTGGTTGAAGCATACGGGGTGGCCGCAGCGGTTTTGCAACCGACCGCTTGACATCATCGTAGCATCCGCGCGATTGCCTGTCCGGGGCCCCAATACGTTTAACGAGGATCTGGCAAGGAGGCGGAGTGGGCAGTTGCTACGTAGCGCGGCAGCGAACGAAGCCCGAATGCGAGTACTGATGCGCGCTGTGGACGACATGTTTGACCGAGCGGAGGACACACTCGCATACACTCCCTACCAGTCGCGTTGCTGGCTCACGGGCTACCGTCAGGGAATGTTCCCACACCGCCCTCTACGCGTTATGGCAGCTGCTACAGCTCGATCGTATAAGTCGAAGTGGAAGAAGTTCATATGATACATATTCCGGGCTTTCGAGATGAGTTCATCATTACGCCGGAACATACACAACGTGCCGCTGTGTGACGATGACGTGCAAATGATGAGGCACATATTGGAACTAGGATCGGAAATGGCTAAAGCTGGAGAAATGGGCCATCAAACTTCACTCGAGAATGGTGAGCTTGGCGACAGCGCCGGCACTGACGAAGAGGAGGGGGGAGGGGAGAACATGGACAGCTATGATGGCAACGAAAGCGAAAGCGAAAACGACAGTGAATATGATGGCGACAGCGACTATTCAGATTCTCGAAGCGATAACGATACTATCGAGAACGAGGATGGAGACGACAGGTCTTGGGTTCTGATGGTGATGATGTGATGCAATCTGAATATACGTCGGACCTCACAGCGGGCCAGGACATCTTTCACCTTCCACAAGGTATTCGCCTCAAGTTATCGGAGGCTTTACTGCAGCTCTCGATGATGTTCTGGACCTACCAGAGTCAGGATGGAGCCATGACGTCCTCCGCTATCGTGCATTTTGCTGCCGTTTTGGGGGTTCACCAATCGTCCTTGGCATACCGCAACACATACGACTACACGCCGGATCTCGCAGCCCTGATATGAGTCGGTCGACTGCTGTTCCTCGAGTATAGTCTACCGAGGTTCAGCTACGATACGCTTGTATACCGGTGGCCGTGCCGAGCCGAGTACCTGCCACACCCGGAGCGCCTAGAGGCGATTCGAACCAAGTACATGCTTAGGGGATGCTACTCACCGCTTGCCGAGCTCATCGAGCTCAAAGCCTTCGGCAAGAGCATTGTGCGGAGAGAGGGGGCGCGCGCGACGCTTACTTGGGCACCGGATGGAGGTTCCTTCACCATCGGCAACCACAAAGTGATATAGTTATCAGAGTTCTGTACGACCCATCGGGCAGCGATTACACAAGTACAGGAGCTAGTTACAGAGCTGATGCTAGGCTGGGACCCCGAAATCAATCTATCCACGATCCATGGCGACCTGACTTGTCAGACGCCTGGATGGATCTTCCTTGATCACCCGAAAAGCCGACTGTCGGTGACATACAAGGCGATGGCACGTCGTGCTTGGTCGTCAAAATTTCGCGGCAGGGCACTGGCTGAAGCCCACTGGCTACCCGGGCCTTGCTTAGCCTACCTAGAGGCGGGTTCCAAGATATCCCAACGGGGCTTCTCCGCATACCATCTTACGTCTGGACTTCCGGGTCGGGCCACGAAGACCACGGGCGTCCGCCTCCCCAATACCAAGCTAGACATCAGAAACATGTATATTCGCGAAGGGCGGGTCATGATCATCATTAGCTACAACAAAGCGCGCGCCTCAGGGAATCACGCATTCTACGTAGTCTGTTACCTACCGGATGAGCTCGGCATATCTTTTGTGACATATGTCGCACATGTCCGCCCCTTCATGGACTTCCTCGCCACCCAACTCGAGCTGCCGCAATACCATAGCAACGAATTTCTGTTCCCAGACCCCAAGCACAAGAGGAGGCACACGTCTCCCTCGCAGGCAACAGAGTCTCTTAAGGAACTGACTCAATCTTTGGAAACACCATGAACCATTTCGCTCTACCGCCAGGCGGCGATCGCTATTGCAAAGCGTCACATCCGAGACCTGGTCAGGAAGCGAAACTGCTACCACCCGAGCGAAGGCAGCGATCCAATCCGGGTCCTGGCTGCCGGAGTCGGACAACGACCAAGGATGCTTCTGACTGGCTATGCCCTTGACACAGCCCTCTAAAGTTGACTGCAGCATGAGCTCCTCGAGATGTACAGCCAGCTATCAGGGTTGTGGCAGCATTGGAACCAGGAGTATTATGACCGACATTGTGTGGCAGAAGAGAGCGCACCGACGGAGGAGATTTCGCGATGTAGCCCTGCAGCAGCTTGGATGCCCAATCTGGGATGTCGGAGCAGATGAATGGGAGTAGCCTCGGGACTTGACGCATCACAGGGGGTAGAAGCCCTTGGTGTGAATAGTATCCTGCGCGACACCAAACCATCCCCGTCGACAAATCACCGAAAGGTTTACAAGGTTTTATTTATAACGCGGAGCAGCAAAATCTTATATGTGCATATGAAAGAAACTGTGGATTTAAATGTTAAATTTAGCGATACCATCTAGTTTCTACCGACAGGTGACCTTGATTAGGAATTATTACTAGGAGACAGTTTATTGCGTGTAAGTCTGCTATTAGCCCGGGCAAGAAGGCACTCTACCGTCACCTCAACTACAAGCACCGTATTCTAGGTTCTGCTTGTCGGTCTTCCGTGGAGCGAGTCAGCACCCTAGAGCTCCTACCGCCGCTAAAGGATGTTGTCATTCCTCGAGGCAAGATTGCCGCCATACCGGGTCTTCGAGTTTTTAGGCTGTTTCGATGCAACATTTGCTAGTACTTAACATCTCGTTGGGCTGCTGCACTAGGTCACATTTCAACGCATAAAATGGGCATTTGTTACGGTTGTGCCTTGTGGCATAGACCTGGGTGCAGGGCAGATCGTTCACCTCGGCTGATCTAGCCGGCTGATACGTTAATCATCAAGGTAAACAAACCATCTACCCTGCACCCAGGTCAGTGCCACAAGGCATAACCGTAACACTCATTCACAAGAGCGTGATCTAACTGAGGATCACCCAACACACGACGCTCCTTCTAACATAACATCACACAATCAGTGGGACTGACCAGCCAAGTAACGATCACGACCCACAAATCCAACGCGCCATGTTTCTGTGATTCTGACACTTCTTAACGCGAGCTGTCTTTTGATTACGGACCATGAGAAATGGTGTTCACGAAGGACGCACGGTTGTGGCTCATATCTGGAAGGCATGAAGAGCCTCGGATGCCTCGCTACCTTCCTAAGCCTTGCGGGTTTCAGTTGGGTCCCTCAGCGGCCGGCGGTTACTATTACCTTCTCGAGTAGTCACCTGTCCATTCTCTTTGAAGTCCTCCTAAAGACTCAACATGCGATCGGGGAGCGCTGTAGTCTACATACCCATCTTCCGGCTAAGAGCCAAGAAACGCTTCATCGACCGCCAGCGCTTGAATATGACTAGGAGGTCATTACGCTGGCTATTGGTTAAAGCGTGCTGTCGTGATTTAGCGCGATCAAGATGAAGACTCAGTGACTGGCTAAGTCATACTTCAGCTCGGTGACTTCACTGATTCTGATTCTGAGGTTTAGGCCATCGAGAGGTCCCCATGATGGTGAGTCCAAGGCTTTGAGGACGCGTTGCTCGATTTGGCGCTCTATGGGCATGTAGCTCCAGTACTGCGTATCCCCGGTTGAAGAGGCGTGCTCTAGACCTTGGATCCTGTAGCGTGCAGTAAATAAGAGTGAGCTATTCTAGTGTCACGTGAAGACCGCATGGCGGGTCGTAACATTACACTCTGAGAGGTTGTCTTGCCTCATATTTCCACGTAGCAATACTGAAACCACAGAGACTCTTCGGTGGCGGGGGACATTTTGCAAGTGATCAATTAGCCAATGCCCGCGTCCACTGGAGCGTATGCCTTAGTCTGTTCAGAATCAAGCCACAGTGCCCTCACCACGCGCCCTCATCACTAGTGTGCAGTTCTGCTGTCCCATTCCCATTCTGTTCTCCCCTGGTCTCTCTAAAGAGATTCTCCATGCCAAACGCTTTCACATTGGCAATGCTCTCTTCCGGCACTGAAAACGAATATTGCGTTCCTACGCTATCTTTCGGCATCAATTCATCGCCCAAGTGACGATTAAGCAACTTATCTCCCAGCACGTTTCCAAAACTCAGATTGCTGTCGTTAGCCTGCGTCTCTGCAAAGCCCCATCGAGTAAGGTTCCGTTCATTCCACTCTCTCGTTAGAAATCGGTCCCCTCTCACAAGTGCCACGGCGTCAGCAAGAATGGCATAAGTGATGGTTCGGCCCGCGCACAATCCAGTACCGGACTGTCTCGTTTTAGCCTGCTCCGCGACAAGGCCTGGATAGAGTTCGACATTATCCGGGTGGCCATATAGAGATCGAAGTGAGGCGGAGATTGTGGGATCTGCGTTCATCTCGAGGAACGAGCGATATGGTCGTAAGTGGCAGAAGCTGCGGAGCTCATTGAGAGTACATGTCCCTAGCTCTCGGCCATGACGTATACCATCTGTTTCGATAGATTTAAAGATTGCTGGGACTTGACGCCCGCCAAACGCACCAGCACGGTATGAAGTAGCTTGATTGATAAAACCGGCCAGTACTCTGTCAGGAAACCTCTGCGTCTTAGCATCACGTCGGACATCTGGGTCGAGGGGAAAGTAGATTCGCGTGCGAGGGTCCCTTTGCTCGCGCCGACGGTGGTGTTCTCGTGTGAGGTCGGAGGTGGGTACTGCATCCTTTTGATCTTCTCTCAGCTCCTCGGCCAACATTTTCGCTCCTAGTTTCTGGAACAAGCCGTTGACCCAACGCTCGTCTTCTTGAGAAAGCGCGCTGTGCCAACGATAGATGAAGTTGAATTCGATTGAGCATTGATTACCAGTGGCTTCAGGAATGTTCGCTTCTGCGGGGGATGAGAAATCAGCAGCGATAGGCAGAGTCCATGCTGATTTCTCCCTGTTGACTCCTAAGAGCCGTTTCACGTAGTCTTTCAATACCGCCGTTATGAACGTGTTTCCATTGATCAAGCGGGCAGTCTGAAACAGATGCTCGTCAAGAAGTTTAGTTCCTTCCGTATCCGAAGCAGGTGGAATCGTAGCAAATCGCGCATCGTCTTTGCCGTGGATCAAAAGCTGCTCCGCAATCCAGTTATGGTTACGGCTCCAAAGCAATGCCCACGCAACAAGACCTGGTGGCTGCACTCCCATTCGCGCATCAGCGAAGACGTCAGGGTACAGCATTCCACGACCACCGGATTTATCACGAACGCTATCCTGCATTTCCTGACTCCAACCTATGTTGGAGATCATGTGGTCAGTATTTGAACCTCAATAGGCTATAACAAAGGAGTCGAGGCCAATCTATGTTTTACTTACCGTACAACCAAGCCAAATCCACATATCCTGTGGTTGTGTTGTGAAAGCGATTGGTAGCATCCGTATTGAATAAATCGTGCGTGACCAAGGTCGCAAAATAGAACATATGAGCAGATGTACCGCAAGGGTGAGCCCGGAATCCGTCGTCGTCTGCTGCTCTCCTCTTAAATAGCTTCTCAAACACAACTTCCGGATCTGGCAGCTGTGGCGGCGCGCTCAGAGTACGAGGAACTGGGACATCTCGAATGTAATGCTCACCAGCAACACCGACAGAAGGATGGTCGGGATTGTTACCAGAGCCATCAGCACTGCGATACTGAGGACCTGGCATATGGCGCCAACTGGGTTGTGGGTGAGGCAGACTGGTCCACAAAGAACTGATAATCGCTCTCTCCAAAGCTGAGCCAAAGGCTGACTTGGGTGTAAGAGGCAGCTTGAACAACCAGGACATGAGTTTCTCTTGTCGCATGTCACGATCGTCAACCTCACCAGAAAGGAACTGTGTGAAGTAAGTGATGACATTTTGAGCGTCATGGATTGATGCTTTCAAGCCAACAGCATTTAAGTCGGCGGCCACACTCTTCGCACCTTTTTTCATCCGGTCCTCGAGAGCCTGAAAGGTCGTGCGGACGTCTCCATCGAATCGTAGGTCGCTAGCAGTGTTCCCCATTCTCAATGTTATGAGTTTCAAGACGAAAAATGCTTCAAGTCCTGCCAAAGCTATTTTCTCTGTAAAAGAAATGTTCGTTTGAAGCAAAAAGTGTTGAGTGCTGGCAAAGGAGGGGGAACCGAAATACCAGAGCTGGGAACAGAACACACTGAGAGTGCGCTGAGTAACACAAGAGTGGGAAGAACGGAACGACTGTTCAGCTGAATCTTGCAGACCTCAGCTGATATTAAGAGACCTACCTGGAACGCAGTGTAATCACTGCAGCTTCATATTTGTAAAGTTCGCAAGGAGGGCAGCCTATGGCCAGGTGAAGAGAGAAGCCGAAAATTACCATGACGTCCCACTTACGTTCCTGGAGTGCAGGGAGATAGCTGCATGCTTACGGTAGTGCAGGCCTTAGTTCAGCCACTATTGCTTACGCCGATTTATCATGCGGCTGGCATGTGATAAGAAAGGTCCTTGGTTAGTGAGGGTAAAGTCGCTGTGGCAAACCACTGCATTCTGGGTTGCACAATGACCCTTTCAGCTCAGTATCTTGCGTATAGCCAGCAGAACTCAAAATGATGGAAAGAGACGCCTTCCCGGACACAGCTTGACTCCCTATTCCCCACCTTCAAGATCAGTCTTAGGTTATTGATATTGCACTTCTCCAGGGAGGTTTTCATCGAAAATGGTTTCAATACTTTCTGTTTGGTTACGGTCAACACAACCAAAAGAGGTCGAAATAATCAAAGCGGAAGATCACTCGTATAAGCGTGGTGAGGACAAGTACCGAGGACCTTGTCCAGGATTGAACGCCTTGGCGAACCATGGATTCTTGTGAGTCTTCACCCTTTCCTCGGCGAGTATCTAATCCCGTAAAGACTTTCATATATTTACGATCCCAGGCCACGGGATGGGCAGGCTATCAGCATCGACCGCCTCAAAGCTGTGCTTGCCTACCTGCGCATGAGTGGTACTCTGTCCAACGTCCTCGTCAGTGCCGTGGTTCAGGTTATTAACAGCAAACCAAACCGATCCACATTTGACCTCCAAGATTTAGGTATACATGGTCTGCTAGAACACGACGCATCTCTGACCCGGCTCGATCTCCGAGATGGCGACAATGTGCACTTCCAGCCGGAACTCTTCGAGCTTATGCTAGCCGATGCGGCCCATGGCCACGTCGATAAGTCACAGGCCAACGAAGATGATTCTTACACGATTCAAGACATAGCTCGTGCCCGCGCACGCCGCACACGCGAACACCTGGAGTCCAATGCGCCGCCTGTGCCACTGATGTTAAAATTGTCCTCGTTCCTAGAGGCAGCGGCCGTGCCCGTGTGCCTAGGCGGAGGGAAGACCAATATATCATTGACGGAGATGAAGACGCTTTTCACGGACGAGAAGCTCCCGGTTTGGATTGCCGATCCATCTACTGAAAAGGAGAAGACCAGGAAATTGACGGGGGTTGGGCTGTTCGGCATGGTGTGGATTGCATTCCAGATTTGGGTGGGAGGTTGGTTGATTTGAAATACTCTTACGCGCTTTGTAGCTTCAAGGCTATTGGATTATTATTATAAAGGGTCATCCTTATGCAAACCTAGACTCTCGTGATTGTAGATTATCAGGCATTTCAAGAGTTCTAGGGATCCTAATAGTAATAGGAAACGCCGGCCCTGATAGTAATGGGGAATCGCCGGCACCCCTGGCGACGATAATTGTAATATGTTACGGTTGTGCCTTGTGGCACAGACCTGGGTGCAGGGTAGGTCGTTTGCCTTGCCCGATCCAGCCGGCTAGCACCTTAGTCATCCATAGTCACGTGTGGTGGCCGCGTGGCTACCAACGCCTCGCGGCCCGCCACACTCTCTTGAATTGAACAACCAATTCAACCCATCTGTGACCACCTCAAAGTGTTACACCGGGGCTCAAGGGCACGAAGATAAGGGCCCAAAAAGCAGCCCAAAAGAGGGCTCTTTTTTAAAGTGTATCAATTGTATCAAAAACATCAAAAAACCACAGATTCGAGCGTTTTGGCGGCTTTAATAACGGGGGGGTTGTCAATCTAAGTGACCCTTTTTCCTACTTTTATTCACACTGTATTTTGGTGCGGTACAAAGAATCGCAGAGAAGTGGGGCGAAAATGGGGTCCTACAGCCCCTAGAGTTTTTGTACAGCCCCCCTGGTTCTACTCATACACTGTTCCGCGTGCCTTATTGCAACCAACAGAAACTACGTGTACCAACAACCACGTTACGTGAATCCCCTCCATTCCAACCTCCTTACCACCAGTCACTAAGTTCGCAGAGAACTTACCTCCGAATCACTCCCCAGCCACTTCAAACAATAAACAACGCACTGATCTTCCCCGGAACTCTTCATCGATCCGGCAGACATTCTTCTCTCCCCGACTCTGCCCCTAGGACTTACCAATAATGAATGCTCGGGAACTGCTCCGTTTCCTTATACCCTCCTGTGATAACACATCCGACTCCGAGCCGGTCTATGCCCAATGGGGATTCACTCTTTATCGCACTGCATACGGTCCCGGATCCGATAGACAATGGGCTATGCTCGTCGAGACCATCCGCACGGTCGTTCGCGTCAGTCTTGAATGCCTACAGCGTGAGGCAGAGTTTGAACGCGACGATGAGGAGGCCCACGCCGCGCAAGTCCTACTAGGGCTCTTCCGACTCGACCCTCGGTCTGATTATGACACGTTACAAGGCAAGGATATGGACGAGCTGGACGCGCTACGCGATCTGTACCAAACCGAGCCTTTTAGTTGGCGATACGCCAGTACGCACATGGTCCTCGCTGATGGTAAGGAGGACCGTCCTTTGCCGGACCGCTTCTTGCTCGCCGATCGTGAGGTCCTAAAACGTGTCGATGATGGAATATTCCACGTTAAGTTTATCGATGCCGACTTCTATGAGAGGGATTACGTTCATGTGAACTCACGGGTGGAGAGGATACATTATGGTTGGATGCAGTTACCCGTCGTGGCCATTGTCTCGCTGTTGGGGTATACAGAAAACAGCTTTGAAGAGCTTGCGCCACCGATTCTTCCGGACCAGCCCGTTCCGCTATGGTCTGGGGAGGACCCGATGCTGAGAGATTTGATGTAATAGTCTTTTTGCTGGCCGATGATCTTTTATCTAAGCACGCTGCGTGACTTTAACCGTTTTCTGGGGGCTCAGACTTGGGTTATGTTGCCTTTATCCTTTTTATAGCCTACTGTTCTATCGTGGAAGCTTGAATGAATCTTGATTTTCTAGCTGGTCCAAGCCATACGTAGCCTGATTTCACACGGAAATTCCCCAGGTAATGGTTATTGTGGAATGGCTGGGCTTGGCATGTGGATTTACACATGTGTCTTATTCTAAAAGCCCCCAGCCTAAGCATTAATAGTAAAAATAAAACCCATAGATTGCCATAATATGATGTGACCTTTCAGCCCCTTTATCGCCTCCTCAATTGAACCCTGATGTGTCGATGGTCAGATTCTGTATCTCGTCCTCGAAGCTTGCAATCGCCTCCAGCACCGCCCAGAACATCCTCATCTCGGTTGCGCATCAGTCGATCCAATCTCGAGCACGCCCAATAAGCGCTACATCGTAGAAATCTTTGATCCACTCGCGCCAATACTCGAGGACGACGACCTGGTTCGCATGGTTGTTGCTGTTCCAAACCCTCTGACCGTAGGAGATCTGCTCGTCAATGAGGTTGACAATGTTAGTCAGGCGCTGAGCCACATTTGGCGTGCTGGTGCGGGTATGGTAGCGTATAGTAGCCACGGCATCACGCATGGCGTGCATCACAACTCTTGGGTCGCCGAAACTCCGGGGGGCCGCCTCGATGTGCAATTCCCAGTCCACAAGATCATTATTCTTGACCAGAAAGGTTTTACGCACGTTCAATTCCCTCTCGAGAATGAAAAAGTTCTCCCAGTTGGTCGTGCTTCCAAGACAATCCATAACACGATCCCATAGTCCAGGTTCTGGATAATTTCCAGGCAGAGGAGGGGGTAGTGGCAAAGGCATCGTCTATGCTATACGGAAGAATGAGGCAGAGATAAGCCCGGTTCGGGCCGTGGCACCACATAGGAGACGACCAGCTACTACATCCTGCATGAAGTCGCGGATCATTTGTCCCTCTACCAGGTACTCTACATGATACCGGATTATCGATGGCAATCTTTCATGATCAATACATGCGTTTGTACAGTCATCTCTGTCCATCAAGTGGAGGGCCATGTCCTGTGTGGGATCGTTGTCATCAAAGTAAAGGACACGGGGATACTACAGGGAGTTAGTAAAGCCAGGATAAGATAATAACTCCTCCAGTCATAGCTCAGGGTTCACTCACAGGTGCTTGCACCAGATGGAAGCTATTGCTGGGCCCAATGTCCACCCAATACGTTGTAACTGCCCGTGTTTCCAGATTAGCGAGGAGTGCACGCCTGGTAACTTCGTTATAGGAAGGGGTCTCTTCGCAAGGCCCGAAGTCGTCCATCTCGCAAAGGTTCATTGAGCAGTTCATCAGACTGGAGCCACCGCCTAAGCCGTCCTTGTCACCCCTAAGCTGAGCCCAGTAATGAGGGTTGCACACCGTTATGTGCCATTTGAATAGGCCCGTCCAATTCCCACGAGCGGAGGGTTCGCATTCAGTTTCCTAGGCCGGGCATGTCAAGGCCACTGCCAAATACTTTAGGCATATAATCGTTCCAGATCTCCTCCATCAAGGAGCGCATAGACTATGTGCCTGACTTTAGCAGCAAGAGAATAAGTCGGTTCTCTGTAGTACTTTAGGTCGAACTTGCATCTCTCTCCGCGGCAACGACCAACGCTTATGAGGCATTGGAAGCAAACTTTACCGTAGTATCGACCAACTGCCGGTGCTGGGTGCTGGAGGCAGCGACGTCGAATATCGGCCCGGGATTATCGCACACCGGGTCCTCAACAAAGCCCGCGAGGGCATACTTCCACATCTCCAGCTTGGGGTTCTCGATCTCGATGGTATCAAAGTAATTGGGCAGGCAGCGCCGGGCCTTGGCACCGCCACCTTTACCTTAACCCGAACACCCATCAGCAAAACGATCGAGAGCCACACGTACCCGATCTTTGGGGCATCCACTGCGACACCAATCTTCCTTGGACCCCGAAGGTCGTGGTCCAATGGAGAAACCAGCATCGGGAAAACTGGAGGAATCGCGTTGGACCAAATTGCCAAGCGGATGAGTACCCTTTCTTCAGGTTTCGATCGGAGCCAAATAGCAATGCCCCGATACAACAAATTCGCTAGTAAGTTGCCCGGATCCTCGACTCATCCCGCCGAAGGACCGAAAGCGCTAACCCTCTGCTTGCAGCCTTCCTGCTGATCAGAACCGAAGAGCAGGTGAGCCAGTCCGGAGCATCTGTCCTAAAAAAGCCCGCAGTCGCTCCCAAACCAGGATGGAAGGTATCGGATAGCTCGAATGCACAGAACACGTAACCACCTACACGACCATCGTGGTGGCTACGGTGGAGTTCAGAAGCTGGAATTCTAACTGGGACGATCATCACGTCTACGATGATTACCTCAGCGAGAACGAGTGCACTCCCACTTTTCGCAATGCGAGGGAGCCCTTCAATGATGTTGGATTCGCTCTGAAAACCAATGACCCGTGGTACGGCGGCGAGGAGCCAACGTATGATTATAGGTATGAGATCCCCGGCGAGTTACTTGGACGAGACACGCTGAAGCGTGGTGACCCGGGGGCTATGCTTCTCGTTGAGCCTGGCGCCGTGATTATGGAGGATCGTAATAGCTCCCGTTATGCCAGTGAGGAGGAGCTTCTAGAGCTGGGCATTTTGGAGTGCTCCACTGAGGGTTGTCGGGGCGAGCTTGCTGAGGCTGGCCTAGACGAATATGGTCATCCGACACTCATAGAGGTCCTGGCCTCATCAACGATGGATCCTCCCATGTCGGACACAGCTCACACTGCGGAGAGCAGAGCGACTGGTTCGCAGGGATCAGCGTACATCAGCACGGCGATGGATAAGGTCCCATCTGCAACGGTCCTTGGCCAGGCAAAGCCCATCGGGATGAGGCACAGGCACGGGAGGCATCATCGTTAGGACTCGGACGGCCGTAGATCAGATAACCCGCATTTTGCTGCCACCTCCTCCATGCCCATCTCCAACTGCTCCGCGGTGCAATGTTTCTGGTGGCGAAGTATAGCGTCTTCCCATTCCTCCCCGATTTCCAAGGCCACGTCCTCCACGCGGCGCACAACTTGTCCCCACGCTTCTCTCCGGTAGTTATTTGGCCAACCGAAGTAACGCTTCAAGATACGCGCACAGATGTACGCTGCTGCGGACTTTGTGTCACATGTTGTCAGAGAACCGAACTGCACATGCATTAGGAGATAAGTGACACTCACAGAATAGGTATAGGAGATCGAATGAACGCATCCAATCGGAAGGCAACGCAGAGACACCAGATCATTGAGGTATGTCCGGAGCACGGCGGGAGCGTGATACGCGGGGAAATTGCGGTAATGGTCTCTGGATTCCGGGACCTCAAGCACACCGTCCTCCAATGCTGCTGGAAGTTCGAGATACCACAACAAGCGAATAGTATCTGGCGACTGTTAGAAACATCGTACGGCTGGCATTGATGCCCACATACTCGCTTCTGTGTCTAGTATGATCTGCTGAGCGCCAAAGGTCATGGGGTCTCCCAGCGCAATATCCGTCGGCCGCATAAAATGCAAATCCGGTCCATCCCTGTCAGAGTAGTCACCGTTAGGGTCTACCCAACTCAGGCCACCAGGGTCGCGCAGGTAGCGTGCCCTTTTGGTGTTTCGGAAGTCCGCCATGATCGACTGAGGATACCACTCGATGCTGTCTCTCTTGTGTATGTTGTCTTCTGTCTTGTCGACGTACGGCAAGCGCTCCATGAGCGAGATGACGCGGTCGCTGAGGAACAGCTCCTCGCTCAGGTACCGGCGGTCGAGCACGTGCCGCCCGGTATCCTCCGGCGGAAACGCGACGAGCTCTTCCTTGATGTAGAAGATGCTGATAAAATGCTTGTAAATGTCGATGAAGATTCCCACGACTTCGTCCTCGTTGTAGGCCAGGGGTGAGTCTACGGCGGGCGGGGAGGTGATCCTCGGCGCGCCGCGGCGGCGAGTGAAGTCATCATGGTCTTCGAAAGGCTTCGTGAGCAGATCCATGGTAAAGAGATTGGAGCAAGGTATGGCAACTTGAGAGGCTTGCCTAAAAGTGCGCTTCGTTCGTTTAAGATGAGGGGCGAGTGTAGAAAAAAAGGACGACCACATGCAAGGACCAACAACGTAGGTGTTGACTAGGGACGCTTGGCGCCTTATGTAATCAGCACATGTTATTCGGCGGCTCATAGGGGCACCGGGCCCGGTGCCTCTATCAAGCGCACCGGTCCGGTGCCTCTATCAATCTTATGTAATCAGCCCAATGTGTACCACAATCATCGACATCCTCGCATCGCCGAATTTCAAGGGAATCTAGCTAATTTCTTTTGCAACTTATGAAGATTGATTCGTATTGATTCACAGCTATCGTCTGGTATTAACATTATAACGCCTTTTGCGCTGATGTGTTGTGTGCGTGTCATATCACATAGTGGCCCCTTTTCGACTCATTCGTAACATAACCATCGTCCGACCTCATCACTGACAACGGCTAACTTCGTGTCTGAATCACTGACGTTACTATAACTTCGGTATCTTATATCAACGTTCTAATTCTCTCGCACAAGCCTCCCATACTGCTTGAGGACCTCGATACCGTGAAGCAGGGTTATCCCCAAGCTCAACCCGCAGTGTATCTTCCAGAAGATTGTCTTCGGAGCTGTCCCAATCCAAATAGCTCATCATCTCCTCCTTTGACCAGTCCCGGTGGCCTGAACTTGTAATTCGTTGCTTCCCCATCTGCTTATAGTCCAGACACCAATCGTATTCGGCTTTGCTGAATCGAAGCGGTAAGTTCATCGCTTTTCGATATTGCTGATTGGTCTTGAGATCCCCCTTTGGAAGTTGGCTATACCAAGCTTCACGATTCGCTTTGTAACGATTAAAGATCGTAATAGGATCGCGAGGCCCTCTTATCGGCGACGAAGGTGGTACGTTAACGTTGACACTGCTAACCTCTGGAGAGGTGCGTGAATTCAAGGTCTCCAAGGTCTGAGCAACCTCTGCAGATACCGCTAAACCAATTGGACTTGTGAAAGGATTATCTGGAGCATTTCCGGATTGAAGACCCTCATAACGGAAGGGACAGATCTTTGATGTTAATTTATGCCCGACCTGGCCACATCGTGAACACTTAGGGGATGCCCTTGGCCGGATCTGAGCCTCAACTGCCTCAAATGCCGAAGCAACTCGGCGAGTGTCTCGCTTATTGCGTTGTGATCGAGATTGAAGGCGGTCATTTACTCTTAAAGGCTCGATGAGGAAGTTATCTGTTGGCTTTTCCCTCTGAAGATGCCAGTGTAAGTGGAAATCTGTTAGCAACAGAGGTCGGTCTTGGACTATCATACGTTCAAGCATATGACTACACGGAAGACCGTGAGAACTGGCAAATAGCCCTGTACAGCGAGGTCGATCCGGCCGCGATAGTAGCCCTTGCTGATTCCTGACCTTTCGTAAAGCTTCGTGCGATATCCAACCTTGCACATTGGCGAAGAGTGACCCAGACAGCTCAATCGGACTCCGCACCTGCTGTTGTAGTTGAACCTCAATCAGGGTGGCGATCTGATTCAATAAGGCAAGCTTAATCGACTTCCATACCTCAAATAGATCCGCTTGAGAGGTATTGAGGTATAGCTTAATTAGCGAGTGTATCCCTTCCACCCGCGAGGTCACAACGTTGTTGAAGTGAAGGCTTTGGTCCACCCAAGCCTTCACGAGACGGGCTTTATATGGATCTAGCCAAACCTCCATCACGTAGGCAACTTCCTCGTAGTGGTTATGAGACCATAACCGTTTTAAATGCTCGACGGCATGTTCATAATCTTCCTGATTTGTTGTAGATAGGATATTATGCCACTGACCGAAGAACTCATCCCAGAGATCAATGCCTTGGGTATCTGATATCTGGGTTGCGAACTTAGGCTGACAATGCCTAACAACTGCTTTATTTGCGTGCCATCGACAAAGCAAGGCGTTTGCAGAAGGAAAGCATTCGGTAACGGCGTGTATACAAGCCAAACAACGGTCCGTGAGAATTGTAGTTGGTGCCGCTACACCTATCATCTCGTAGATTGACTGAAGCCTCTGAAGAGCCCATATATAGTCCTCTTCCGTCTCCCCCCTCAAGAAGGCAAACGCAACGCAAAAGGACTTCCCACAAGCATCAATACCGATGATATCGAGGAGTGGCATGTTGTACTTATTCGTCTTATACGTACAATCAAGAACCAGGATATCTGGGTATGATTTGAGCAACGCAACTGACTTTGGATGTGCAAACAACATTGAAGAGACTCGGCCGTTATCGTCAAGCTGTATACGGCTCCAAAAGCCTTCATTGTCGAGGTGGTTCGCGAGGGCTTGGATATTGCTTTGACCACCACGTTTATCTCGTTTTCCTTGGGCAATAGTGTTGTAGATATCCTGCATCGTGGCATCCGAATCCGAATGAATTCGTATGAAAGACCGGATCTCTTTAGGTGCAACGCCAGCCTCTGTCAAATCGCGAATACTGGTACGATCTACGTCGGATAGGACACGGAGACTAGGATGTGCCTTTGGGTCTAGGCTTGGCTCATGAGTATGAACGTTGTATTGTGTGCCCTCGCGATAGACAATACACCAAGGAAGTAGCTGTGTGGTCTCTTTGGCTAGGATCGAGAATTGGCATCCAACCTTACGGCTGGTAGTCATCCTCTTTCGTTCCCAAGAGGAATCTGGGGCCCTAGTATGACCTCGATCGCACTGATAGACCACAATCTGCCTACCGCTCTTTTCTCTTCGTGATCTCCCGGTTACGAAGGCGTATCCTCGCGGCTTTGCCCATCCTTGAATAGCTGCTAGCAGGTCGGCGCGAGAGGGATATGCTCCCTTTGGTGGGATCATGTCAGCGGCCCACTCACGTAACTGCGGCGTAAGGGCTGAGTTTGTTGGTGTTGGCTCCAAAATTGGCTCCATCGTGCAAAGCGATAATAGTATCAATGTAAACGATAAAAAGAATGATCACATAAGTGGTAATTAGTTTGTTGGTGATGTGGTTAATTAGGGCTTACGGACGCTGGATTACATAAGATTGATAGAGGCACCGGACCGGTGCGCTTGATAGAGGCACCGGGCCCGGTGCCCCTATGAGCCGCCATGTTATTCGGGGCGAGTGATAGGTGGGCGCCCTGATCCCTATACATCTTTGGGCGCCCGGGCGCCTAAAATAACTAACCACCCACGACGCGTATTCCCACTGGTTTGTTCGAGATACGCTGTCCCATCGGTCACATATTGCAGTGTTCTACAATTTATACGAAGGATCTATTAACATGCATAAGCTTCACGGTGTACTATCTTGCAACACTTTCCTTCGACTCGCTAGCTACGGCGTGCAACACCTGCTGTTCCTTGCTGTGTCTCTCCGCGCTTGCCCATATATCCTTCATCCCTCTCCTCTTATTTGCGAGGGGCATATCTGCCATTTCCTTGGCAATTTGAGCCTCTACGCACTCATCTTCAGCATTACTCCAGTCCAAATACGCCATCATCTCTTCTTTTATCCATGGTCTAGATCCAGTCGACGTGTTACAGCGCTTAGACATCTGTTTGTAGTCCAGGCACCACTCGTAGCTTCTCTCGTCGTATCTTTGCGGAAGTTCCTTCGCCTTACGATATAGCTGGTTGGTTTTGATGCTACCAAGGGGCTGCGCTGCATACCATATATCTCTCGCGGCGACGTACCTCGCGTAAATGGCCTCTGGCGAGTCGTATCAGGTGGTGACTGCGGCGGTACCTGAGCCCCTCGGAGACGATAACCGGCTCCTCGAACCGACCTTCTCCTCTGGCAGAGCTCCATAGGGCCAGTGAGGATGGAAATACTCAGGAAGAAGGCCTTTCCTCTCCGTTTCTAGTCCTCTCAATATATGAGAACAAGGCAGTCCTTGCAGCGGCGTAAATGTGTTCCTACAAAGAGCTGCATGTGGCTTTTAAAGTAGCTGCCGCTGCTCTTATACCTTACGCAGAGCTTAATGCGAAACCTAGCCTCGCACTGCCTCGAACAAGACCCCAGAGAGTTCTATAGGTGTTCGTAGCTGCTGAGAAGCTCGTATATATTGGAGCTCCTTTAGTTGGTTAGTGATAGCATGTTTCATAGCCTGCCAAACGTCAAAGAGATCAAGTGTAGACCTCTTAATGTGCGATTTGATGAGCGAATGGATGCCTTCAGCCCTGAAGCCCAATATTAGTCTTCCTCATCAAGCAAAAAGCGCAAAACATCTACCTCGAGGTAGCCACGTTACCAAAATGCAAGTATTCGTCCACCCAAGCCTTGACGATCATCTTTCTGTATAGGTCGAGCCAGACCATTTTGATATATCCGACTAAGTGTAGGTAATTGCTACTTTAAGTAACCTCAAACTTAGCCAGGCGCTCTTCAAACGTCTTTTCGTCTTATGAAGCCATAATCGAGTGCCAGGGAGCATAGCAAGATTACCAAGCCTTCTCGGCTACCTCATCCTTGGCTTCTTTACTATTCAGCAAGAATAATGGTCGACAGTGCTGGAGGACCGCCTTATTAACATACCATAGGTAAAGCAGTACTTTCGACGAAGAGAACCAAGTTACAGCGGCACTCATTGCCGCCCTGCACCTGTCAGTCAATCGAACCTAGGCAGTTGCAACATGAACCAATGAAAACCAGACAACCTATGGCTATGCCAATAGCGGAACTCCTTCATAAACTCCTCGAATTTCTGCAAGAGGCTTCAGGTAATATTGCGCAGACTATGTTTTAAGTTGCAAAGAAGGGCATCGGTCTGGCTGCAAGTATTCGTCATTTAGCGACGTCAGTTGACGACTCGACGCTTGAGAGCTCTCTAATAACGTGTATTACTCCTTTTACGGGTACTGTCTACAGCCAGTTAAGGTGCTCTTCTGACCCCCTTCACGGAGACATTCCCGATGCTTATGCGGCGCGTAATTGATTAATGCCCGATAGCCGCAAGGACAAAGACTGTAGGAGAGCGGGGTCCAAAATCAGTGGGCAACTCATCCGAGCCTCTTCGGCAAGGCAAACACCAGGCAGACTCCGAGGCTGTATTTGATGATTGTTTGCGCATCCAGTGGATATATGTGTATCCGGGCGTGACATATATTTACGGTCAGCGTCTTCGTATTGGCCTCTCCGCTTTGTCCTCTCAAGGTGAACCTCCCCTGCGCCTACAAAGCAGAGTTATTAACATTGGTTTCGGGGTGCGCCGTGTCCGCCTTAGTCCGACACGCCACGATGGAAGTCGCCGTTGCTACGGCTAGCTTCCTTTCGCTAAGCATCCAAATCACGCAGACTCTCCTCAACTTCTATTCAGCGTACAGGTCTCGGAGATCCGACGTCACATACACCATCAAGAAGCTAGACCACCTTCTTAGCGTGCTCGAGGCACTAAGCAGCCAACTAAGTAATCGCAAGTTCCGCGCGGACGAGCAATCCTTACTTAAGAGCATATATAGCTCGATTCAAAACTACGAAGGGTGGATCGAAGAGCTACAAGGCGAGACTAAGAAGATCAAGGGAGAGTCTAGGGCCGGCATCTCAGCCGCCGCCCGGACGCCTACATGCCGAGCAACATACCCGTCCCGACAGAGTACGCTACAAAAGCTCGATGACGACATCGATGAGATCGTCTCGCACCAATCCCTCGCACTTTAGCCATTGCTATCCTTGGGACACAGGGCTTTTAATAATAGTTTAGAGAACTGCTTATGTGTAACACTTTGAGGTGGTCACAGATGGGTTGAATTGGTTGTTCAATTCAAGAGAGTGTGGAGGGCCGCGAGGCGTTGGTAGCCACGCGGTCACCACACGTGATTATGGATGACCAAGGTGCCAGCCGGCTGGATCGAGCAAGGTAAACGATCTACCCTGCACCCAGGTCATGCCACAAGGCATAACCGTAACACTATATTTATAAAAGAACCCTGTCCAGCTGCGGAAGCTAATTACGACCTAGCTTCACGCCAATGGTGTCCGGAAATTGGCTTCTATGCAGACCGGATGGTTACTCAGCCCCATGGCGGACTAATGCAGCGCGCCTGCAGTTACTTACGGCAAATCGACCCAACATAGCATCAAGCTTAAGGACAGAGGAGATGCCGAGTACGAAAAGGTTTGAAGGGATAAGCCCGGAAGCGACAGCGTAACATCTGGTCATTCATTTCTTCCATTCTTCGGTCCCTAAACCGTAACACTTCTCCAGAGGGTCAAAGTCATGTGCATCGCTAACCCAATGTACCATCCCTGCTCCCATACGTCGGTTATATGGCTTCGCTGTCCAGCGAAGTAGTCCAGGCAAGACCAACAATGCCAAAACGTTAGCTTTCTCTGCGGCGAAGAGTCCATGAAGGCATGCCCGCTTAAATCTTGCATGTTTTTGGAAAAAGATATGGTTTGGATATGCTGCCACTGCCAGGGCGGGCCCAACTATGCCAGCTGGTGCACGATGCCACCTCTTCATTCGACCCTTTCGTGTTTAAGTATCGGCATATCAACATGCGACCATGGATATTGCAAACAATGCATTAAGGTCAAAGGTAAGGTTCTTGATAGTTGCCTTCCCTACAACCTATCTAATTCTTGACACCATAGACAAGCATCAGCTCCCTCTATCCACTGTGAATGAGTCCTGTTTGCCTTCAAATGTGCACGATGGAGGATGGGACTCATCCTCTACTGTCTCAAGAGCTTTGTTTTGGGACCCGAGCTCGAATAGTGGTAGCTATAGCAGTAGCCCTAACAGCGGCACCTATAGCGTGACCAAGAGCAACTACGCCGGTTCCTTCGGGCAACCGGATGCTGCGTTGCGTGAGTTTTACCGTAGATACATTCTGTACGGTTCGGGTGCCAACACCGCTGATGATCCGGATATGTACTGGGCTGAACAGCCTGCCGAGGAGGCCCACGTGCAGTCTTTGAGGGTACGGAAGAAGCAGGAGGGCAAGAATAAGGAGACTGACGGCCGAACAAAGAAGTCCAACGTCTCTAGTGACAAGACGAGCCGTAAAGGTCGTACATAGATATCCTAAGTGGCGTTTTCCCTATAATCAAGTATAATTTGTTACCACATTGCTTTTAGGCAAGCAATCCTCTTAAACGTGCTGTAATTTCCGTTCTATTCATTTCATATTACTTGATCATCTATTGCCTAACAAGATACTGCGATTAAAGACGTGACAAATGAGTAAGATAATGAATATGGCCGTCTACGTAATTCTATTATCAAGCTACTTCTACCCACGACCCGCGAATATCAAGGAGTTTCACGCGGAGCGCCGACTCCGCCAGGAGACCAACTAGCGTTGGCCTCTGCCCAGGCTATTTAACTCACTCTTTAGTGCTCCCAATGATCGTCTCCGCCGAATGCCTCGTGGAGCTTCTGCTTTCTGGTCAAGCCACCTGACGTGAAAGTGGGTCCGCCAACGTCTCGCACGGACGACGGGCGCTCCCGACCGTTATGCGGCACAACGCGCTGCGGCTGGCCAGCTAAAAATTCTGCTTCCTGGCAGAAGTTGGCTTCGTCGTCATCTATCATATTAACAGCGGAAGTAGAGACGTACTAATGCTCTGAAGTGGCCGGCTCCGGCATTGCAACACGACTAAGCGCTGCACCAGATTTCGCATGTGGTCGTGAACTCGACGGTGCCGGCCCGGACGGCAGGAGATGCGGCTCACGCTACGGCATGCGCCGCGCCCAAGACGTTGCTGCCTCGTGGCACCCAGTTCGAAGAGAAAAAAAGCTTTGCTCGGATACATCTCCCTGAATAATCTACCTCAGGCGAGGAGCAACACAGTGCCGTGTACGATCTAGGCAATACAGCTCATGCTGTCGATGTGATTCAGCGCCGACGGCCCCTCGTCGAGTCGAACGTTAAATCGCGAGTAGGCCGCCCGGCGCACGGCTTCCTGACTTCTCAAGATCCTTTTACGCGACGCCGGAGTTGCCCTGGCGCGGCTCTGTGGCCAAGGACATGAAGGTCGGGGAATCTCCATTGCGCCTTGCAGATTCTTCTCATTCTCACGTCCCCAAACAGGACACTGTTTACACATGTCCGCTGTGCTCCGAAGATCTGGAAGCCTCTCTCGTGCTACAGCACTTGGATTGGCATGTCGCTGTTGATCTAGCAAAGCAACCTAGTCCATAAATCATCTAGCTCAAACCATGTTACTCCCAGCGAGACTTACTCCCACTGATTCGCACTAGTCCCATCCTCGCGGTACCATTGGTCCCGGACCTGGTTCTCAACAATCTAAAGTCTGACATCCCCAGGATTGGTGTGCGGCCTGCACATGACCACAGCCAGAACGCTTCCTCTTGACAAACGTCGAATCACAACGCGGTCAGACGGGCCTCACTCGGTCCCGAACTTTACCCTATGATTGGGGTGGTATCCCTGGAGAGAGACTTCCATCCTAACTGTATCCTTCTAGCGCTTTAGCACGTTAGGGCCTAGCGAAGTCACAAGTCGCGTTGGAATCGCCATTCCCTCGACAAAGCCTGCACTGTCTCCTATCTGCCATCACCTGGGTCCAGTTGGGTGTCTCTGGGGTTGCTGTCGCTTCCATGGGTGCATCAGCCTCCTCCACGACGTGTTCCTAGGTTCGGCTCTTCTAAGTCTTGCGGTGGGCGGTGATGGTGCATCTAGACCCGAGCACGTGGTCTTTTGGATCTTTCGGAGACGGGGCAGCTAAGCTTTTAGCGGCGTTGTGGGGGGGCGAGTAAATTGCCACTCCGCCGCGACGTCGCCTGTTAAACTTGGGCGCTACCCGTTGAGGGAAGGAGGGACATATCAAATCAAGGGAGAGGCAAGAGGAAGCCGCCGTTGCGAGCGGGGCTTGGAGGACAGCGAAGTTATGATTCTTCCGGCCTACCTACCATGCTGCTTTCCGCAAATTGGCATGTACATGATTCAATGCCGACGCTTCAGGTATGCAGGAGGGGATGCGGATAGCTCAAACACTATTTGAGTTACGCGCCGTTAGGAATGCAGCGCTTGACGCTGAGCTGAGCACCCGCATCAGAATTAACGAGTCTGGGTTCCGAAGTCCTTAGAAGATATCTCCAGCTAGTTGTGCTGTCACAACAGCGCCAAGCTGCTCAGAGCTCCTTATCCTCGCATACGCCTGGAACCCCGGAATATCGGCCAAGTATTGATGAAGCGTGACTCTGAACTCCACAGGCCTCAGGCGCGTTGACCATTTAACGGTTCAGCGGAGTGGCTTGCGGGTAAGGGTTGAGACTTCGTCCCGGTCGGAGGTGTGACATAACCGTCCCGAGATCGACTTGCTGTCCGGCCTGAAGTGACTGGACGTGACACCCGATAGACAAACTCCAAGGGATAGCCCGGCCGTTTGTCCGGATTCGGGCAACCGTCCGCAGGCCTCGGCTGCTGTCGAGCAGTCGGACAGCTGAGCTGGACGTAGTGAAGCAAGCTGTCGAGTCATGAGGCAGCCTTCGCCACGTGACAAAGCAACGGCTATGGCTATCAAAATTGCAAGGCAACTTGCTAGCCATCAATCAGGCGCGAGACATTCACAAAGTTTTTACGAGACCACGCCGGAGACGGCATTTTGAGCCTCGCTGGAGGGCGAGACGTCACAAAGAGTACCGTCTGGGATCACATAATGTTTTAGCGGAGATCACAGCATCAAATCTCAACCAGGGAATAAGAATTTTTCCCGGCCGACATCAGGCAAATTCACGTTGACGCACCAAGGACAAGCACTGAGCTTTTCGAAGCCCGCGAACAACGCAGAAAAGGGCCACTATCCGGGTCATATGTGGCTAGAAGGATCTATTGATACATTACATCATCCTATCATCACCACAGCATATCATGCTGTCGTTGTTGAAGTACAGATTTCAGCGTCCTCGAAAATCGCCATAATCGGACTAGGAGGTCTATGATTACTACTTAGCACCGGGCTGGTAATGTAATTCACCGACGATCCGCTTCCCTTTGGTGTCATGGCAGAATAGGTTCCTGCTATCTACCGGACACGTTACTAATGGCGCACGGAATAGAGGTGGGATGATACAATTGTTTGAGTCTATTGCGCAATGTTAATTAATTATGGTGTCTTTACGTTGAGCGCGTGGTGAGTTTTGTTGATTGTGGGGATTGGGGGGGGGGGGGGGAGTGGCCAATGGCTGGGAATTCCGCAGGCATACGGTGCCCCGTAACTTCGGTATTTATGACTACTGACTGGTGCTTTTAAGACCATCGGGGAACAGCGAGTGGTATACGATTGCGATTCGGAGGTTTGGAGTGGTTAAAATCCTTGAAGTCCCACGGTATGAAAACACAGAACAGGACAGACATTGCGTCAGCTTCTCCAACGTTCACGAGTCTTGAGTCTCACGACGCAGTAGTCGCCCGCCTGCGGCAAATTGTACAGCACACTTCATTTAGCACGATGGGCTCTACCTCACCAACCCGCGAGAGCAGCAAGCTCTTCTCTCCACTCCGTCTCGGAACAATGAATCTCGAGCATAGAGTCGTTATGTCGCCGATGACGCGCCTGCGCTGTCCCGGTGGTGTGCTGACTCCGAGCGTCACGGAGTACTATGCTCAGAGAGCGACGAAGGGAGGGCTGCTTATCACTGAAGGCATGCATCCGAGTCTGATGGTCTGTCTTCCCACTGTGCCGAACGTATTATGAAAGGCATTCTGCAATGATTTGGAGAGCATGAATGCTGACGCTGGTGCAGGCTGGAGGTTTCTACGGCGTACCGGGCATGTTTGCGCCCGAGCATGTGAGGGCTGTATGTGCAGGCCCTGAGCTATTCTTTAGATCCTTGAGAGCCTTTTACAAGTCGCTTTTGTTGATAAAGTTCCTACGATCGTTGCTTCCGCTTTTCGATGTTTCTGGAGATCAGTGCTAACAATGCTTTAGTGGAAGAAAGTGACGGATACTGTACATGCCAAGGGTGGATTCATGGCGTGTCAATTGTGGCATGTGAGTTCCACCCAGGGGTCGTCTCAAGCTTCAGGTGCTGATCTAAGGTTACATCAGGTTGGGCGATTTGCAGTCTCAGTTTCGCTGGGCGACCGCCAGCCATTGAGCGCTTCAGCAACAAATATTGGCTATTTCAACAGGAACACGCGCGGAGGCGTCAAATATCCTCATGAGACAGCCAAACCGATGACATTGCAGGACATCAGGGACACAGTTGATGATCATGTGCATGCTGCGAAATGCGCGGTCGAGGCTGGATTTGATTGTGTTGAGATCGTAGGTAACGGTATTCCTCAGATCAAAATGCAGAGCTGATGGACGAAGGCATCAGGCAATGGATATTTGCTCGACCAGTTCCTCAATACTAACACTAACCTTCGTACCGATGAATACGGCGGCAACAAAGAGAATCGAGCCCGACTCACGCTCCAAATTCTCGACGCAGTGATCGCCGCTGTTGGGGCGTCTAGGGTATCCATCCGATTCAGCCCATGGGGAACGGTTTGGATACCATTAGATACAAATCCCATAGTGAACTTCCGATATGTGCTGAGCGAAGTCGAGAAACGAGGTGTCGCATACGTCTGCCTTACTCAGCCGCGGGCCGATCTTCTACTCGAGGAGAAGACCAAGATACAAAATATGTACACCGCTATCAAACAAGGGAAAGTGGCTGCCACGATCGAGGATCTCCATCTCAGGCACTTCTTGGAAGTGCTGAAGACAACGCCAGTGTTGGCAAATGGCAATTACAACGGCGAGAATTGCTTTGATGAGGTAGAGAGGGATGAGGTAGATGCGATCACGTTTGGAAGGTGGTTTATCAGCAATCCTGATCTAGTTGAGAAGCTTAGGCTTGGAAAGAAACTGACCATGTGGAACATGGAGACGGTTTATGCGGGTGTGGTTGTGGCTGGGAGTGAGAGTGAAGGGTATACGGATTACCCTTACGGAGAAGTCGAGGAAGAGGGGCCAGCGGAATGAAAGGTTGCTGCCCATGACGATACTGCTTGAGTGGTGGAAGTATAATGAACCCTCATCGATCCGGAATTTAATCTCGAAACGTCGCTTCATTTCCCCCCCATGGCCTGTCTGTTCCCGTGGCCTACGGAATCCGAGTATGGTATCGTCACATCGTGTACGTAAAAGGAGATTCCTTAAGGCTTGTATTATAATGGCAGACGAGATTTTCTGTACCAGACTCGTAGTCGAGCACGGGTCCAACGGTCACAACGTTCCCTTTGCTTCTACTGCGAGCTCCCTATCTCCCCTGACAATAATCTCGTTGCTACGACACACCTTTAACGTTGTTCACCTCCTTTTATTGCATCTCATCACTGCATGTAGATACCGACGGCCTTTGCGGTAGGCACAGATCAGCAGCTTAGAGGACATCAAACCATCTCAAGTCAAGCGTTTTCAGGGACGGTTTGATGTCAGGGAATCAAGTTTACCCCTTGAAGTTTACGTCCTCAAATTGAAGTCAGCGCTGGGCAACATCACCGAGGGCGAACGCGCCTTCGTTCTAATAGCGAGATAGGGGGAACGAAGCGTGGATTCGTAACGGTCACAGATCTCGAGGATCAGTGGGATGTTGCAGAAGGACAACTTCGTAGGTCTAGCGCAATACCAGGTCTAAAAGGGCGATGAGCAAAGCAACCTTTGCAGCTAAAGGCTCGAAAAACTACATGACCGCTACGCGAAGCACCGCAATCAAACTTGATAGAGCGTCATTTTCACCGAGCAGGCACTTGAGGAACGAACTTGATCTGTCTATAGACCCATTTGATACTCCCTTTAGTGACTACTCAGCAAGACAACAAGGTGGCACTGTGCTGTTTACCTTCTGAGAGCACTCGCCGTCATGGTAAGCTCGAATAAGCGTAGCTCTCTTCATGTGTTAGTATCCGGCGCAACTATGGGATCCCGGAGACTGAATGTATTAAATAATATAGCGTCTGACCTTCATAGGGTTTCAAAATATCTGAAGAATTGATGGCAACCGGGTCCGTAAAGGACATAAGTACACCGTCTGTTTAATCAAGTAGACAGTGGCTCATCTTTGTTCGAATTGCCGAGCTGTGCAATCTGCTTCACGTACCAAGCCTAAAGATCGAATCAGCAGTGCCAATCGCTCGGTTCAATGCACTCACTGTTTCAAACCCAGCTCCAAGCACGTAGTTCCCCACTGCTTTGAGGATCCAGGGTGACTCAATCGATCGACTGTAGGCTCGTGCCTCGTGGTCTTTGACATTCGCATCCAGTATTTTGTTGTTGGGTACTGAAGGATTTAGCACTGCGGGCCTAGCCAAGCCTACTGCATCCAGAGCACCACTCGATATTGCAGACGACATTACCGCGCGACTGCGGAAGCCACCGGTTACCAGCAGGGGCAACCCGGCGAATTTGTCTCTGATCGCACTCGCAAAATCCAGGAAGAATGCCTCCCGCGCTTTGGTGCTCTCCTTCACCTTGTCTGGATTAACGATTCCCTTTGGCTCCTGTTAAATCACGCCCGCAAGTCGTCAAAGCCGGAGAAACTCACAATCGGTTCTTCGTAACTCCCGCCACTAATTTCTAAGAAGTCTATGCCAGCATCAACGATCAATCGGAGTTGCTCCAGACAAGCTTCCATGGCTGACGGGGATTGGTGGTCGACCGAGTTGAATTTGATGCCCACCGTGAAATTGGCGGGGACGGATGCGCGAATGGCTGTGATGATTTCGACGACAATCTTTGCGCGGGCAGCAGGGGTCCCTCCATAATCATCCGTCCTTTGATTTGTCTTCTCAGCCAGAAATTGGGCCAGAAGATAGCCATGGGCTCCATGAATCTCGACACCATCGAACCCGGCCTCTGCCGCAAGAATGGCGGTGTCGACAAATTGATCGCGTACCACCTGTATTTCGGAGATTGTCATGCTCTTCGGCGTCCCGAATAAAAACGCCGAGATGAGTGCTGATAATAACCCTTTGCCAAGCCGTAGACCAATGGCGCTGGGGGCTACCGTCTTCTCGAAAAGTCCTCGCGTGCCCGCACCCGCCGGGGACTGTCTGCCTGGATGGCTTATTTGAACTATGACTGGGCTTCCGCCCCCTTTGCTGGCAGAGGCCCATCTTCTCCAATGCTGGAGAATGCGGCTCCTGGGAATGGAACGGTTGTTGGCGATGTCCCGGGCCTGGCCAAGATGTCGGGGATCGACCTGCACATTGCCTACACATCGAGATTAGCACGTGCACTATACTCTTCTCAACAAGGTCCTCTCCCTCTACCTGTGATGATGAGCCCCCAGCCGCCTTGTCCCCAAGCCTTGTAGGCGCCATAAATTGCCTCGGTTGGCAAAAAATCTTTATCTGCTAGATTTTCAGCCATGGCTGCTTTGAAGAGCCTGTTCGACAGTATCAGGCCACTTCTCAGTGTAAGGGGCTCCGCGACTGGGTTAGGCGAAGCCATCGTAGCGAGTGGATTCGGGTGTCTCGCTCTCTGCGCCTCCCCTTTCTCATCTTGTAAGGGCATCCTGATCTCCTGGGCTGGTTATCGACCTAAAATATGGCTCTCGTATGCTGCTGTGACCTGAAGTACCGGTGTGCAATATTTGCCGAAGGGAGGTGACCGGTCGCTATTATAGTTGGCCACGGGCCCAACTGGGAGAATAGAGTGAAGCGGAGTTCACGTCGCGTTCCGGACTCCGCACGCATGTCCGCAACTTGACTTGAAACCTGAGCTCTGCTACCCTCCGAACACCGCTGCGCTCAAGTTAGGTTTTGGTCGTGTCCCGGTGATCCCGAGTGCTGGGACTTGGCGATCGGGCTCTTAAGTAATACATCCGATCAATGGACTCGGAGTCACCTTTAGTAAAAAGAGAAAAGAAGTAAGCTCACCCCGATCCGTTTGCTTAAGACAGCCGACGCACCGACCCTCCCCACGCGGTAGCAACTTTTTCGATCATGGCGATATTCGACTAATCAGACAAGGCCATCATCGTTACCTGTGGAAGTAGTGGCCTCGGCAAAGAAAGCGCCCTTCAGCTAGCAAAGCACAACCTTAAAGCTAAACATCTTTTCGCGTGGACCACCGCGCGGGGCAATACCGCAATTCGCGAGATTAAGGAGGCTGTTCCTCAAGCTCGAGACACCGTCAGATTTCCTGAACTTGATTTTGGGTTGTTCGAGTCTGTTCGCCGTCCGGTGAACGCCTTCTTGGTCCAGTCCGGCAAGACTAGACCTTCTCATGAAACAACGCTGGCGCCATGGCAATGCCTCCCGGAATGACTGAGGAAGGATATGAAATGAAGTTCAATTCGGGTCCAATGGGGCCGGCTCTCCTCACCAAGCTACTCATGCCAATCATCAACAAGACGGCGCCTCAACCGGATAGCGACACGCGGGTCATCACCATCGAGATTCGCAAGAAGAGGGTGCTTGGCAGTTTCCATTCTGCTTGCCAATGCGGGCGGTGGCGACCCTTATCTCCTGTCTCCAGCGTTTCTTTCGCGACAACAAGCTCAGTCAACCAATACTCACAGGCTGGCCTATCGTCTTGAAGCATAAAGGGCACACAATCTCAGAACGGTGGTTTATCAAGGGTTCGCGCAGCGGCAGATAGCGGGCGAGCGGCTTGGCATCGGCCGCAGCCCACCCTATATCCCAAACCATTGGAGCGAGTGACATAGTGAGGGGCTGGGGCGACCGCTTGCCTATATTGGACTTCGGCCGCAGCGCAGGGAGGAGCATTGTAACGATGATGACGATGATGATGACGTTCTCGTGGTGGCGTGTACTATTAAGATAAATGAAAGATATCCGCTCCTCCTCCTGCCAAAGTATGGATGGGGCGTCCTGATATGGGCGTCCAGCGCTTGGCATACAGTTCAAACTAAGAACTAAAAAGGTCAGGGGTAATTAAATGTGCACCGGTTTGCGGACCGGGGCATGGGGCCGGATGGGGATTTGTCACGAGAAAGGGAAAGGCAAGGCGCTGATTGGGCAGAAGGAGCAGGGGATAACTTTCTATCGAAAAAGAGCGTGAAACTCGTACCCTGTAGCAAAAGCGTGCGTCATTCTTAGGCCTCTTTGCTTATATTGACATAGCCATATTCTAATACAGAGCTGGGCAATATAGTGGTAAAATTACACCTACTTCGCTCGGGCATCCTTCCATGCGATTGAGAGACCCCGTTAATTGACTTTGGTTCTTCGGCTGCAAAGATCTCATCGCAAAGAGCTACCTCGCGCAGATTTACGTAAGAAGCAGTTCAGCAGCCACCAGAACCTACTCCGCACGAAGGGAAGCCACAATAGGAAATGTGCTGTTGCTGATAGACTCGGAATTTGTGTTAAATCGGCCCAGAGGCACAGGTTATCTTAGTTGCTTTCTTAGGTCTGGTTCGAGGAGTGGTCCTCCCCATTTTCTCCTTTATCTTGACCTCTCCAGCTGACGACATCCCGAGTGTCAGGCTCTTGGTAAAGAAGTGGGTTCAAGCTTACAGCAACGATGACCAGTCCTCCTTCTTCATGAAATCCTCGACAGTATCGACCGGGACTGGCACACCGAGCTGTAATTCCATTAGAAAAAGTTTGTAACTGACATGCATGTATCACTTACATCTTCAGGTAGGACAACGGTTGGATCCCCACCGTCATAACCAAATTCCGAGATGTACTCGAACATATCCGCAAACTCCGCCCCTACTCCTCCAGGGACAGCTTTCTCCAGAACTTGGCGATCGAGGCGCTCAAAGCTACACTCGACGCCATGAATCTTGCCCCACAATGCAGCGTACTCTTTCCAGCTCAGGATACTGCCAACGCCGAGGAGATTCTTCCCAGCCGGAACATTCACCAAAGCTTTGGTGAATTGACCTATTGGTGATTAGCGAAGAGTTACCGAGACAGAAGATATATTTACCAGTGTCTCGGAGCGCATCAACCTGGGCTACCGGGCCATCTGGGTCTGCTGGAAGCCTAAGCACGAACGTGCCATCCGGTTGCTATCACGTGTCACCTCCTACTAGTAAGTTTTCGAAACTGGCACACGTACCTTGAGAGGCTTGCCGATAGGAAGGTCCCCGAACTCCTTCCAGTTTGACAAGTACAGCGCAACCTGTAGATACGACGTCTTTTTGTCCAGCTCGGGATACGTAGCTTTCATATACTCGACAGCCGCCCACTTGGCATCAAAATGGAAGTTATTGGTGTACTTTCCCTTGCTCCACTTCTTCGTAGCCGATAGCGTCGACAGCACGAATCGATCAAGTGTGTCAATAACTTCGTTCGCGGCATCGACAATGTTGCGACCTTGCTGTACTTCGATGTCGGAGGCGTATGCGTTCACATTAACGCCAGCTGCAATAGCACGTTCCTGAACATCCTTATCGCGTACGATGCCCCAAAAGTCCGTCACGCCGAAAATGACGCTTGATCCCGCGAAAGCAGTCTTGAGCTGTTCGGCATTGTTCGCGTCGGCTTTGACAAGCTCAACACCTTTCTTAGCCCAAAATTGGCCCGAAGGCTTGGTGGGGTCCCGAGTAACACCACGGACGTGCCAGGTACCCTCTCGGAGGAATACGTCGGCTACGGACGAGCCCTAATACCGTTCAGTGAAATCTCTCATGGCCGCAGACCGGGTTGAGAAATTACCTGCTTCCCGGTGATACCTAGGATGGTGATGACTTTCTTCCCCATTTTGGCAGGACGGGTCTCTAATGGAACGTTCGGCGGTAAGTGACTGGTTGGTTACACGTGTGAATGGAGTGCTTCTGGGGCTGAAAAAGAAATTTAACGTTTGGCGGTTAATTCAAGAGATCAGAAAGCTATTTTGCAGTAGATGCAATGCAAGTGGGACTTGTTTAGTTTGAGCGTGTTGACATCGGGAGCTTTACATAAACGGTTCCGGCTCGATTGATAAGCAGGGCGACATGAATGGCAAGCATTCGACACTAAGTCAAAGAGAGGACAAGTATAACCGAGCTGTGGTCCAACCGGGAGACCGGAACATGTTCATCACGAACCGAGTTGCAGCCCGCATCGCCTGGAGGGTAGATGCCCATCTTGGAAACAACTTCATTGAGTCCAGCTCCGCAATACAAACCTGGGGTAACCCTGTCATGACGGAGTGCGCTGGCCGGCAAAATTACGTCACAAGGGCGGGGATGTTAGCGCTATCAGGAAAGTCACGTAAACTCTAATCCAAAGTTGGCCCGACTGCTGACCCTAGTTTGTAAGCAGTTTGTGAGATACTTGAAGAGCCCGAGCCTCCATCTATCCAACATTTCTGCGTGTTGTCTAGCTACTGCACACCAACACCATCACGAGTGGAACTCCAAAATGAATGGACACTACTACAATCGAGAGCCGAAAGCGGTTGATGCACAAGCACTCCCTGTATCCGAAGATTCCAGCTCACAATCGTCATCAGGCATCTTCAAACCGAAGCAGTTCAGGGTCGAGGAAAAAGTAAGCCGCAACCTGAAGCCGTTCGGATCAACACCGGCTTGGACTTGGGCGGTTTGGCCACCATTCTCACCACTATGAGTAGGGTACGACCTCGATAATCTAGAGGACTTACCAACATCTAAACTAACAGCACGATTTGTTCTATAGGACTGCGTGTCTAACAGATAGTGCGGTGTGGGTCAGAATAGGCGAGGATTAAAGGTCGAAACTTGCAGGGCTTGGACAGAGGGCTTGTGGGCACCCGGGTGGCTCCCACTAGAACGGCGCCTAGGCGCCTGTTAGGAACTGGATTGCTGAAGAGAGTGAAGGGGCGTAACTAGCTGGGAGAGCGCGGCTAAGTAGTAGCTAGGCAGACGGGTTATAGCTAGGGGCGACTGGTGACTGTATTAATCTCTGAGGGTTCTAAGATTGATCGAGTACTCTTGCAAGCTTATATACGTGTACACACGTGATCGTGTGCTGCCGGGTCGCTGGGCCCTCGCGGCTAGATACCTGCGAGGTTCCTGAAAAACATGAGGTGTGACGCTTTGAGGTGGTCACAGATGGGTTGAATTGGTTGTTCAATTCAAGAGAGTGTGGAGGGCCGCGAGGCGTTGGTAGCCACGCGGTCACCACACGTGACTATGGATGACTAGGGTGCCAGCCGGCTGGATCGAGCCAGGTAGACGATCTACCCTGCACCCAGGTCTGTGCCACAAGGCATAACCGTAACAGACTGGGCGGGAGGTGGAAACGGCGGGCATTTCCGCACAGAATGCAAGACTAGGATACGGCCCACATACAGGAGAAACTCAACATGTGCACGGGCCAGATTTGTGCGATTCTGTACGTTACATACAGCCCTTGCTGCAGTTGTCGCCGCTAGCCTGACAAGAATAACCTCCGGCTGATTGAACCCCTCGCACCACCACTCAAAACTGCAAATGTTGACAGCTTCCTAGAGTCTTCAAGTACTGTCACTGACTTTCGGCTTCGACATCATGAACGGAAGTCCAGTCCTCGTCCTTGATATACTGCTCGAGAGTATACATCGGAACGTCCACACCGAGCTAGCTGTCATGTGAGGAAGTAGATTTCGGTTTAGGGACGGAAAGAATCACTAACGTCTTTGGGAAGGAGAATGGTTGGATCTCCGCCATCGCAACCGAACTCTGCAATGTACTCGTAGGTTTCGGCCATCTCCTCACCGATGCCACCAGGGACGGCATTTTCAAGGAACTTGCGGTCCAGGCGCTCGAAGCGGCATGTGACGCCGTTCAGTTTGCCCCATGTGGCAGCATATTCGTTCCAGCTTAACGTGCTAGCAACGCCGAGGAGATTTTTGCCAGCTGGGACCTTGAGCAGGGCCAGCACAAATTCACCTGCGACGCAGCGTGTCAGCCATCGAAATACTTTAAGCTCAGAACGAGAGACTTACCAGTGCCATGACGGGCATCGACGTGCGCTATCGGGGCATCGGGATTTCCAGGAAGTCTCAGCACAAAAGTGCCGTCGGATTGCTACAGTCATGTCATTTGCTTCTGCCTTGATCTCAAGTAGCTACCGGTCACGCGAGTGGTAAGCTTTCCAGACGCTACAGACTCACCTTGACCGGCTTGCCCACCGGGAGGACACCGAATTCCCTCCAATTGGTCATATAGAGCGACATCTGTAAATACGACGTCTTCTTGGCCAGCTCTGGATAGGTGGCTTTTAAGTAGTCCACGGCCTCCCACTTCGCATCGTGATGGTAGACATGCGAATATTTGCCGTTGCTACACTTCCTCGTGGCCGAGAGCGTCGAAATCACGAACCGATCTAAGGTATCAAGGGTTGCGTTCGCGGCGTCTACCATGTTCCGGCCTTGCTGGACTTCGATGTCGAAGGCGAGCACGTTGATAGGGACGTTGGCCGCCTTGGCACGCTCTTGGAACTTCGGGTCGCGCGTGATGGCCCAGAAGTCCGAGACGGCAAAAATGACACTTGATCCAGCGAAGGCCTTCTTTAGCAGGGCCGCATCGTTCATGTCGCCTTCAAAAAGTTCAACGCCCTTGTGAGCCCAGACTTGGCTCGACGGCTTGCTTGGATCACGGGTTACGCCGCGGATGTGCCAGCCTCCCTCTCGGAGAAAAACGTCGGCAACAGAGGCACCCTTCGTTCAGTCAGCGAGTACGTGGTGTTGTAGATGTTTTTGACTGGAGAGATGTTGGAGTTCAAAAGGGGGTTTAGTCTCACCTGCTTGCCTGTGATACCCATTATGGTAACGACCTTTGTCGCCATGGTGGTCATGCAGGAAGTGAGGCGGTTGTTCGAAAGCTGCGGAGTCGACTTGGGTGAGAATGCAGAGCTGAGATGGAAGTGGACAGTGGAAGACTGAGATGTTGACGACCAGAGTTGGGGAAGGAAGGGGGTGAAGGGCAGCGGCAGAGTTGCGATGGACCGGGATCATGGGGGCGTTCGGAAGCTTCGGCGCCTCGTGACTTGTGCGGCGGCAAGCAGGCACTGGCGTTCGGACGATCACCACTGCCTCTCCAGGCTCTACAGACCTCGTCAAGAGCTGCTGTGCAGATGCTGTGTTCGACTCCCGCGACCCAACAATGGCGGAGAAGAGTTGGACCGCATCCGCCAGCAAAAGTTGAGCTAGGGTCGCATTCATTACTCAGAGGCCCGATTGCCAAGTCTTACTAGCCCCTCGGGACCGCCGGGACACTTTAAAGCCGAAATGGAGCAAAGCGGAATTTGAGGGGCGGGAAAGCTCAGGTCTCAGGTCAACTTACGGACACGCAAAGTGAATAGCTAAGTCGCTCCGCACCACCTCCAATCGCAATCCCCCCATACTGTGCACCAATGCTTCAAGTCGCAGCAGTATAAGAGAGGCTTATGGTCAATCACTAGCCCACGGACACCAGGACTCGCCTTGCAAGACGAGAACTCGGAAGCGCAGAGAGCGAGACACCCAAATTCGATCTCTACGATGGCTTCGCCTGACCCAGTCGCGGAGACCTTACACTAAGAAGTGGACTAATCCTATCGAACAGGCTCTTCAAGGCGGCCATGGCTTAAGACCTAGCAGATTCACCTAGCAGATACGGACTTTTGTTACGACCCGTCATGCGGCCTTCACGTGACCCTGAAACACTCCCACTCATTTTCACCAATCAAACGACATCACAGCGTTGGATCACTCCCAACAGCGTGATCCAGCTAGGGATCACCCAACTCACGACGCCCCTTCTAACATAACACCACACAATGATCACTTGGATCACGACGCTCCTCGTGAGCCTCCCATCAGACAGCTAGTATATAGGACTCACGAGTCACTCACATTCATTAGATACAACTCAGCCATCAATACAATTGTCAACGCTGAGTTACCTCCATTTCCTTAACTTCAGCACTCGACTGTGACGACTACCCAGTCTCGCACTTGTGACCCAACGTACTACTAACAACAAACCGACCCTCTGGTCTACCTACTCTGTAGCTAGGCCAGGCCCAAACGTCACATTACCTAGTTGTTACGGTTATGCCTTGTGGCACAGACCTGGGTGCAGGGTAAATCGTCTACCTGGCTCGATCCAGCCGGCTGGCACCCTAGTCATCCATAGTCACGTGTGGTGACCGCGTGGCTACCAATGCCTCGCGGCCCTCCACACTCTCTTGAATCGAACAGCCAATTCAACCCATCTGTGACCACCTCAAAGTGTCACAATACAGGACCATATAATACTAAATAGAGATACAGGAAGAAGGAATCAATTTTACTATAAATGCGGCTTGTGAAATGGGTTAAATTAATCGTATATGAAGACCAGCAAGATGCGCAGTTGATTGACAAAAGCAAATAGTGCATGATATCTTAAGCTAAGGCTCTGAAGCTTCCTGCCTCGTTAACATCCCAATCAGGGGACTTCAATCTCTGGGTCACAATCACACGAGTCCCACCTTTGTTTCTTTCCAAGCTTTTCTATGCTCTGAGCTCTTCACCTGGAAAATGTCCTTGGCTTCTACATTCTTTCACAGCATCGCTGGTTTCGTGCTTTCTTTGTAACCGGGAACCTCGACCTTGAAAAGCTCGTAAGCGATGAACGCAGCGAAACACGCGATTGATGATGTCACTTTAAGCTTACGTCGATAAGCGGGCATGGAATCCACCAATGTATCATCCAGTTCTTCCATGAGAGTTTTTGTTGGATTCACGATACACGATACGGCAAAGCCGCTTGTCACCGCAATGGCTAGCCAAATGAAGTTATCGCACATAACCCAAAGCCAGTATATCTATAGATCTGATGACAATTCTCGTGGGTGTTGCAAACTTCGTGAGCTTCAGGAACCGAAATATAGTTTCAAGAGAAAAAGAAAGGTATAACCAGGAGTGCTAAAAAGCAAAAGGTATAATACTCCGACTCGTACGCCATACTTCTTCCGTAAAGAAGGTTTAATTTCACCTTTATCTATTCGTTAGGAACCTGGCCATATGATGTCACTTACCATGACGTCAGCACCTCATGTGCTCACATGTACACGGCATTGGCAACTTACTATACATACATAGCACCGCATGCGATCCGGGATAACACTTGCGGTAGAGAAGTCACGTGTCCTTAGATATCAGCAAACATAACAATCGAAGCACTATTAATGTTTGCTCGGTATCTAAGGGGTTTGAAATATCATGCGGCGAAAGAGAGAAAATTATTGCTAGTGTCACGACTGACAGAATATTCCCAAAGCCTTCTATTAACTGCTACTTTTCATCGTTCAAAGCTTGCACAAACTCCTCTTTGACTACGGACCGAATTCTATGCATTACCACCGAAGTAAGAGGCATGCAAAGCGGTCGTTGGTCATTGTCTGGATGAGCTGAGACTCAAAATATAGGTTATGACCAGACCTCACCTTATACTTATACTACATTAGGTCTAGCGTTGACATCACGTCCCCGTGCCGTCCGTGCATGGCATGTACCAGGGGGTCTTGAGGAGGCGAAGATCCTAAACGGGCATGATCGACAGAGCCTTTCTAAGTGCCGTGTGAATGATCAGGGTGTGCGACGGGATAGATGATGGAAGAGGCGTGATCAACGGATCTGTGTTGAGTGTGGAGGAGGCGGACCAGGGCCGTCGAGCAGAGTTGAGTCAAATGAACAGATAATCAGGAGGCTAAGTTAAAGTGGGGAGGAGACAGGTGAGGAGCCCCAGCTAGAGTAAATCTGGAAGAGGACATGAGCCAAGGGGGTCCGCACACGTATGAAACAGATGATCAGACGAAGGTATGCGACCCTTTGATCGTTAAAGGGAAATTACTACACTCAGCCAATAGCGCACCTATGCTGGCACACTCTAGGTGCTGGCACATACGTGGCAGCACACTTTGCTACAAGGTTATCGGTGGGCTAGCATCAGCGCTGCCGATCGGATTAACAATCAGATATATTAATCATTTCAAGGTCAAGGATGTCACAGTCGAACGATATGACGTTCTGAGGCTAGGCACCCAAGCACTATAGTAGCCAGAAGAGACATACCAGGTAGGTAGGTGTATTGGAAGCCTAGAGCTATCTATACTGGCGATTGAGGAAAGTGCTGAGCAAAAAGATGGTAGACGTCGACCCATTGTCGATTCTGCTCATGTAGGCAGTAGATGAGATCCAATATCGTGCTAGTTCCCCACGTTTGTGCCATGCTTTGCATACCTTCTTGCTGTAGTCGAAAAGAAAATATTTCCCGCAGCACTATCGATTAAGCACTGGGCGTAACGAAGTTGCTGCTCGTTTACTTTGTTGCCGTCAATCCAGTCTATCCAGAATTTCTCCATCCTCATCTCGATGTCCCAAATCATATTCTGTAATATGGATTTCGCGATTAGCGCCGACACATCAAATATGTCTTGAATGACCAGCACAGCGTTCGATACTGAGCAGCCCAAATCTCTTTCCCGTATTTCTTTGTCATAGGAATAGAGGTCATTAGTAATGAAAGAATGTGTCGCATAAAGATGGGTCAGTCCATTCATTTGAGCCAAATCGTTCGTGGAGAGCGTTAGACCGGCAGAGAACTCGACTGCCGCCGCCACGTATCTGTAGGTGGTGGCTTAGCAGACTAGCATAGCACAGGATACGTCATAATCTTATGAGCGCGGGTGAAGTTTGTAAAGGCGCGATGGTCCAATGTAATGAGATTCGACTCCCCTGTCTGATCACGTATATTGAACCGGTCAAAGTTGAGATTTAGAGGCACCAACCATGAACATGGGTGCCACCGGATTGTATTTGAACTGGACCAGTTGCATACTTTGGAGGATTTGAAGGGCTTCCGGACAAAAAGGTTGTAGGTGGCTGAAGCTAACGGTAGAGGGGAATGATATCAGTTATCAAGCGTCCGACTAAAGTATGTAATTAGGAAACACTGACTTTTTAAGGAATACAGAAATCTCTTAAATTGTTTGAAGTGTGTTCCATATCACTCCTCTTACGGGGGTTTTACAGTTGAATGATTCCACAAAGCAAGGAATCACCACTGACCCAACCCGCACCAAAAACATAGCGCGATAAGCTCATAAATATGGCATTTTCTCATTGTATTCCTCTTACGGGAGGGTTTTAGGTGGTTCCAATCTAAGTCAACTTGCCCGGCTGGCTTCCATAGCGTCGTGAGTGACATTGGACATGCATCCAGACTGCATCAAGGCGGGAAGAAAAGGGTGTGAGGTGTTTAAAAACATATGTGATATGTGGCAAGCCGTGAATTGTGTCATATTGGAGTGATCCAGTAGCATTGAGCGATCTATTCCTTATCATGTGATGGGTAAGCGCCTAGTGTCGTAAATTGTCCCACTCGTTCTAATATCACGTCAGATGAGTGTGTTGCTCATTTCCAACTACAAGCATTCACGCATTCTATCGCACCAATTAACATTCGGTTAAATCATTCACACTGCGACCTGATGCATAAATGCGTCACTCTCTGTGCCTCAGTAATGTGGTGCGAGTGAAGCCCACCCGGGTCGTGGTCGGATTTAGGAGAAGGATGTGTGGCTAATTCTTTCCCTGAGTCCTCCGACATTTTGAAATTTGTTTTCGGGGGAGGGGAGGGGAGGGTGAGGCATGTCATCGTCGATTTAATATTCGGTTTCTCTGCCTCGATTCTCCTGTACACACACTACTGCTGCTGCGGGGATGGCGCGATAAGCGCTGGCCCCGAACGGTCCCGTTGAGGCGTGGATAGCTCCCGAGCCTCAACGAAAACATGCATTCTAAATATATGGTGCGAGCGTTATATGCGATAGCTGGGATTGTCTTACTAATTGGGTGGATATCTTGAAAGAAGTGTAAGCTATAACCTCGAGTCGACTCCCGTCTTAATGTCGTGGTTATGATATTTCGCCCCCTGTTTCTTTTCGAAGTAGCTGAAAAAGTCTAAGCATGCCTGTCCATGTCTCTCAAAGCTTGATTGGGGCACCTGGAGGCCTGATATTCTGCATCTTGCATACATGTTGCGAGTGGATACGGACTAGGGGAAATTGCTTCTTTAGTAGTCTTCTGCATGTGGAACACGCATAAGAGACGCCGGCATGGCAAGGGCCGGCCCGAAGTATTTAGCTCCGTTCAACTCATAAACACAAGGGGTGTGGAGCTACCGCCGCCCCATTTGTTTGGCTGGGTCAGTTGCGGTCCCGCTTTTTGAAGGGGTGCGCCACATCACTGCATTACGCCTTTCGTATAAGTACCATCTCGAAGCCTTGGCCAATGGCGCGTATTATCCATTTCTCCACCACCACACCATGCCATTGACTAGTCATGCCTGGCGTGACCCCAATCACACCCAAGTTTGTCGTTCAACTACGGCCAAATATAGCCTAGGGAGCATGCCATCCATGGGTGCCCTTCCGCTATAGCGGATGCCTATTACTAATTGCGTTCCGGTTATGATTAGAGGGAAAGTATGGTGATTTTTCTTGGTCATGTGAAGGAAATGCACCCGCCGTGATGTAGAATACAGTCTCGAGGGACCGATATATCTCCGCTCGTGGGATGCAGTGGAAGATCAAAGGTCACAAATAGCGAATTCCGAAGTTAAAATGAAGTGAATTAAGCCTTAACTTCGGCCGCTATTCCCAGGCGCAAGACGCGTCTGTTAATTATTTTATTGCCTTAACTTCATGCACGTATATCAAAAAGAAGTACGCTACATGCGTCACCACCGAACCATGTCACACTTTCGCAGACCGCAATCACTGGAGATATGTCGATCACCGCTTTCAAATGCGACAGTCACAGTATGTGGCGCCTTAAGATGCTACTTTACCACCTGTTATGAACTCGCAACGTGGCTTCTCTGCCGTGGCTTAACAGTCAAGCTCGAGGCAGCGAGACGCGCTCATCACCACCCAATTGAGCGGCGACCAAAGTAGCCCATGACGTAGGCTTGCATCCCTGGGACTTGACATGCAATTCAATATGCACCGAAACGCGAGGCATAAATATCTCGCCGAAATACTGTGAGATAATTGCAATAGGGTGTCACAGCTGCGAGTGCGAAGTAAGCTTGCAGAGCAGAGGTTGAAGATAATTTCTCAAGATGTACCATGAGGGTTAGCGAGAGGAATTTGCGAAATTGAAAGACGGCAATAACACGTCACAGATACTGAAAAAGCTGACTTGTACAACCAATTCAACCCATCTGTGACCACCTCAAAGCGTTACAAGTCATCCATCACGAAGAGCACAATAGCCGGTGTTAACCTCATTGCAAGTCGCATCGAGAGTGTGGCCATGGCAGAAGCGTGGTCCACCATGTACGAGCAGATGCGCGAAAGAACCGTTACTCAAGTTATGAACATCTACACAGGCCCAGCTTCGTGATCACAGTTCAGGTAGATAAGAGACCTCGGGAACAATCATTATGGATAGTAGTAATCTATAAAATAGATCTTACTTCCGTCGAGAGTACCCAACGCCTACATAATGCAAGACCATGAGACGCTGAGAGTTTGGATTGTTTCCCGAAGGGTCTGGCGCGTTGATCACGTCCCAGATGATCATGCCCTCGACCCTCAAGTCGCCATACGTGCGCACAAACTCATCTGCCTGCCAGCCGTGGCCATCCGTCATGATGAGAGATTGAACCATGTTCACGACATCGGCCTTGAAGTCGTCCTTCTCATTTTCAGGAAGATCCGATCCTTGAACAATGCGGTTTTCGACATACCAACGAACGTTGTTCGATTGTTCCACGGGGAAGCTGGCAAACCCATCTTTTCCGATGACCTCGCCTTCTCGGTCCCAACGTTCAGGACGGGTTTGATTCCTCTGGTACGGGTACGAGAACTCGTCGAAGAAGCGCGTCTTGTTGTACTCGTACAGACGCTCGCGCAAGACCTGAGCATCCTTGTCATTGTTTCCAGTAGGCTACCACATATTTAGCGCATGTCTGAGCAGAGAGAAGTCGCAGATATACGTACCTTATAAGGCGGCCCATGGAGTCCATTGAGATTTTCGAGCATGCTAGCGACGACACCGCTTTGGCTGATAATCTCGGAAGTAGCGCCGGATCCTCCCATAGCGACGACTGTACGAAATAGTATAAGGAAGTAGTATTAAACACCGTTAGGGTGAAGTTTGCTCGATAGGACGAGATTTGAAAAAAGGCCGAAGGGGCGCGATAATCGAAAATATATACCTATTATAATGTCTCTGGTTTCGATTGCTGACTGGAACGGTCTCCATTTCGCCTTCGGCCGCGTTCTGCCGTCTTGCAGGGATCGAGAGGCAAGGAGGGCCCTGATCCAAGCCGCGGGTGATCCCGTTGACACCACTGATGATCGTGGGGCTTCTGGTGGGGTAAGTTTCTGAATCTAGCCACCACTTGCCTTAAACTTAGCTGAATGGACCGCGGGAACGGATAAAAAAAGCAACTCCTAAGTTTGCGGACCGAGAAAAATACCTCACCTTCAAGGATCCTTCAGCTTTTTCAACCCTGGCGTGGTTTGACGATCGCAACGACAATACGTTAGCGGCCACGTCGAATCCGATGATCTTTTCCTCTTAGCAGAACTAGAACATAACATACACAGGCGCATGCCACCAAATGGAAGATACAGAAACGGCATGATATCATTCAACTCCACAGCCCGACTTCCTACCTATGTAATCTTTTGACTGGTTCAGTCTAAGAGCCACTCTGGCCACCAATCACCTATTAGATTAGATTGTGAGGTCGGCAGATCGGTCGAGATTTTTGCTGGCTTGATCGACACGGACCGATCGGCAACCGTAAAGGCACGTAGCACTAGCAGTGGCACCTGGGCGACTTCTCTAGGCACCATAGTGAGTTTCGGTGGTAAGCATCATGTTGCCAGGGAGGAAAGCGCTGGTTTTCTCGGGCAAGAAAAGCTCGTCGTCGGCCTCTACAACGGCGCCAGATCCTGGCTCCGCGAGTGGAACCCATTTGATGTTGCGCCGCACCATCTTTCTGCGAACGTCCGATAATCCTACATCAGTTCAGTGGTCTTTGTCAGGGTTGGATTTTAGAACAACATAATGGCATTGCATTATGGCGCAATGGAGACAAAGCGTCTTCATCCATTTTCGTGCCTCTCAGCTCTGATCAAACGTCGTCGTGGATCGAAATGTCGCTGTTCTGGCGCTGGGCTCCACCGGAGTCAATGCACTGCCGAAACTAGTCACTGCATGTCTTGGTGCAGCTGAGTCTATGCTGCCGATCACTAACTATTTGAGATTCGACACCGGACAGGATAGGATATAAAGGAGCAACGATTTGATGACCTTCAGTAATGGGTCTGGAGACTTAATCCCCCTTTGAGTCGATCTTGCGAGACCTCACCACTGGCAATGTACGAAGCGCCTAGGCCATTGCGTACCGCTCCTAGCCGCTGGCCTACAATATGCAATGCGCCCCGCGTATATCCATTATTTGCCCGTATGAGTTAATTGAAAGTAATCCCGACCAGCTGCATATACTAAGAGAGGAAGAATGTGTGACGGTAGTTACGCTACGCTTCAAAATTGGTCTCACATGCAACACCGATGTGCCGTTCGATGATCTGGGTAGCCACAACATTGCGCTCCATCAGGCATGACTGGCTTCTTTGATCGATACTAACGCGACTGATTCAATCAAGCAATATCGTGGATATGCAGTAGGCCGATGGTCATCACCTGGACCCGAGCGAGACTGGGGCACGGTGGCTATTGTGAAACCTCCACCGAGGCTCCGCTTACGGGGATCTCCACAACACCTCACCGTTTCCGAAGCAGACGACTTTGACTCACCCGGTGGGTAGAGTACAGAAGACCGAGTCACGTCAATTCCAATTTGGGAGAAGGCTGGAGTCGAAGCTAGCTGAGCCAGCGGGTAGGTCCGGGATGCTTGAAACCAACCTAATAGAGAAACTGAAAAACTTCGCTTTCTTTGCGGAGCTGAAAGATCGTGAGCTTGATTAGGTGTAGAGCTTTGTGCTTGTCCATGCTTCACTAACGCCCAAACTCGATTTCGGATTTTATGCCTACAAGAACTCGATTTCAGCACGCCATATCTAACATCAACGTTGGGACCTTCATATTTACAAGACCCAGACGGACCCGGCCCTGGGTGGATTTTCTGGCCAAGAATACGCGGCCCACCCACCCCTCCAACTCAACGTTGCCCTGGCACCGAAGGTCGGTGCGCGGGTGAATTGTTACTAAACGTCGAATCAAGAGAGGCGATTTAGCAAACCGTCGCTACGATACCGAAAATATACGGTATGAGATCAAGAATTAGATACTTCTACTATGTTCCAGCTAGCAATTCATCGTTCGCGCTGAGTTAAGTGATTTCGCGAGCATATAAACAGACTGGCGGTATTAGTAATTCTGGAGGCTCGAGCTTACTAGGTAACCATTAAGAGACGCCTGCCGAGACTACTGCGATATGCCTGAGGGAGTAAAGTGGGATGTAAATGCCGAGCCTGCGCATTGGCGCGGCTTGCAGCCTATCTTTGTTGGCCTATGGGGCCTTTGATGGCTATCAATTTGGAAAACAAGGAGCTTAGGGGCGAAAGGGGTTCAACATGCCTCCTGAAAGGTGCACAATCAATTGCTAATTAGACCCAGGCAGTGCACGAGTCCACCTGCTTGACGCCATCAGACAGCAAGTCAAAGAGCCAGATTTCGCCAGTTGAAATGATGTACTGGAGCCAAGAAAGTCCTTCCTGAACCATTCCTGTGTCGACCTGCTCGTCGATGAACTTTTTCACAGCCTCGCGAGCCTGGGTGCCTCCGACGAAGCTCCGCGGTGGCTGTCTCGGGCCCCATTGCAGCTCTGCATGTTCTGTTGCCTGCATCAGCATACTGACACATCTTTCGCATGGACCCTTATGAGCTCCGGAGTACTCGTAAGATCCGTAACGAGTACCCGTGTAATGTAGGAATGTAAGGGCCGCTGCGGAAGGGAGCGTTGCAGCTGGATATTTGACCGCCAGCTCAAGTGTAGCTTCCAGGAAACTATGAAAAGGGTCCTTGACCCCGAGACCATAGGTGGCAGTCACCGCGTTCTCGTGGTTACCTCCGGCAGTGTCCGACCTCCAGTCCAACATATCGTGGACGGCGATCATCATCATAGGGGGTGCCACGGCTTCGTCTGGGCTTGTTGATCCAAAGTGGGAGCCATTATAGGGCGTTGAGCAGCCACTGATAGCGCGCCATGCCATTGCAGAGTAAAAAGACCTATCCCTACCGTTGCCTTGAGCCTGGAGCAAGCTACCGTCCAGCACGGCACTAGGGCCCTGCTCACCAAGCTTGTAGGCAGCACCTACGCCCATGGCTACTAGCCGAACACGCAGCTCAAACTCTCCTTCACTGAACCTGTGATAGTCATCACAGATCGCGTGATGCGTGAGCATACCATAGACAACGGCCTCATCAGTCGAGGCCCAGGCAAGGAGGGCCAGACTGCAGGCAACGTTTCCAGTTTCGTAGGTAATTGTAGCGAGAGGGCTGTTCTCGGGATAATAAGCCTTTCCTGGGCGTTGCTGCTTAAAGTTCCGAATAAAGTTGGCCTTCTTGTCGACGTGGGGTATCTCTTCACCCTTCCCATCAACGCTCTCCGCGAGTAGAGACGCAAGCCCATCTTTAGCCGCCTGCACTGTGTCGGGGCCATATCGAGACAGCAACTCTCGGCTCATGTCGGATGTCGACTTGATCCATGAAGAGCTGATCCGAGACTTGTCGTCTGTAGGGCAGAGAATCACAGCTCGGGTGTAGTCCTTAAGGTCCCTCCATGGCTGGGTATCAGGTACGATGTGATGGCCGAGGAGAACTCGCAATCCTGTCTCAAGAGCTTTCTGGTGCAACGACATTTCCTCTGGCTTGTGATGAATCGAGAGATCATTAAGCAAGCGATTCATGTATGTTTGAAGGTTCTCGTTCGTCCAGGTATAGTTGTCGGAGTGCTGGGAGTCACCGACCAGAGGAGCCGGGCCGGAGGCAGTGTTAAGAGACATGGTAGCGTAGGATGCCATTGTGTATTAGAGACGTATGAGTAATTTTAGGTGATTATTGATGTATCTGTGGAAGTGCTCCGATAAGCAGTCAAAATGAAGATGATCGCGTGTTTGCGTGTAACTAGGGGTTGACTCCTGATACCTCTATATTCACACCGTATTTATACTCTGACCTCAAGCTCTGATCAGTGCCTGTGGTAGTCTACGTAGTCCTGTATTACAACGTATGATCTTCTCTGAATAGACATCTCTTGATTGTGGCGTGATGGAATCCGCCACGCGTAGAGAGATCGGCAAATCAGAGACAGCATTCTTCGCCACTCATAGGTACCAAAGTACATAATTAACTAACAAGGAGATACATTTGCTCACTAGCAACATACTAGGGATCATGATCACCCCCTAGTGGTAAAAGATTGTCCCTTGATATCCCTAAACTGAACTACGCCACCGTTAGGGAACCTTATCTCCTCCTTATCAGTTATGATAGCATGTTCCCTAGCTTTTCAAGTGGGATGGGCTGGTGCATACACACTAATTCGAATAGGGTTGAGAGCACATTGTAACATAGCAGCACGTCAATGAAATGGGCACCTTCCCCTACTGACCTAGCCAATCACAACATAGATGTCGTGGAATTGGTTTCTCACTCATGCATGATATATTTGACCTATCACATTGCTATGAGGAATCCCGTGCTCTCGGCCGGCAATATGTGAGGGGGTGGGGTCTATCAGGCAGCTAACGCATCGCTTCGGTGCTAAGGTGGAAATAGCACAACAACATCCTCCATGAGCTTACAAGACATGACGTAAGCAAGGCCTGCCCGGGAGTTGGGAACAAGAGCATGGTGGTAGTCAGCTGAGCTCGAGCAGCCAGTATGTAACGAGCAACGTGTTGAAATTCCGGCAATGACGGCCTGCAGTGGCGTGTCCAATTCCCACATCGTAGCCGAGGGGAGCAGGCCTATGCCCTGTAGTGGCCAGGGGGGCAATAGCTACCCCTGGCCGGCGCCCCAATACGTTTAAAGAGGATCTGGCGCTTGGGAGGTGGAGGGGTCAGTTGCTACGTAGCACGGCAGTGAACCAAGCCCGAATGCGAGTACGGATGCGCGCTGTGGACGACATGTTTGACCGAGCGGAGGACACACTCGCATACACTCCCTAACAGTCGCGTTGCTGGCTCACGAGCTACCATCAGGGAATGTTCCAATACCGCCCCCTACGCGTTATGGCAGCTGCTACAGCTCGATCGTATAAGTCGAAGTGGAAGGAGTTCATATACTACGTATTCCGGGCTTTTGAAATAAGTCCGCCATGCACAGCGTACCGCTGGGTGACGACATCCAAATAAAGCTTACATATTGGAACTAGTACCGAAGAGTGCCAATTGGAGAAACCTGGCGATCAAACGTCGGTCATCGGCGGCTATAACCGAGTAAGAGTTCACTCCAATCCAGTCTAGCAGAAACTGGACGATAACGACGAGTACATGTCAGATCTAGCAGGTATAGCAGTATCTTAGTTATGAGTCCCTGGACCTAACTGTGCATCTACTGAAGTGGCCATGAGTGATCTGTGCTTCAATTTCTCTCAGTCTTCACCGTTTGCTGAGCAGGGCGGACTGGGCTGATTGTCCCAAATTACTTGGCATGTCCTGGGTAAGCACCCACAATCTAGATTTGCAACGAGTCCGATTCTCCGCACAATGAATCACTGGGAGGTCTCGGAAACATAAGGCGAGGCGTTGACTTTTGGTATGAACTGTACGCCTACAGACAGTGAAGGATCTACTCGGTTCGCTGTGAGAATGAGGTCTTCGATAGTTTGACTGAGGTGACATTGGCGCAATTCAACGGCGCTCAGTAGACCTTCTTCGCTGTAGGAAAGGATTCCCAGCCCTATGTTAGGCTTTAATCCACTCGGCTCGTAACTCTGGTCGAACTCGAACCCGCGCTTACCCGAAGCTCAACCACGCACGTGCAGTTCCTACAACGTTGTTAGCTGCCGTATTGAAGGCTTTTCAAGATGTTCATACCTATGACAATATGAGGTTGCAAGCAATATGACATGCCTTTTGGCCGCCTGGGGTGGCAGTGCCGGCACTGGCAGCAGCGCAGGCGGCGTAAGAGAACACAACGGCCTGAGTGCGGCATAAGAAGAAGGCGCACAGATGGCAATAGAGCAGTGCAGCCCGCATTATGCCCAAGTGTAGACTAAGATGTCGAAAATTTGATGATGCAGCAACCGGCGAGCGAACTCATCCCTCTTAAAACATTTCTTCACATGATAAGGAGCTGGGAACTGAGAGGAAGCAATAGCTTTATCCGGTCGATCAAGCTCTGCCAGACCATTCCGACGCGAGAGTCTGGGTGTTCTACAAATCTATCGCAGCCAATTAAAATTGACCCCGCCAGCATCTCCCTCTCCCAATTGATTGCCACTTTTTCACTAGAGCACCCATAGCTTCCGGCACCCATAGCTTCCGGCATTTATACTCTGACGTGCGATGGACTCGAACGTTCATGCAGAACCCTTATCATTTTCGTTCTCCTGCTTTTATACGGTATTTTCACAAGCCCTGGCGCAGCCTATGTCGTGGAATGATTGAGGTCACATGGGTCGAGCGCAGAGATATCCGGAAAGCGCAGAGCGGGCTGCTGTGGATGCTGTCAACAGCTGCAAATCTCAGCAAAGAGCAGCTACGGAATTCGATGTAACCCGGCAAACCATCCATGGCCGACTTGAGGGTGCTTCTTCAATGAGAGTTGCGAAGGAGAAATCCCAACGACTCTCAACCTCACAGGAAACTGTTGTATGTGCCTGGGTCCGCTATATGCTGGAACAGAAAAATGCGAAACCTATACATGAGCATATTCGGGTGTATGCGAACAAACTAATGTGGTCTGAAAAGCTGGAAGATTATTACACCCCGAAAGAACTCGGAAAACATTGGGTGTCCAATTTTCTTAATCGGAACCCAAATGTTAAAGAAGCTCTTCAGAGCGCGAATAGACCTCAAGACTTGCTACTTCTCGACCACGATTGGGAAAAAGCGCTGTGCTATCAGTTTGCACTTATTCAGTGGTACGCAAGAGATCTACCTGAGACCTCCCGCTTCGACTTCCCCGGAGCATCCGAGACTTTCTACACTTTCAGAAGCGCTATATGGCATTACAAATTAGATGAGACCGTCCAAGGGGTTCTTTTGATTATGGAAGCCTTCGGGAAAATTGAGAAAGAGGTGTCTAAAGGAGACTTGAATGTCGTCCAAGACGTCTACCTAATTATCGTCGGGATGCTGGATCGATACGGCATGCACGACACGGCTTGTGGGGTGCTCGACCATTACAGCGAAATGTCTCTGGCCTGATATGATGGCTCGGCGGCCAAGAATTCTACGGTATTGCTGCAGCATAACTTTGCCTCTGCTTTGCGCGGGATTACAGAGCGTAACGGCGACCAGTCATCACTTTACTTCCGACACTTGGCAGGTATTTACGCACATGAGCTCGAAAGAACCCAAAACCAACCAAGTCGAACAGTACTACAGGCGCAATGACGTCACAAATTTATTGTAAGAGATTCGTGGAGGAGATCAACGGATGATGAGACAGATGCAACCCTTCATTATTCCGAGACTCTCCTACAGTTGGCCATCCACCAATTAGGCCCAGCAGAAGACAGAACTCTTCGTATCGAAAATGACACGCTACGACTCTAGGGCTATATTCGAAGCTTCAACGACGATTATGTAAACAGATTTGATCAAGCATTATCGAAGCTGTCAGAGCGCTATCCTCCAGAACGACGACAAGATTGCGGCTCGTGGTCCGAGACTCATCGGTCCGCCTACCTACGTTTCCAGGAGCGGAAGTTTGACTTTTACAAGTTAAAGGACTTTGATGAGGCTGTCAAAACGGCTGACCGCATTTTAGAAAGTTGTGACTACACGGAAGATCGCTGGATGTCTTTTGCACTTCAATTCGAACATTGGCTCAAGAGTATCCACATGCATAACCAGGTTGTCATGAAATACATGGGGAAACGCTGCACGTCAGAGTACTACGTCAAGTTAAAGGAGAAAGTCAATACCCTATGAGAATAGACCGGTCAGTGAATGATACCTACTCTAGTATACTCACCCGGAACGTGCCCCGTTCCGCCCTACACTGGTCTTTTGCCCCTGTCAATCCCCAATCTCCCACATTTCCGTGGGAACGCACCCCGTTCTGCGTCCTAAACTTCCATTCCACCTACCCAACTTCCCCTCCATACTTTGCTCCTTGCTTGATTAGGAGAGTTAGATCGTTTCTCTGTCTGACATGGAGCGTTCTAGGGAAAGCCCGACTGACCGTCTTGACAAAGGCTGTTCATCGCCCGAAAACGCAGCCATGCCCCAACTTGGAACAGCTGCGAAAGCAAAAAGGATGCAGGACTAGTAGTCTGTAGCAGCGACATGAGAGGTTTTTGGCTGGCAGAATCGTATATAATCTAAATGGGAGGGAAGGTGCGGAAGCCCTGGGTTACAAATACATACGAAGTGAGATTGTACCATATAGAGCATTTGAATGAATGTCCACCAAAATTAGATAGGTCTATCCACTATTGATATACCATCCCCCTTCTCAGACTCCCCAAAGCATCATCAATAAGCTTCCACATCCGCTCATCATCGCATGCAGCCCTAGCCTCCTTCAGCGCATCCTCCCAGATCCCCCATCACTCCCGCGTATATCCCGCCAGGCCCTTCTCGGTAAACCTCTTCCCCGGCCCCGCACCAGCCACCTCAGGATACATCCGATTATTGAGTACATTGGCCCACAGCCGCTCCGTAGCGTAAATGAACCACTGGCAAGCGGCCTCCATTGCCGCCGTATTTGGCAGTGACGCAGGAGGGTGTTCGTTCTCAAGTGCCATCGCCATAGTCCAGATGGCCCGTAATGATTTGTCTAGGGGAGAGAATCGCAGTTCCTCCTTGGGAGATGGATACTGAATATCTGCAGCCTGAGTGAGCTGAGCGAGGAAAGTGTTGAGATTCGCCCAGCGAGCTCGTTGCTTAGAATCCAGCATTGCATCACATGGGTCTACATGAGTTAGCCTTCTGACTGACTGTTGAAAATCGGAGGATGAATCACCTTTGTAATCTCCACCAAACTCATACCATGTCTCAAGCTCCGTGTAGCCGAACGACGGCATGTCTGTCCAGAGGGCATCACCCTGGACCCTCAGGAGCTCGTTTGTAGATGGATCAACGGCAACTTGCTTTTGGAGATGAGATATAAACTGGACAAGCTTGGTGTTTTTAGACGGCTCCAGGCGTTGAGCGAGCTCCATTACCGCAAGAGAGATGTTGTAGTCTGGGAGACCGATCCCGCCATGTTTGTCAGGACCACGAATGGACAATGCACTCATGGTCATATTAATGACATCTTGAACTGCATCCTGCGCTGGGACCTCTTCTCTGACTACTTTGCCGAGGAGTTTGAACTCAACGGAGTTTTCGATTTGTTGGATAAAATTTGTTCTTCCCATAGTGAGAGTGTGTATCTCGAAAATGGAAACCCTGACTGACTGGCGGATAAAAGCAAGGAAGAGGCACAATTGAGATCTGCAGAGCAGCTGAGGCTGTAAAGAGATGGTGGGCTGTGCTGAATAATGGCGCGAGATCAACACTTGTGTTACGGTTATGCCTTGTGGCATAGACCTGGGTGCAGGGTAGATCGTTTACCTTGCTCGATCCAGCCGGCTGGCACCTTAGTCATCCATAGTCACGTGTGGAGGCCGTTGGGGCTACCCACGCCCACACCCTCATGAATTGATCAACCAATTCAATTCATCTGACACTACCTCGAAGTGTTTTCGGTAATTAGTTGAATTTGGCTGAGTTGGCCAGGTTTCTTCCCCCCGCTCCCGTGTTCATTCGCGCGATTCAAAGCAGATTTGACGGTTCTGGCGTACTCCCATCTTCATCGTAACTAAGTTGTGCTAAGACATGAAGCTGATCTATGAGCCGTCTCTCCCGCTTCCACACAGCTTCTTCTCTCCAAGTCACTTTTCACCTTGAATGAAATCGGAAAAAACAGTTGCGAAAGCCGCATCCGCTGCTTCTGATTTGCGGACCATTATAATGTCCGTGAAGTTGGTGGTATTCCGCCTCAAGGCTGTTGATCACCGTATCCTGCCAGTTCTATTGTCGAGTAATGCAGATGCACAATGGCACTGTGGACTGTGGAGGGGCGAATGGAGAGTTTCAGACGAAAATACTCAGTAGGGGAATATTAGGCACAGCAATGCTTTTTGGTACCCATAACAGGTATGATTAGCAATCCAGATACTTGGCTAGCGCGCGCTTCAGACTTCCGTATAGAGGTTTGCTGGCAAAGGCCAACTTTTAATGGCTCGATGGACGTCGCTAACCCTGCCGAGATCGCGAGCGATTGACCCCCCACAAACAGGACTCCTCCACTTCGGAACCTGCGGGTCGCAGCTCCTCCACCTAGTAACTAAGTACGTCTGTAGTTGCGTAGTATTCTGCCTTGTCTCACCACAAGGCACTGACCTCACTTGGCGAACAACAAGGTTGCCAACACCCATCTCATTGCACTTTTTTTGAAACTCCATAACACTTGTCCGTCCGTCACGATGCCAGACCAATCTCGCCTCAGACGCTGCAGCAGCAAACCACGGGTCTTTGTCATTTCTGACATATCCAACGAGCCCGATGATGCGGAGTCTCTCGTGAGGTTCCTGTTGTACGGAAATGAGTTCGACATTCAAGGTCTGGTTGCCTGCACCTCCTGTTGGATGAGGAGCAACGTTCACCCCGAGGACATGCACAATATCATCGACGCATATGCCAAAGTTGTTCCCAACTTGAACGCCCACGTTCACCCCGACAACCAGTATCCCAGCGCCACCTACTTGCAGTCCATCGTCAAGTCTGGGCCGGCAGTCTATGGCAAAGAGGCCATAAAACCCGGAGTTGGTCTCAGCGAAGGCGCACAGCTGCTCGTCGATCTCGTCGACGCCTCTGACGACGCCCTCTGGGTCCTCTGCTGGGGCGGTACAAACGTTCTCGCTCAAGCTCTTCAGCATGTTCTGGACTCGCGATTGGAATCCGAGATCGCGGTTTTCTGCTCGAAGCTCCGCGTCTATGCCATCAGCGACCAGGACGACACGAGCCACTGGATTAGGATCAGGTTTCCCAACATCTTCTACATCTGCTCAATTCATGCTTGGAAGCAATACCCGATGGCAGCCTGGACAGGAATCTCTGGGGACTTGTTCGCACCTCTGGACGATGGCGCACCGGATAAGACTAAGATCAACAAAGAGTGGCTGAAGGAGCACATTCAGATTGGTCCATACGGCAATGTCTACCCGGACTACTCGTTCATCATGGAGGGCGACACGCCTACTTTTCTGTACCTCATTCAAAACGGCCTCGGCTCTCGAGAGAACCCGCACTGGGGAAGTTGGGGAGGCCGTTACGGGTTGATTGACCTGGGCGGCTCATCGAAGCACTACACGGACGTCAAAGATGAGGTGGTCGGTGTGAACGGCAAGAAGGCCTTCTCCAACCAAGCGACAGTATGGCGCTGGAGAGACGCGTACCAGAACGACTTTGCCGCCCGCATTCAGTGGACACTGAGCGATGATCTGTCGAAGGCGAATCACGCCCCGGTCGCGGTAGTTAACGACAGCACGCCCGGACCCGAGCATTTATACATCGAAGCCGAAGCCGGTTCCGAGGTCACGCTGGATGGTTCGGCAAGCTATGATCCTGACGGAGACGAGCTTTCCTTTCGTTGGTTTCATTACAAGGAGCCGACCAACACTCAAAGTGAAGTACATTGGCATTTCGTTCCAGATCTCAAGATCAAGCCTGTCGACAAAGAGGGGCCAATCGGCGCTGTGGTTCAAGTTCAAGTACCTCCACCACAGACGTGCGCCGTGAACATCCTCACAGGAGAAGCTCTTGAGAAGGGACAGGCATTTCATTTGTTACTTGAGGTCAAGGATAACGGGGTTCCGAGCTTGACGACGTACAAGCGCGTCATTCTGCAGGTCACGAACAAGACGGGCGCAGGTGCTTCAGGAAAGTCACACGACACGATCACAGAAGCCCTTGGGCACAAAACGAGGTAGACTAGTCCCTTGGGCCTCAAATGCACTAGATCCAGGGACCTTAAATATAGACTTGTGAGGCACTCTGCACAATTATCGTTTCTGATTGACAATTTTGTGTGGACAAGAAGATACTTATTCGAGTGACGAGTACTTACCCGCAGAATTACAAGAGGTGGGCAAGGGATGTCTATGGCCGATTCATTTAAGACATTCTTCATCGTGCAGAACCAGCCTACCATATGTGATAGTTGGGAGGGAAACAGCCCATGACCTGGGCATCTGTCGCACGCAAGATAGATGTAACCCATGGTCGGCGAGATCATCAGATGACAGGCATTAGGTTTACGGCATCTTGTTCCCCGCCGTCAAACATGAAGAACAGAGAAAACCTTCAGTTCACGCTTCTTAGTTCTAGATCTGGAGGGAGCAAGCGTGAAGGTACTGATCATCCACAGCCGAGATTACTATCGTAGAAAACTGAAGATGAGTGCCCCAAGCTGGGAAGTTCAGAAACAACAGATGACCGTGGATTGATCTCCAGAACCGAAGACAAGTCGGTGGCCTTGTTGTTATGTTAACCTCATCGCCCTCCTCCGCCCTGTGTGCCCCTTCTTCAGGAGACCACACAGATATCTTGGCAAGACCTGGAGAGATCCTTTTACATCAAGTTCGACTCATTGACCCCGGGCGGAGGGGGTTCGCTCAACCGGGGCATGCTCCTCTACCGCAATGCCCTTTCCAAACTCCCTGGTCTTCGCTCCCGTCTGGAACAAGTAGTTCAGTTGAAAGTAGGTGATGTTCTTGGTCTCCGGTACCACAAACCATGTCGACACGAACCCGATGATGGAAGTTCCGCAGAAAACGAACCCAATCTTACCGCCCAAGTTGCCCTGGTCCGAATTGAACATGTAAGGGACACAGAAGTTGAAGACCCAAGACATGAAAGCGTTGACGAAGAAACCAAGGCCGAGTGTCTTTGCTCTGAGGCGAACGGAGGGGATTTCGGCGGTGAGGATGGGCCATGCGGTGGCAACACTGAGGCTGTTCGCGATGCCAACAAGGTTCAGTGACACGCCGATATAGCTAGCAAGGCATTCATTGTTAGCTTGGAGAACAATGAATGTGGCCGGACAAGGATTTAAATTAATTTACAAACAAAGAATTAAAAAGGGGTGCGCGGGAGGGGCAACGTACTTGAGAGCAGCGCTGCTGCCCGGGAAAAACGCCGCTATTCCCATTGACAGGAAAAATAGAAAGGCAGCTATGAAGCCGTACAAGATTGTAGGCCGTCGACCAAACCTTGCAAGGATGGCCCACGATATCATAGTGGCGGGAATGGTGAATCCGAGAGAAATCTGGTTGATGAAAAGAGAGCGGTTGGGACTCATCCCGGCCATGATGAAGAAGTAAGTCGAGTTCGCCAGGAGCGCCACTCCCATGAATTGCTGCAATGAGTTGAGCAAAGTCACGATTCCGGTGCGGCGTAAGTCACTGCCTTTGAAACACTCGGAGTAGTGCACCGTGCCAATGTCGTGGGCCATGGTGCTCTCTTGTTGTATGGTGAGCTGAATGGCCTGGATGAGCTGAGACGCATCTGAACCCAAGCCGTGCAGTCGCTTAAGTGACTTCTCAGCCGACTCAATTTTCTCGTTATTGACGAGCCAGGTCGGACTCTCCGGCAGGATAATTGAGGAGACCATAGCGAAGCCGGCGAATGCCCACTGGGATGCGAATGGGATCTTGACAGCCATCTTTGTAAAGTCACTAATCTGGCCAAAAACGACAGAAATAGCCGTTAGTTGTCCTACGGCCTACACAGAGTAACGGGTCAGAGATTGGCTCCATGATATGTCATGTGAAGCCAGGGTCGCTCACCGTGAGGAGCGGAAAAAGACCTAAAAGCATGGTTCGCAGTCGGGGTGACGAGATTTCTGAAACGTAGGTTTGGCAGGACGACATAAGGGTGCCCATCGCTAGACCAAGAATAACTTTTGCAGCTAGAAGAACGCCACGTCTGGTTTCAAGGCCGCCAAAGTCTGCGGAGACGAATTCGAGGGCTCCGCCTGTTAGTGTCAGACGGTATGAACAACTGTCGTTATTGTTTTGTTTACACATACCAATGGCAGCAATTACACCGCCAACAAAGAACATTTTCTTGCGTCCAAATCGGTCTTGTAGGGCACCATTCATGGTGGCTCCCACCATGATACCCAGCGAGTTCATTGCTTGCCAGAGGCCCTGCCATAGGGCTGGCAAGATCAGAGCATCGCCGAACTGTGATCCAAATAAAATGCTGGATAATGTTATCCTCTGGGATGTATACCTTCGCATGATCCGCACGCTGATTACTCCCCACAGTTAAAGTCGTAGACTTACGAGAAAGCAGGCAGAGCTGTAATTGTTCCTTGGACTATAATATCATAACCAAAGAGGAGCGCGCCACTGTTGGCAAGTAGAGCATACAGGAAGAGGCGTCGGTTTTCAAGAATAAGCTTCCAGATTGACTGCTGATTCTCGACGGCTGTGCCTTCGAGGTCTTGGACGGTCTCCAGCTTGTCTACCTGAAGCTTTGCCGCTCTAACACTTCGGGTTGGAGAGTCCATGGTTAAGTCTAAAGGCTTGACAGCAGACAATGAAAGGAGAAGAGGGCTATGCCTAGATCCAGGGCGGGATTCTTTGGTGTAAACCGATCCTATGCCTTGAATTGGACTTGAAGTTGGCCTTTGAAGTTGGGATTGAGCTGCTTAATAGATGGTGGGTTTGTGTGGAAAATCTGGAACGAATCCGGGGCCCCGCAGACAGACTGCCTCAGCAGCAGTCTGTCTCCATGCGCCATAGGCGGCTGAGCCTAGCTCAGCCGCCTATGAAAGTGCTTCAAATTGCCCTTTTAGGAAACCCAAGCCAAAGGCGTGGAACCAATGGGGCCGATGGGGCCGATGGGGCCGGTGGAGGCGACGGGGCCGATGCATCACAAAGATTCGAAAAGGCTTCTCATGATGTTCAGCTCATCCAAGTGGGACATTGCGGACATTCAAGATGACTGCACATGCACATTCGGTACTGCTCGAGAAACATCTAGCCAGAGTCTATAGATAGCAAAACCCGCGGCTCATACTACAATCCCCTGTTCACAACTTGTGTTTCACACGCCTACGAGTTACCTTGCTGTAAGGACGACACACAATTAAAGGAACATGACGCACACGACCGACATTGAGATATTGCTCGGCAGCTTGACCCTTGATGAAAAGGCAAGTCTCTCCAGTGACCTGGCTGCAACTTTTTCTGCGGACATTCTCGACTTATCTCTTCCTCCAGATTTCCCTGCTGTCAGGCCAGGGCCTCTTCGAAACTCGCTCGATCCCCGGCAAAGTACCCTGTGTCAAGGTTCGAGCCCCAACAGCCTGAATAAACTAACTCCTGGGTCTCTTCGCTAAGATTGCACGCCTTCTCCAGCTTTCAGACGGGCCCAATGGCGCGCGTGGCGCGAGTTTTGTTGGCACTGTTGCCTCCGCCTGCTTCCCGGCGGCCAGCTGTCTAGCTGCAACCTTTGACACAGGCCTCGTGCGCAGAGTCGGCGAGGCACTAGGCGAGGAGGCGCAGAGCAAGGGAGCTCGACGTCTTCTCGCGCCGACCGTGTGCATCCACCGACATCCGCTTGGCGGTCGAAACTTTGAGACCTTCAGCGAGGACGTACGTTACGGCACACCCCGACCAACTTCTTGGCCAGTGTGTTAATTAGCTGACTCTGGTGCCAGCCCCTGCTCACGGGTAAGCTTGCCTCTCAGATAGTACAAGGACTACAGTGCAAAGGCATTAGTGGTACAGTCAAACACTTTGTCGCCAACGAGCAGGAGACAGAACGGATGCGCGTAAACACGCTCATCAGTGAGCGAGCGTTACGCGAGATATACCTTCGCCCGTTCGAGATTGTCATCAAAGAGGCTGAGCCGTGGGCTGTCATGACGGCTTACAATATGGTCAATAACGAGCATTGCGACTCGAGCAGGTTCCTTCTCAAACAAGTTCTACGTGGCGAATGGGGTTGGGATGGGTTGGTGTTGAGCGACTGGGGAGGTACCAACTCGTCAGCTGGCTCGGTGAACGCGGGATTGGACCTCGAGATGCCGGGTCCTCCGAGACAGCGCACCATCCCCGCCATTCTTCAAGACATTTCCGAAGGGAGTATCACGAAGGAGACCATAGATGACCGATCTCGGGCGGTTCTTAAGTTTCTACAGCGTGTCGGGGCGTTTAAAGACCCCACGATCCCATCCGAGCAGGCAATGAATACAGAGGAGCATCGAAACCTGATACGCGACGCAGGGGCTCGGGGTTGCGTGCTGCTGAAAAATACCGACGATACTCTGCCAATTTCAAGAGACAGGCTTTCAGGCAAGCGAGTGGCCCTTCTTGGCTTCGCGAAAACAACGCTGGCGCACGGAGGAGGCAGTGCGGCTGTCAGGGCTCGCTACAAGATCAGCCCGTTTAACGCCCTACAAGAGGCAGTTGGCGACATTGCACAGCTTACCTACGCGAAAGGCGCTCATACAGAACGCTTTCTGCGTCCAGTCGCCTCCGATACAGACATTGGCGATGTCGTTGACTTGGCCGGGGAAGCAGGCTGGACGCAGCTTGCATATGAACCAGCCACGCAGAAGCTAGTCTCGACAACGCATGGCCTAGCCATATCGAACCTCTCACCATTCAATCATGGAACGCAGGACAGAATCATCGATTTCATCTGCTACTTGACTCCAAGACAAACAGGTCCTCACTACTTTGGCATCTCTGGAGTTGGCCCGACGCAGGTGTTTGTTGACGAGAAGCTGGTCTGCGAGCAGAAAGACCACACACTAGACGCCTTGGGCTTCATCTTCGGCCTCCAAGCCGAGAATCTAGCCTCACATTCCCTAATGGCCGGCACAGCCTATCGCCTGTGGATCAGAACTCTACCTTGTGCAGCTGGGGTGCCCGCGTCAAAGATTCTAACGGGCCGGCCTGCTTTCCGCTTCGGAATGGCTGTGGCAGCCGAGCATGATGCGGATCTTTTGTCCGAGGCAGTCGATCTGGCCAAGGCTGCCGACTACGCGGTCGTTTTCACCGGCCACACGGAGCAATGGGAGACAGAAGGCCAGGACCAAGTCTCCTTCCATTTGCCAAAGGATGGGTCGCAGGACGCCTTGGTGACAGCGGTTGCTGAAGTAAACCCGCAGACCATCGTTGTCAACTCGACTGGCGTCCCAGTTGCCATGCCATGGCTTGACAAGGTGCCAGCTGTGGTCCAGACCTGGTTTGGCGGCCAGGAAGCTGGCAATTCGATTGCCGACATCTTGATCGGTGTGATCAATCCTGAAGGCAACTTACCAGTTACTTTTCCCAAGGCGATCAAGGATGCTCCTGCTCATGATAACTTTCCAGGCACATATGTCAACCAAGTGCCGACAGTTGAATATAAGGAAGGCGTCTTTGTTGGATATCGGCATTTTGACCGCATTCCTAGGGACAAGGTAAATTTTGCCTTTGGACATGGTCTGTCGTATTCCACCTTTGAGTACGGCGAGCTGCAAGTCAACAGGGAGCAGGGTGACCACTTTTTGGTCAGTGTCAGTGTTACGAACGCCGGCCGACTCGCTGGGGGCACTCTCGTCCAATTGTATGCGGGATTGAGCGAGACGAACCCATCGCACCCTGTCAAAAGCCTTGTGGGATTTTGCAAGGTCAGGCTGGAACCCGGACAGTCTCGCGTTGTAACTCTGACTGTGCCATCACGGGAGCTGGCGTATTTCGATGAGCAAACTTGCAAGTGGGTTGTAACGGCGGGGGCCTACCTCTTTACGCTTGGTCTCAGTGCGGCTGATCCTGTGAAGACTGCCGTTGTTCTAATTGAAAACGCGCGTGAGTACGATCTGTAAGTTGAGTTATCTTACTAGTCCTTGTTCTCAAAAATGTACCTGAGCCTGCCTTCCAATTCGTGTCTTGCCTGCCTTGCTTAACCAGGAACAACTCAGCCTACTCCATTAGGGCCGACTGAACTGGAATTTCGTCACCTTCCCAATGTGGTATTTAGTCTAACTCAATATGTTCCACGTAACCCTTTCCGGGTTTATTATTGCAGTTATATATTTCAAAAAATAAGAAAGAAAAAAAAATCAAAGTGGCTGTACTCGGCCAGTTATTCACACATTATCTTTAAGTTAACTAGAACTTTCATTCACGTTTTTCCACCGAAGTTTACTAACTCATAAACCCATTTACCTCCCTGTCGTCAATAGGGACATTTTCGTTCATATGGAAAATTAAATCCAATCTGCTTAGATTGCATGGCATTTGTCAGTAGGGTGAGTCGGTAGAAGCGGAGGTTCACGCTGCACACAGCGCTACTAGTGCTCTGACCAGGCATAGGTGAAGTTTAGCTCGTAGAGCTATTAATCGTTGAGCTGAGCCTCGTATCGCTACTGTATCACACGGTGCCTGACCCGGAGCCGGCTTTGGCTCTGATGGTTCTTTGCTGATTTTCGACTTGATGGATGAATGCATGAAGATAACAAGCCGATTCTTGTGCCTGAGAAAAGCGCAACACTATAAATTATTAGAAAAGGTGCATCAAGACGGCTTCGGCAACCGTTGCGATGCTCCAGGTGGCCATGCGAATAACGAGAGAGGTGTTGAGGTCGGCCCTAACGCTGGACCCAGTATCGTCGTCGCCGTCTCCGCCGCCGTCCGCATCACCGCCATTACCACTGTTGTCATCATAGTCGTTATCGCTTTCGCTACTACTATCATCGCTGCTCTGGACCAGGAAAACCGCGGACATCCTGGTGTACCCAGTGTAGAGCGACGGAGCCTCTTTCACAGCGTGGATGTCCGATGCGGTGTTGGAAGGAGAATCCGAGTCCGTCAGGACAATGGTCGAGATGAACTCGATGTCAGGCGATGACGTAACTGTCGGCCTGTATTCAGGTCTGGTGGTGACCTCGCCGTTGTATATGTAGGTTGCAGGAACCTCATTCTCGTACTGGGAGCAAAAGGAGTAGCAAAGAGTCGAGCTGCTGATGAACTCAACAGGGAAATTGGAGAAGCAATGCCCGTACCCCACACGGTATAAATGCTGACGGCGATTGTTAGCAAAGCCGTGAGAGTTTCGGTTCACTGGGAGGGTTGAATTGAGATCTCTCTCTTACCTGGGGCAGTAGGCGACTACCGTCTCGCCGTGATCGAGAGCGTGCGCCATACGATGAGAAGACCCATGTGGCACTGATGAGCCGCTATCGTCTTTTACGGCGATGCCGGACAGTGAAGGCCAGGCGAATGGTAGTCCACGAGGGTTACCGGGACCTTGATACCCTTCTCGCCGCGGAAGTATCTGTCTCATTCCTCCCCGTGCGGCAAGCAGTCTCCATACCCCGGGCCATCTGCCCAGTCCTCAAAGTCGCATATTTCACAGAAGTGGGCGGGCTGTAGGAATTCCGTAGGCGCCACGCCCTGATTGCAAACCGCTGTACTGCATGATTCCGCGGCCATCAATGTCGTAGTGAGAGGACCGAGGTTGAAGAACTTGAATTTGTTCAAGGTCGAAGTAGGCATATTGATCAAATGCAGGTCGAAACAGCTGCTGGAAATGACTATGAGTGGCGGCAGAGCCTAGAGGCACCGCCGAAAGGGGTTGTACAGAAAGTGAGGCACATAGCGGACAGAATGCAAACGGACGCTAGCCCAAATGCAGAGCGCCTAAAAGTAGCCAACAGACCACAAATTAGGCCGTACTATGCAGACCGCTGCTTCAAGTAAGGCCTAAACTGTTCTGGGGGAAGTCATGATGTGGTGCTGACAGGACACAGCCCCACTTTATTACGGACATCTGGAGTTTCATGCTTGCCGCTATGGCAAAGATATCTCCCGAGAGAGCCGTGATAACACCGCTACGCTTAACTCCCGCGGGCAGGGACTTCTTATGCCTCAGTACCCTGTCTTTATCTTACTCCACGACTCTTTCCCCGCCAGCGAAGGCGTGCATAGTATCAAGTCAGTGACGCGGATTTAGGATAGAGCTGGAGTTTGACCACATATCCCGTGTGCCTACTGTTGTTTGCGTTGAACAACTCTTGTCAACCACCCTTAGCCCTCTTTACAAACTGTCCCCCTTCCCTCGTGGATGTAATTTCCTGATCTGGGAGGCCGTTATCGACATCCTCCTTGCGGCAGAGCTTGCGAAGCATCTTCAAGGCATCTTCGTAGCGATCGTTGAAGACCGTCCAGCGAGGAGAATCAATTGTGAACCAAACAAGAGAGAAAAGCAGCGTCGCAGGAGCAGCCTGGAGAGCCATGGCGATTTGCCAGACGGAGTCGTCGGTTTTCTTGGACACTGACTCGTTGATAATGCCGGCAATCGGGGAGGCCATGGTCAGGCAGAGCTGGATGGAGCTGACGAAGAGTCCTCGCAGGGAGCCTGGGCGATCCCGTACTGGTAAGCCGGTACTATCTGAACTTGACTTAGCGTAAAGATTCAATACAATATGTTACGGCCAATGTGGAGATACATTTTGAAACAAGCCGACGACGGGACAGACCACCACTTGCGCGAAATGATAGGACTTTCCGTAATGATCTAAATTGGGATGGTACATGTAAATGCTGTTTGCGTATATCGATGGTACAGTAAGCCTAAGGGATTATCTAAGTAGTTGCGATACGAGCCTCAGCGCCTATAGGCTACTGGGAACCCCGATGTCTTTGAAGATGCCCAAAACTAGCTATGACGTTTCAATGTACCTTTACTGGTGATGTGTGGTAGCCGCATTCTTACACGGATCAGCGCTCATGGATATCTCACAGTATGCCAGATGACAAAGTTCTTGTCTCGGGAGGTTGATCAAAGTCACTGTGCCTATTATTTGATGTACCGCATCACTCGGAACTGATGACCTTTTGAGGGATTCCGTTTGCCGTCACTTTCATGAAAAAGCCAGCCTCATCCAGGCACTCTCTCAAACACTTATATGGAATGTTCTCCGCACTGGAAGAGCTTTCTTTGAGCCCCACGGCAACGTAAAAAGCACTGACCAGGCCAAGGTGTTAAGTTTATGTTCCGTGGGAACCAGTCCGAAGCCCAGGGATGAGGCAGAAGTCGCGACAGGGGTTAATACGGTTACTGACCTCAGTGTGGGGCGAGGTGTCCTCGCAGGCAAGGCAGCTTTCGCTCAGGCGACTTCGTCCGTCTTTATTTTCTGTGCTAAACTTGCTTTGGGGAGCTTCTTCTTCAGCTGGTGAGCCTACTCTCTCCTCTCGCTCTCATACGAGATATGACATGATCCTAACCAGATCCATGGTGACCGTGCCTCAGTGCAAGTCAGGATTTGAAGTAGACACCACCGGCAAGATGACCCGATGCATAATGCCTAGCCGCTTTTCTCCCATGTCGGCTCCGCAAGCACTGGCAACCAACTACCACTCGGTGCATTCTCTGCACGGCAACCCGGGGGCCGACGTGCTGACTGTGCCCTGCATCCTCTCTACTGTGCATAACTGTTGACTTCAATCGGAGCGGTACATCGGAGGCACTTGAAGACTTGGCCCGCGGGCATGGATTAGGCTGGCACGCCCATGGGTGGTCTTCGTTACTTGCATATTTGGGTGTGGAATTTGACAAGGGATGAATTGAGTGCTAGACTACTGTCTGTCTACCAACTCAGATGGATTAAAGACTTCAATCAACAAACACGTCTCGATCAGGCCAGTCGTCACAATAGTCACCTGGTTCCCCTCCAGGGCCTGCTCGGCCGGTCCCCAGCCAACCTAGTTCGGATATCCAATAGACCCTGCATGCGGAGCAGCAACCATCAGAAGCTGCGATGAAGAAGATGCCTTCCATCTACGCGTCAAATTTTGCGTACGACGGCCTCCAGTCTAGGTGCGCGCACGCAATGCTGATCATCTGCCTTAGCAGGGCCGTTTTCACGGTTGGCACATATGTATACGGGCTCTCGGAGCTGTGGGGTGGCGTCCAAAGGACGCTGACCGAGTTAAGGCACATATGCATCTTGATGTCGTGATACCTGCAAAAGCTCGAGTGGTCGCTGCATTATCAGATGGTGGTGCATGGGAGGCAGTGCAGACTGTGTCGAGGGAATAAGGTTTCCAAGACGCCTTCTAGCTTCGCTAGGCCCTACAGTGCTAAAGCGCTAGAAGGACAGAGCAAGGGTGGAAGCGTCTCTCCAGGGTTATTATCTCAACATAAGGCGAAGTGCAGGAGCGAGTGAGGCCCGCCGTTTGTCAAGAGGAAGTGGTCTGGCTGTGGTCGCGCAGTCCGTACACTAATCCGCGGGAGATGTAAGGCTTGAGATTGTTGAGAATTTGATCGGGACTGATGGCATAGAAAGGATGGAATAGCGTGAAATGATGAGAGTAAATCTTCGTAGAAGTAACATGGATGAAGTTAGATGATATTATGGACCAGGTTGCTTTGCTAAATCGACAGCGACATGCCAGTCCAAATGCTGTAGCACGAGAGAGGCTTCCAAGTCTTCGGAACACAGCGGACATGTGTAAGCACCAGTGTCCTGTTTGGGCACGTGAGCATGAGAAGAGTCTGCAAAGTGCAATGAAGATTCCCCGACCTCCATGACCTTGGCCACAGACTTGACGTTGGGCGAGTTGGGCGTTTCTTCAGATTCAGTCCACGAGCGCTTTCTCGAACGGCTCGAGGGCGCCGCACTCAGAAATGAAGTGATGCGCTGATTTCTGACCGGCACATCGACAAAGTTTGAGACGCTCATCGACAAAGCCTGACACGGCCATGTGGGCAAAGCGTCCGCGGAAATTTGACGCAGAAGCCCAACAGCAAGCTGCAGTAGCAAGTGTTCGTTAAAGTCGGACACCTTTGGAATAGTTGTCTGTCTAGATCGTGTTGGGCCGAAGCGTCCTTTGATGTGATGGTGCAGCGCAAGGGTTGTCGGGCGGCGATGGCGTTCGCTTTCTTCGTCTAGGTCGTTGATACGACCGATCAGATCAGCGCTGAAGATCCTTAGCCACGCCATCGCTTGATTCTCGTCGCGGACTGGTGGAGTGAACGTTTTTGCAGTCAGCATAGACTGCAAGTCTGTTCGCTGAACCACTTCACTCGTCTCATGCCCTCGAATGACTTTAAACAGCCATGACCCTGGCTGCTCGCCCAGACTTTTGACCATGGCCTCGAGTGAAATTTGCAAGAGATCCTTGATATGATCAGAGCCAAAAGCTTTTAAGACTTTGTCTCCCAGCTTCCCCCCCAGTCCACGTATCTTGTTGATGCGAAGAGGTAGCAAAACATCCTGGACTCCCTCGTCGTGGACGACTGTCTGACCGTTTGGCTTGTTCAACCCGGCTGCAATCTTTGCAACAGTCTTGTTGTGGGCAATTCCGGCTGAGCAAGTAAGTCCTAATTCCTCCCATATGACTTGACGAAGGTTGCGCACAATCTCGGCGCCGATGCTCAGGACCACACTGTTCCAGTCTCTATGGCCCTGGGTATGATGCTTATTTCTTTTGTCAAGCTGACCTTCTTGCAGATCGACTAGATCGTCCGGGGGAAGGGGCAGTGGCGAATCGAGGTTGTCCGTGCTGTCATGTGTGAGATTCGGGAATCTCTGCAGCAGAATGGAATGTACCTGAGCCGACAGGTCCAAAAAGACTTCGTCAACGCTTGCCTTCTCGACCTTTTGCAACGGGACCTTGGGCAAGGTGGCTTTGACTAGACGCAAGCTCTTTCGCGAGACTAAGCGATACGGATCCAGGGCAGCCTTGTCAGAGGCCATGAACTTTTTCACGTCTGACCGATAGGCCCAGGTTGAGCATCCCTCTCTCCAGGTAGCAACATGTGGCAGCGCAACACGTGGGCATAACTTGATCACATCGTCGACATGCGCGCCTCGCTTGATCCCATGCTCTCTAGCTGGGTAGTTGACAGCAATGACAGCGTTCCATTGCTGTACCGCCAGAGGCTGCGATGGAGGTAGTCCGAGACGTAGTGTCTCGCACTGGGCGTAGAATGCATCGTAGTCTACGAGCGCAATCACGCGTAGTGGGCTTGAAGGAGAGTAGTGGCTGAGCGAGCGCAAGTGCTTGCCCGTGAACTGGGATGTTTGGTGAACGGATTCCAGCAAGGGAGACGACATGGCGAACAATCAAAGGTTATGAAGCCAGCGAATGCATCAACTGGGTGACTCGTCAACAACCATAGCCGCACTGCGTGCGTGTGAATGGAGTCTTGCACGGGCAGTGGCTTACCAAAAGTTCACGGTCGACGAGGATGATTCCAAACGCTAAGACACGTGCTCACGTCATTATCCGCCCTTTGCACGCACGACTTGCAACGCCGAGTGCATGCAAGTGACTCTGGGTACCCCACTGGCTACAGGGTAGGAAGAACAATAAAGGGACCAGTCTACTCAAAAAACGCCAACCCCGTAGTACTGCCGTGGTGCGTGCCCCGCATGTGAGCATCGCGAAGCCAACCGACGAGGCCATCGAGAAGCACGATGTGATCAAGCCTGGCGCAGCTTGCGTCTACACAGACGCAAGCTGCATCCATGGTTACCTTGGGGCCGCTGCGGTGGCGCCTACGCTCCAGATGGAAGGCATCAGCACGACACGCATGCAGCATGTGGGCCCTGCCCACGGCCACGGCAGTCTTTGCAGCCGAGCTGAGAGGAATCGTCCTCGCTCTGGATATCATGTCCGATGTTCATTCTACCAGCGAGTGGCCGGGCATGTCTGCCATGTTTACCGACAACCAAGCCACCGTCCAGGCGATCCGTAACCCCAAATGTCCGTCGGGATAGTATATCCTTATCGAAGCCATCGGAAGATTGGATGAACTACATATGGCCAGGGATGGGGCGTGCAGTTCCACGGGATTCCGGCTCACGTGGGAGTCCCCGGCAACGAGGCAGCGGATCGAGCTGCCAAGGGAAGCCACCGGAATCGACTTCCTCAGACGACTTGAAAATCCTCATGGTGACCACCAGAACGACAATTCAAACCCACGTCGGAACACATAGAGCGATTAGCTCGGTGGTCACAGATGGGTTGAACTGGTTGTTCAATTCAAGCGAGTGTGGCGGGCCGCGAGGCGTTGGTAGCCCGCGGTCACCACACGTGACTATGGATGACTAAGGTGCCAGCCGGCTGGATCGTCCGAGATACATGGCCTACCCTGCACCCAGCAATCACGCCCTTTTTGTCACTCGCAAGCTCCTCCGTGTCCGCATAATTCCACCTCTCAAAACGTCGGACAACCCTGTTGGGGTGCGGCCCGTTGCAGTGAATTGCGTATCCAGAGCAGGACCCAGAAAAACGACTCAAGATCGCGCATGAAGGATTGCTGCTCACCCGTAAGTGCCCCGATTGCCACAAAAGCTCTGGTGCCAGTCTTTCCCTGCGCCCCCAAAGTGGCTTTTCGTTGTTCCTTGAGAGCAAGATCAAGATCAATCAAACAGGAACGACAAGAACCGTTATAGGAACCCTCGTTGATCATGATATTATCGATTGAAATGTCTCGACGAAGCAGGCCAGCTCTGTGCAATGATTCGTGTCCTTTAGGTATCTTGACCGGAAGACAAACTTCTAGCATCTAGAAAGCAGCTGTTGAAGATGAAGGCTAAGTGGCATGATGATTTGTACAGTGGCTTTGTCTCAAATACTACCAGCCAGGACAGATACTGGATCAGATGTCGAAGAAACCACTGGTACTTCTGAACCCTCAATTTCCACAGCAAAAGATTTTTCCTGCGCGGAAACGCCGGTTAACTGGTAGCAACGCGTGATAGGCTCCTAGGGCGTTTGCTACTGATGGATTAAGAAACCCCCACATGATCAAGTGACACTATGAGCCACCTTTGTTACTTCTGCTTCAGAAAGCAACCCTACCAAATCAGATAGACCAGCATCCACTATATTGTCGGTAATCGTGCCGTTGAGCATAACCCCGAAAGGTCCGACCTGAAGCGGACAACCATCCGCCTCTGGCATTTTGCCCTCCTGGAAGTACTGCCGCGTTGTTGCAGCAGCGCAGCTGTTACCAGTAGCAAAGCTCACGTGCTTTGATACGTTTTAGCTAGATCGGTGACTGCGAAGGTAAGAAGACTTACACCGATGCCATCGATAATAAACGCCTTAGAGTTTGTGAATCTAGAAGCGGCTGAGAAGGAACTTCAGTGGTATCAGTATTGAGTGTCCTCTGCAAGCGACGGGTATTTACGCTTACTTCCTCTTTGGACACGGAAAATCGTATGTGTTGCTGATAAACAGAATCGGGTTTCGCGTCTGCCCGCCAAAAGGGCCATCATACACTTCTGAAGAATCGATAGACCAGCCATGGCAGCCAAGGATGACAGAAGTCCCATATAGCTCACCGACAATGCTCTGCATCTTGGTCTCCTCAATAAGTGGCTGGAACGCCTGAAGCTCCTCGCCGTACCACCTGTTGCCTTGCTCAGGACAGACAACGGCTATAGCCGGGATGCTCACGTTGCCGAGAAAAGATGGATCAATTGAGGCTCTAACATCTTCTGTCCAGTCGGACAGAGATTTGGACTCGAGAGCCTCTTCGAGAGCCAACAGCACATGGGCCATTTGCGGGAATAGCGCCAGAGGGCTATATGCAAAGGCGATCAAGGCAGCTTTAAGACTTAACAAAGCATCCTCGCGCTGCACGTCCCCGCAAGCTGCGTCGAGCTGCATAAAAGACTTGGAAAACCGCTTCCAAATGTCCATGGGACTAGTACCGGTGTAATATGGACACTGCTCCGGCCCTGCCTCAGTACAGTAAACAAAGAAGCTGGCAATAATGCCGTCAACGTCATTCACAGAATTCGATGTAAAGTTGGCCTGAGAAGAGATGGGATCAACCATGCCATCCAGGACCATTCCTCCAATGCGATCTGGGAACATGCTAGCAATGGTCTGGCCAATGTAGGTAGCGAAGCTCCACCCGAGGAAGTTCAACAGATTTCCTTCGTCGGGCGCGGCCTTCCCATCCACTGTTCGCGAATACGCATCCACGATGCGCATCACATCGCGGGCAATCGTCGCTGTCGAGCTGTGAGGACCGGCATCAGTCGGCCCTCCCACCATTTGCTTGCAATTCTCGCCGGCCTCTATCGCAGCAGCTAACTTATCCTCTGCGAATCTGTCGGCGAGACGTGGAACCGAGCGCTCCGTCTTCGACCCTCTCGGATCAAGGGAGCCGCACGCAATGGATGGACTGGAGAGCCCGAAGCCACGCGGGTCGAAGGCAACTATGTCCGAGTTGGCCCCTACCATAGGTCTAATCATGTCTCGGTTCTCAATAGTGACGTTGATTCCGCTCAGGCCGAAGCCGCCAGGGCTGAAAATGACCATACCTCTGTAGGCATCGTCACTGGCATCGACCGCCGCGGGGATCTTGACAAGTGGGATAATGGCCTCGCCTAGGTTTGAGTCTTGATAGTCTAAAGGTGCCTTCCCCGAAACCCACGTGTCAGCAAGAACCCTCTTCTTCTCCATATACTTGCGTAGACAAGACTGTTTAACTAAAACATACCACGAGTCTAGCACAAAATAGATCGTTGTAGCAGGCGTGCCACTTGAGTTCATCCGAAGGAGCCACAGCGTCGAAGGGGGACGATTGCAACCTCTGCGTCCTAGCCGCAGCTAGAAAGCCGAGAAAAGAGTAACAGAATTTCCCAAATTTTGTCATAGCGAGAATGCCGCAGTAAGCCGAAATCGACAGAATTGATGAGTGTTATCTGTATTCGGGGGATTGGCGAGCTACGTTGTTTATACCGCGTAATGGGTGTCATCTTACCGCGCCGTAGACTGCGCCACCTCCTGCTTAAGCCCTGTCGATCTTCAACAGCGAGGTCTTGGCGCCGAATTGATCACTTCATGTTTGCGATAAATTTAGACACCTGAAGCGGGTTGGTTGCCTGTTTTGGAAGAAGGATACTGCCAGTGGTCAAAGAAAACACCAGTGTCTACAGAACAGCACTCACTCTCAAACAACAACAAAGCCAGGAAATTAAGTCAAACGACATATGAAAGAAATGTTTGCCTTTTAGGCAGGCTTAATATTCAGGTTGATGTTTTTCTTTCCCAAGTGCGTATTGATTCAGACCTCAACAAACTCCAACCTGGAGGTTAGCGCATGACTGCGTCTCAGACTCCAGAATCGCACATGGATCTGCTCGTGTTCAGGCTGGGCATCTTGGCGAATTCTCTAAGCGAGTTTTCCATCTCAATCCATGCTCCTGCATCCCGTTCCCAATCGCAGATTCAATCCGATTGCCCTGCCTTCCCCCTGCTGATCCAAGTCTCAATGACTGCGAAGGCGCCCCGTTATCCTGTATATTAACCTTTAGTCATTTCCGGTGCGGTGCTTCACGATCGACTACAACACTCGTATTGCACGTCTATCAAAATTCAATACCGACATGCAGCCTTCTGAGAGACGATCTATGAATGATTTTGGCGGGAGTCTACCGCAGTCTCACCCTCAGCACGGCCGCAACCTCCGGAGCAGGTGATGGATTGGTTCACATCTCTCGCATTACATTGTCACGAGTGTCCTGAGCCGGTTGTGCTCTGCACCAGATGTGATGTCGCACTGAAGGCCGACAAATAACGGGTAGCCAGATAACTTGGCGAGAAGCACAATGTCAGATCCTGCAAAGCTTCGTCTACGGCTTGAAGAGCTGCGAGATCTGAGATGTAGTTGTACGCATCGCGATACGCTAAATAGCGGTGGATCCCCACGACTGCTACGAAGTGCACTATCGTGGATGAGCTCTTGGCCCCATCTTGGCTCTGGTACTGTAAAGGCGTAAAGGTTGTCACGTTATTTGGTATACACTTATTTATCGGTGTCCAATCTCGGATGGCTGTGGGGCAGTTACTATACCTAAGGGATGCGCAGGTCCCCAACCCACATCTGCTAACACAGCGACTTCACAAGCCTGAAGTGGGACTTGCCTGGTCCGACCTCTGTAATTACATACAGAGCATAGGCAGGAAATAGACAGACTACTCCTCTATAGCTCAGAAGCCCATTTATCTAAATACATTTTCACCGCTTGCGTATGCGGATGACCTATACCTAGGCTGATCTCACGGAGACGGACACAATCTTGTAACAGCGCGGCTGCATCCGACCGCTCTCCCAGTGACCAAAGCGTATGCGCCAGATTGTTCATGCTCGTTAGCGTGTCTGGATGCTCCGCCCCGAGCACCTTCGTCATGGCCTCTAATGTCTGAGAGTTCATCTTCTCCGCTTCCCCGTTCTTGCCCTGCGCCCGTAGCGTTAATGCCAGATTGCTCATGCTCGTTAGCGTGTCTGGATGCTCCGCCCCGAGCACCTTCGTCCTGGCATTTAAAGTCTGTCGGTTCATCTTCTCCGCTTCGCCGTTCTTGCCCTGAGCCCAGAGCGTCAATGCCAGATTGCTCATGCTCGTTAGCGTGTCTGGATGCTCCGCCCCGAGCACCTTCGTCCTGGCCTCCAACGTTTGATGGTTCATCTTCTCCGATTCGCCGTTCTTGCCCTGTGCCCAGAGCGTCGATGCCAGATTATTCATGCTCGTCAGCGTCTCTGGATGCTCCGCCCCGAGCACCTTCGTCATGGCCTCCAATGTCTGTCGGTTCATCTCCTCCGCTTCGCCGTTCTTGCCCTGTGCCCGCAGCGTCGATGCCAGATTGCTCATGCTCGTTAGCGTGCCTGGATGCTCCGCCCCGAGCACCTTCGTCCTGGCATATAAAGTCTGTCGGTTCATCTTCTCCGCTTCGCCGTTCTTGCCCTGAGCCCAGAGCGTCAATGCCAGATTGTTCATGCTCGTTAGCGTGTCTGGATGCTCCGCCCCGAGCACCTTCGTCCTGGCATATAAAGTCTGTCGGTTCATCTGCTCCGCCGCGCCGTGCTGTCCGGTTCTGTGACGATACCATCCAGCGTTTTGCATCAATATACACCACCTTTTGATATCAGCTTCTGCTGTTGGGCAAGTCCCAACAGCAATCTGAATATGCGGCTCTAGTTCCCGACACGCCGTCCAGTTCTCAAACTCGCCAAATGGATAATGTAACGACAAAATGCTCACAAACTTACATCGCCACCTCTCCTTATTATCAAAAGTCATTAGCCATACTTGTGTGCAGAATTGCACAAGTGCGTGCATCTCGAGTGTCTGACCATTGCCCACTGCCGCGATCAAGGAGTATCCGAATAGTATTTCAAGGTCCCCTTCGATATCCTTCCCTTCCTCCTGCTCGTAATACGATATAAGTACAGGCTCGGGGATTCCTTGAGGATTAAAAAAGCTCATAAAGCATAGCAGCTCGATTGCAGACGGTCGGTCGCGGCGCACTTGATCGAATGTTATCTGCCACGTCGTCACCACTGCGTTTGACGCGCTTTCGTCCCGTCGGAGATCGTTGGCTTCGCTAGCCAAGAGTCCCGTCTTCTTGTCGATACTTTTCTGGATTTCTTCAAGGTACCACGTAATCGTTCTTCGTCGTAAGCTTTTTCGCTGAATGAATGATGCGGCCTGGATAATGGCAAGCGGCAAATAGTCGAGAGCGAAAAGTAGACTACTAGCCGCGGCGTCGTCGTGTACAGCACCTCCAAATCTTCCAAGCCTTACGCGTAGAAGCTGCATGGCTTGGTCGCTTCCCATCACAGGTACCTGGAAGATGTTATCGTCGCCGACCAGTCGCTGCGCCACCTCCGTGCTCCGCGATGTAATGAGAACCGATCCTTGACCTGTCTTCGGTATATAAGATGACAATGAGCGTTCGTTGCCGGAGTTATCAGCAGCCTGACTCGAGAACAAAGCACTGCCATCGTCCGCGCTGTCGATAATCATCAGCCATGGCCCGTTCTCTTCGTCCAAAAGCCAGCGCCACACTAGCCGTAACACGTTCTGTTGCGGGTCGTCTCGTCCGGGGAGCTTAAGTCGCTCGGCAATGTCTTGATAGGCTTCTTGGAAACGCGCGCTAGAGCTGGCGTGCACCCAAAGCACATATGTGTCCGGAGCATCGCGCCGAGTATCGTATGCGTGCTGGATCGCAATCTGCGATTTTCTACTTTCGTCAGCCTGGTCTTCGATCCGCACGTGGTGCTTACCCGACACCCCCAAGGCCGACGAGCGCAGCGCGACAGCCTGGTCCTACGAGCGTGCTTTGCAACCATTTTGAGATGGCAGGCCGCTTGACAAATTTGGGATCGGGAGGGAAAGGGACTGTCGAAAATGATCTGGTCGCTAGTTCTACGGATTGTGAGGTAGCGCCTAGATGAACGTTGATTGTGCCCCCGCTCGACGCGGACAGACCCGCAAAAGCGTTGTGGCCACTGACAGGGTCCTCAAATACCGTGTGGCTCATGGTGACAGCAGTTCTTGAAGACGACAGAAGCGAACGGCAGCCAACGACTATCCAGCGCATGCAGGACGAAAAGCAATGGCTTTGCGAGTGGTGTCAGCTGATCAGATGGCAGCCAGCGAATCACAACGATGCGAACCACTGCCCGATAACCCCGCGCCAAACACTTGGGCGTTAGGCGACCTCAAGGCAAGGCAGAGGTAAATGAAGTTTATACTGTCATGCCTCGCACTAGACCTGATCGCCGTGAGGACTTCGGAGTCGCCATAATTTGTGCGCTTCCGCTGAGATACGATGCCGTGTCCTATATTTGCGACGAGTCCTGGACGAAGACGGAGACCAATACGCGCCATCAGAGATCCAAATAGCTACACAACCGGCCGCATTGGGTGCTTTAATATCATTTGGCCCTGCCACTAAACATTTGGAAGGCCAATGCCGCGAACGCAGCTGCAAGCATGCGATCAAGCTACGCTCAGCTAAGGTTCGCCCTGCTCGTCGGTGTGTATGGGGCGGAGCGCCGCGCCCAGAACAAGGCGACGTCTTTCTAGGCGATGTGGTGATCAGTCAAACAGTCGTACAGAACGATCTCGGACGTCAGTATCCAGACAAATGCGTGCGGAAGGGCACTGTTCAACATAGTTTTGGCCATCCCATCAGAGATATTCGTAACTTGGTAGCTACTTTTCAGACGGCTCGTGGCCAGGACAAGCTCCAGGTTCGAGTGACACATTCTCTCTATCAGCTTCAGAGCAAAGTCAACGACACCAGCGGACAGTCCTGTTTTTTTCAAGCTCCGATATCTGGGCGCAATGTTGTTGCATCACGGTCACAGGAGGGGCCATCAATTTTTGCTTTCCGTTCCCAGTATGAAAGCCTGGCTTACAGACTAGTGCCTTTCGACCACCTGTTCCACCTGCCCTGTCCATAGTACAGACTAGAACGTCATAGCGTAGCAACGCAACTGCGTCGTTTCTTCACTCATGCGCGGTCTCCTAGTGCTCGCCACTCTTCTGGCTTGTTCCACGCTATCACCTGCCAGTCGGTGCCTCTGCAAGCTTTGAGACCCCCGGACTGGAATTGACGACGAAGTGAAAGAACTGACTTAGATAATGTTGCGAGTTCTTCTATTTTATGGAAATCTGCACGCTACTGAACAAAAAGACGACAGTAACTCAACATGTCCACTGATTCAGTCTATCGGGAAGCCACCCGCTCGTGTGCTTCAGCGACGTCTTCCTCTGTGACATGGACGGCGCATACCCCTGCCCCATGACCATCTTGTCGTCGAGCTTGCATAGATCCTCGACAAAGGTCCACATCGCACAGTCAGCCCAAGCTCGGCAAGCTTCCTCGCAGTCTTCGACAGACTGCCATCCCTTCCCCCACCTCTCGGCGTCAAAGCTCGATGATTCGTCTGGCTTTGGAGCCCATTGCTGGTTGGAAGAGGATATCTCGTACATGCTGGCTGTGTTGTCCCACCATTCGACTGATTGTTTGATATGAGGGAGTATCATGTGAGAAAAAAAGTCCCCATACGTCAGTGGTTTCTGCTCATCATTATCAGCGAAATTCCAACGTTAAAAAGAAGGTTGGGTTACCGAGAAGTCCCAATCCCTTTCCAGCTCAAAATAACGAGCCACATCCCGGCTATGGACCTTATGCCACGACAGTAGCGGGTGGCACCAGTTACTTCGGCTAAAAGCAAACGACCAGTGGACCAGAGGGTTAAAACCCCACGTGAAGGCTTCATCGCCGCCATTCTCACCAAACGAAACCCCGTGGTCCTTTAAGGCAAGACCTAGAACCTGATCACCGCAGCAGTGCTCCTCTGTGTACTTCTGATAGTCCTCGACGATACTGGGGTTCCGGCCGAAGCTAGCCTCCCAGGCGCCACGTGATAAAGCAAAGCCCGCACCACCGTGAGCGAAAACAGCATTGGACTTAGCGGCGTAGCTCCCCAAGTAATGCTTTTCCATGGGGTTGAATCTGGCTAGAAAGTGTCGAATGTTGTCTAGGAAGAGGTAGGCATCGTCCTCCATATAGACGTACCATTTGGCCCTAGGCCAGTTCTCGCCGGCGTGCTTCATGAGCGGTAGGAATTTATACTTATCAACGATCCAGCCGCCGACAGGACCCCAGTCGTCGCCATTGACGCCAGATGCCTCGACGTAGTAGTTAAAGTCGTTCAGCTCCGCCTGCTCGCGGTAGACGGTAAAGTCGGCGGACTCCTTAGTTTCGGCTGTCATGTTGGCGAGGGCGTCAACGACGTTGAAGCCGCTGATAGTCTCAGCCTGGTCCGAGTATATGACGACATTTGATGGTGAGATGCGACTTGGCGCGAGGGAGGTTATGAGGTGAATGAGGAGGCGCTTCCACAGCGTCGTTCCGCCCGTCTTGAGGATGAGGAGAATGTCGTCGTCCGCAGGTGCCAAAGGGCTGTTCAAGCTCGTTTCGTTGGCCGATTCGGGCTGTGACGGCTCTGCAGGCGGTTCAGTCCAAGCCTCGGTCTCAACATGAGCGGCGCTGTTGTCGGAATTTGGGACGACATGCCCGTAGTTCTCCACCGACGGGTCTATCAGCAGGAAGGCCAGGACCAGACACGTTGCGATGATAACGGCTGGCACAAGCCGATTGTTTCTGTACGTGACGGCCATGGTTGCAATAATCAATCAGGCACGCCTCAGTGAAAGGAAGACGATAGAAGGTGCACCCTCGATGAAAGCCGCACCGTCTCTAGGCAGCCGCCCCTGTGCTTCACATTTTACATGGAGGGCCGATGCCCGACCACTTGGGCCCGCGTCTCGGCGCCAAGCGACTGCCGGCAATGAGGTAGGGCTGAGCTATACTGGATATGTGCATAAAGACCGTAATCACAGAACTCAGCCACGAAGCGGCGATGCCGGCCCGTACCGGATCATCGGAGTCTCTGACCTCGCGAGCGACGTGGTGTGATCATAGAGCTCCAGCTGGTCGTAGTGCCTCCTTCATGTCTCGATGGGAGACATCGCACTCCTCTGTACAGCCCAGGAGACAGTATGATGTTGGTGAGGGCGACACCGCGTAAGCAATTTCTTGCCGCTTGGTCTAATCTCGCGTGGAAATCCGGACTGTCAAAGCTCACGACCAACTTCGCCGTGCGCGGCCCCGAGGTGTGGGCCACGTCGGATCCAACGGCCAGCGCAAACGGCACTAGGCTAAGCGCGAAAATCTCATTCAGGGGCTCTGCCATCCACTTTTAATCTGCATGAAAAAACGAGGAGGCAGCCGCTCGCACTCTCACCAATTACTGGTGAGCTTGTCGCATCGTGCTGTCAATGCCAGGCCTCGCAAGCTGCAGACGTTATGACTGACCGACTGGCTGACTAGACTAGTCTACATTCTACTGTTATTGCGCCTTGCTTGTTCTGCATCTCGCCTTGAGAGTCACGAAGGGCATATAATACGAGTTTTCATGCGCATGCGCCGCACGCTTTTTCGGGGTAAACCTGGCTGTAATACCCGGCGCTTTCCCCATTCAGCCTACCAAAGTCCCCAATCGACATGGCCACCGAGCTTGAGGCCGGAGGTTTATGCTTCTATCGAGGTCCCAGACGCACCGTCGCTGCATGCCGGCATGCCAAGGTGCCTTGGCAGAGGGATTCCTGGATCCCGACCGATCGGGGAGAAATCACGTTGAAGGATGGCATGGGAGTCCACTCCGAGGCTGCCTGTGTGGACGAGGTCAAAATGTGCTCGCCGGACGTTGACATTCAAGACTGCAAAGTCACTCGCTTGCTCTTTGCGTCCTCTGAGAGCCCACCAACAAACCCTCCATAATGGCAGCCATGGAGGTTTACAATCCATCAGGGCTGAGTCCCTCGGTCTCTAGCCCACGACGCGTCTCTTACCTGCGCATGGCGCTCAACGTACTGGGCGCGCTGGTCTGCCTGCCGCTGTTCTGGCTGGCCACCGTCCACTGCCGATGGCCGGTGACGCTCGATCTCGTCTTCACCATCGCCCTGGCGGAGCTGACGCGCTACGTCAACGAGGGGAGGAGGATGGCTTACCACGACGACGAGTGCGTCTCGCCCGTCGTCAGGGAGAAGATGGACCCGGAAAAGACGGCTTACTTCGACGTGGAGTCCGTCTCTAGCTCCTCGACGTCAAGCCTCGACATTATGGCGGCCATTGTTGGGTGGAGGGAGGACCCGGCTCTCTACACCAGAGCATTGGAGAGCTACCGGCGGGCGAGGGGGTGCGTCTTCCTCATTGCAGGCATCGACGGCGACGAGAAGCAGGACCAGGACATGGTGGACGTTTTCCACTTAGTCTACCCCGACAACTCAGCAACGATCCACGTCACAGAACCGCTGGGTGAGGTGGCCGAGAGTATCCGTGCTAAGGAGACGGCTATCCGTAGAGGTCAGGATCTTCAGATCGTTGAGTCCGAGATCGACCAAGTGGCTATGGCGCACTGCGTCCACCTTGCGCGCGCGGCGCTGACCAAGGCTAACATCACCTTCACCGGCCCCGACGCTATCACACAGCTGTGCATCCGCCAGCGCCACCTCCATAAAAAGGGTATTATGTTCACCACATACGTCTTTTCGCTCGTTATCGCCGATATCCTAGGTGTCGAGTTCCTCTGGAGCTCGGACTCAGACACTCTGGTTATGGAGGACTCGCTAAGCCGGACCGTGGACGCCATGGCTGCCGATGCCACCATCGGTGGCGCTAGCTCCGGGCTCGTGGTGCATAATGGCGACGAGACGGCCGTGACGAAGCTGGCCGAGACCGTTTACTGGGGCGAGCTATACCTCACGCGCTCGCTACCCGCCGCCACCGCGACCAGCGACTGCCAGTCTGGACCTAGCACTATCTTCCGCCTCGCCGCCCTACCTCCCATCCTCGTGCCATGGTATATGCAGACGCTATGGGGGAAGCGCATGATCATTAACGAGGACCGCCACCTAACGACCAACCTTCTTAAGCGTGGCTGGGGCGTCGTCTTTGCCTCGGACGTGCTCACGGCCACAGACACACCCACGACGCTCGCGCGCTGGCTACGGCAGCAGGTCCGCTGGGCGCGCGCGACGCATATCGAGTCTTTGCTACAGCCCAAGGTATACCTTATGTGCCACCCACTACTGTTTTACGGTATGGCTAAGCGGGAGTTCGGGCCTGTCGTCGCCGCTATCGCTATTGCCTGGTACTTCCTCACGGGTAGGGAGCTTATCTTCGTCCTGCCATGGGACCTGCTTGTGCGGTGCGTTGTTAGCTTCGCCTATAACTTCCTAAGGAACCCGCACCGTCTTGCCAAGCGGTCGCTTAAGTGGGTTATTCCGGGAATGGCGTTTTATCACCTGCCACTGCCGGCGGTGCATGTCTGGAGCATGCTCACCCTCACGGCCGACGGCTGGGGCACGAGCATGCGCGCCGAGGGCGAGCGCGCCAAGAGGGACAGTGTGCGCCAGGCCTGGTTCGAGACGGGCTTCTTCGTCGTCTGGATGGGAGTCATGGCCGGCTGCGTGGCTAGGTGGACGGCTGGACACATCCTGGGTTGGGAAGGGGGGCTAATGGCGCTGCTCTTCACGGGGAGCGTCGTGGCGGCGTCTTTTGCAGCTTGGAGGGGCACGGTGTATAAGACGACTTGACGGGTGAACATATACAGTACTTAGATTCACTTAGACAAACCATAGAATAATCTTACGAATGCTGACAATGATCACACCTAAGCTTGTCGATCTGTCAGACAAGGCTTCTTGAGTGGGCCCTTTTCACACATCCTCTTGTAAGATGAGATTGGGAGCTATTTTCAAAGCCATGGATCTACAACCAGCTGTACTTGTGGTCCTCCTCCCACACTCTATTGAATCGATCAACCAGTTCAAGCCATCTATAACCACCTCAAAGTGTTACATAAAGCTTGCCGCAATACATTCCCGTTTGTTCCGACCGTTCTCCAAATGGCCCTCGGCTTCGCAGCGTTCAGCCCGAGCAACAATCTTGTTGACCTTTTCCAACGATGAGTACGTCATTCGCAAAGGGCAGACAACTCGGCTCGGACGCCTCTTCGAAACCCACCTTGACCTTAACGGAGTCTAGTCAGGGTTAGGACTATGTATGGGGTGTCGAGATGGAGCTATCGGCGAAATGGATATCCACTTGTGCCTGCGCGGCCAGTGAGCAGAGGCGGGCATCTTCGAAAATGGAAGCAACCGCCAGTTCGATGCCGTATTGGCGGGCTTGTAGAACCAATTGGATGGCGGTGAAGGAGTCCCCGCCGATCTGTAGAAAGCTATCGTCTCGCCCGATAGAGTCGACCGGGAGGCTCAACACGTTTGCCCACAGCCTCTGTAGCTGCTTTTCCACGGGGGTCTCCGGTGGCCGTTTAGAAGCCTCCACAAGGGCGTATGCGGCTATCTCCGCTGGAGTGAGCGATGCTGTCCGTTCGCGAATTTGCTTTCTATCCAGCTTCGCCGACGTCACGTAGGGCAAATAGCGGCATGGGATGAAGATGGTCGGTATCATGTACAGCGGAAGCCTGATCTTCAGCTCGCCAACGGCAAGAGCTATCTTGCTCTCCAAGTCGCCCGAGAGGGGGAGGAACATGCTCTCAGACTTCTCGTGCCCCCCTTCTGTGCGCTGTACCATGCTGGCGGTGGCAGGAGACCTTAGGTAGGCCACTAGGCGGATGTTATCATTGCCGGTCTGGAGCGTATCAACAACCACCTGCTCCACGTCCGGCAGGGCGAGGTAAATGTTGTGCTCGATCTCGCCAAGTTCCACCCGGAGGCCGCGAATCTTGACCTGGGTATCTCTCCTACCCAGAAACTCGATTGTTCCGTCGGCGTTGTGGAAGGCAAGGTCGCCGGACCTATACATGCGACCCCATGGCTCCTCGTCCCTCCGAGGCGCCCATTCAGGCAGACTTGTGAGGACCGACTCCTCCGTTCTTTGGGGGTTAGATAGATACTCGCGAAGCAACGGCGGGCCCTGGATAACGAGCTCGCCAACGCAGCCGATCGGCGCCAGCTGGTGCGGGTCTTCGGGGTTGACAATCCAGCCGTGGCCACCAATCGGTCGACCGATGGTTAACGGCGACTCGTCGACGAATTTCCACTCGTGGTAGGCACTATTAACACACGTTTCCGTAGGACCCCAGCCATTGATCAGGCGCACCCGCCCAAACCAGGTATCCAGCACGTCTCGGCTAGACGCCTCTCCGATTAGAAGAAGCACCTCGAGGCTCGGGACCTCCTGTGGTTGCAGGGTTCGCGCCACTGATGGGGTGAGGGCGGCCCAGTTAATGGCATGGTCGTTGATGAACTTGGCGAGTTCATTTACGCGGCTGTGCTCGGATGGGACATAAACACAGCCACCCGACGCCAGTGTGGCAACGATTTCGAGTATACAAATATCAAAAACACTTGAGGAGAAATGCAACATGCGCGTGTTCGAGTCCATGCGTAATCTCTTGGCCGTGGCAACCTGGCTTGTACACACGGCCCGGTTCTCTAGTAATACTCCCTTGGGGGTGCCCGTGCTCCCCGAGGTGAAGAAGCAGTATGCGGCATGGCGGCCGTCTGCTTGGCTCGGCAGGGCCTGAAGTTCTTCCTCCATCGAATCAGGCTGGGGCACCCTGGGGAGAGCGGAGTCGACCTCCAGAACGTCGAGGCCGAGGCTCCGACACTTCCCCGACTGACCCGGCGAGGCGAGGGCGAGGTTTGACTGGGTCTGCCGGATGACCTCTTGAAGTCGCTGGGCGGGATGCGACGGGTCGAGAGGGACCCAGGCGCCGCCCGCCTTGTTGATTGCTAGGATCGCCACGAAGAACCAGACGGACTTTTCGAAGCAGACTGGCACGAGACTCTCCACCCTAACCCCGAGCACGACAAGACGCCGGGCGAGAGCAGTGGCAGCCCCGTCTAACTCGGCATAGGTGAGCGCACCGTCCCAGGCGCGGATGGCAGGGGCCTCAGGCTGGCGCCGGACCTGCCTTGCTACCACCTCGTGGATACATTCATCCACCAGGTCAGGGACTTCTTCGTTCCAATCGGTCGCCTGCTGAACGTCCCACGGGCCCACGGGTGATATACTGCCTACGGTAGCGTTGTGCCCAGCCACGAGCTGCGTCAGTATTGCTTCGAAGTGTTTCGACAGGGCCTCGGCCTGCATGTCTGCCATCGTGCGGGAGTCAAAGGCCATTTCGACCTCGACTTGCTCGTCGTGAAGCAGGAGCTGCACAACGAGTGGGTAGTTGAGGTAGCCTTCGAGAACGGACTCGTCGGACTCCGCCCGACTTGCTTCCGCGGGGATCATGATCGCATGGGCCGCCGCATCGGACGCCGCATCGGAGTCCAGTAGCCGGGCTGGTTGAATAATGAGGTGGTTCGAAAAGTCGCACGCTTCATGGGCCTCGGGGCTGAGCTTGGCGATGTTTTGCAGGCCGAACTGCTCAAACGGCACCATCTCCGACGCCTGCCTCTGCATATCCTTCAGGAGGTCGCGTATATCTTGCTCGGGATGTAGGCGAACTCGGAGGGGGACGGTAGCGAGCACCGGTCCCGACGTGCGGTCAAGTCCCGGGACGGGGGCCTGACGGCCAGACACGGACGTTCCCACGCATATATCATCAGTGTTACAGTGCCAAGATAAGGTGAGCACCCACGCCGCGCGGAGTATGGTCGCCTTGGTGATAGACGAGTCAGCGGGGAGCCGCAATGGGATGGATCTCCTCCTCGAGCGGTCGAGGCGTACGCGAGCGTTCGATCCATGCCGGACGCTCCAATGCAGAAACTTAGTCCGTTTGGCGCCGTTCATCTGTGCCTTCCAGAACTCTGCGCCGGCCTGCTCGTCAAGATTCCGTACGTATTGGACGAATCCATTGAAGGGTTGAATAATTGGGTTGGCGGGAGTGGCGCCATAGTAAAAGGCAGATAGCGTTTCTCGAATCAAATTCATACTCCACCCATCGTAGATGGAATGGTGCATCGTGAGGGCAAAGTAGCTGCTCCCGTCGGAGCCCCTGCCAAGTCCATAATGGCAAAGTTCTGTGCCGTAGCTGAACGGGGAGCCTTTGGTCTCTTGAAGGACGGAATCAAGGGAACGGTCGCCATCGTCGTTCCATTGGTTCCGTCGATTCAACACAACCTGAATCGCACGCTCATCGACCAAAACGATACGCGTTCGTAGCGCCGCGTGGGCCGAAACGGTATGCCTCCAGGACTGCTTAAAACGACCCACATCTACATGTGCCGATAGCTTGTAGATAAGCCTGATAATATAAAAGCCGGGCTGGGTAACGGTGAGCGCCATAAGGCCCTCCTGTAAGGGCGTACAGGGATAGGCGTCTTCGATTACGTCCCCTTCGGCTAGGTGGCATTGCTCGTAAACTTTATCTAATAGACGGTCAAGCCCGTCTTGTGGTAGCAAGCTAAAGGCCGGAATGCAAAGAGGCTCTAACCTATCCACCGGATAAGTGATATCTGGCATCTTGGACGCCATCTGGTAGAGGCGCGCATCTTCAAATATAGAGCTGACGGTTAGGTCGATGCCGCGTCGGCGGGCCTGTGAGACTAAATGAATAGCGCCGATGGAGTCGCCGCCGAGCTGGAAGAAGCTGTCGTCCCGACCAATAGAGTCTGCCGGAAGACCCAGTACAGGCGCCCACAGTGTCTGCAATTCCCTCTCCGTTGCCGTTGCCGGTGGCCTTTTCGTAGCATCGACGAGGGCGTACGCGGCCAGTTCGCCCGCGCTCAGTGATGCCGTCTGTTCGCGCAACTTCTTTCTGTCCAGCTTTCCCGACGTCACATAGGGCCAATAGCCGCAGGGGATGAAGATGGTTGGTACCATATAGCGCGGCAGCCTGGCTTTCAACTCCCGGACGACGTGGGCCGTCAGGTGCTTCAGATTGACTGATAGGGGAAGAAACAAGCTTTCCGGCTCCGGCCGTTCAGATGGCTCGCTGTGTAGGTAGGCCACCAGATGTAAGCCGGTATCCGTCTCAAACATGTCGACGACCACCTGCCCTCCATCCGGCAGGGCCAAGCGGATGTTATGCTCAATCTCGCCGAGCTCCACCCGAAGGCCGCGGATCTTAACCTGTGTGTCCTTCCTCCCAAGAAACTCGATTGTTCCGTCGGCGTTGTAGAAAGCAAGGTCGCCGGTCCTGTACATGCGGGCCCAAGCTTCCTCATGCCTCCGAGGCGCCCAGCCGGGCAGCTTGGCGAGTACTGTTGTATCCGTCCTCGGACGATCCGCGAGGTATTCTCTAAGCAGCGTCGGGCCCTGGATAAGGAGCTCCCCCGTACAGCCGATAGGGGCCAGGCGTAAATCATGTGGGTTGACGATCCAGCAGTGTCCGCCAACCGGCCGGCCGATGGTTAACGGCGAATCGTCAACGGATCTCCATTCGTGGAGCGCGCTATACACGCAAGTCTCCGTGGGACCCCATCCATTGATCAGTCGTACGCGACCGTACCAGATATTGAGGATATCTCGGCTCGACGGCTCTCCGATAAGAACTAGCACCGCGAGGCTCGGGGTCTGTTGTGGCGCAAGGGTCCTTGTAACCGACGGGGTAAGGGCAGCCCAGCTAACGGAGCTTTCACTGATGAAGCTCGCTAGGTCATTCATGCGGCTATGCTCGGACGGTACACAGATACACCCACCAGAAGCTAACGTGGCGACGATTTCGAAGATACATGCGTCAAAAATATAGGATGAAAATTGTAGCATGCGTGTATTTGAGTCCATGCCCAGCCTCTCGGCCGTGGCCACTTGGCTTGTACACACGGCCCGATTCTCCATCACGACGCCCTTGGGCTGCCCCGTGCTCCCGGAGGTGAAGAAGCAGTAGGCCGTGTTGCGACCCGAGGCCAGGTCGCTCCATGCCAGTGGGGCTTGGTCGGATCGATGAGCCTTGTGGAAGGCTGAGTCGACCTGCACAACCCGCAGACCAAGGCGGCGGCAGGCCTCGGCTTGGTCCGCTGAGGTCAGAGCGAGCGTTGATCTGGTCTGCAGAAGCACGTCTTTGTGCCGCTGGCTAGGGTGCGACGGATCGAGGGGAACCCAGGCGCCACCGGCCTTGTTGATCGCCAGGAGGGCGACGAAGAACCAGATGGACTTTTCGAAGCAGACGGTCACCAAGTGCTCCACCTTAACCCCGAGGTCGAGGACGAGATGACGAGCGAGCGCATTGGCCGCTTCATCGAGCTCGGCGTATGTAAACTCTCCGTCCCAGGCGCTGATGGCGGGAGCACCGGGCTGACACTGTACCTGCCTCTGCACCAGCTGATGGATGCATTCGTCGACGACTTCCGGTACGTGCTCGTTCCAGCGGCCAGCTTGCTGCACATCCCATTCGGTTACCGGCGAGAGGTCGCCCAGTGTGGTGTCGCTGCTCCCTAATAGCTGCTGTAAGAGACCCTCAAAATGGTGCGACAGCGCCTCGGCCTGGGTATCGGACATGGCATGAGAGTCGAAAATGGTGTGGAAGTCGACGTGGTCGTCGTGGACGATTATTTGCACGAGCAGTGGGTAGTTGAGGTAGCCTTCGGGGTGACCCTCGTCAGAGACCGCCGTCGCCTCCACCGGCCTCATGATGGCATCTTGAGTGGCGTAGGAGTTCAGAAGCTGGGCCGGCTGGATGACGAGATGGCATGCGAAGTCGCACGCTTCACGGGCGTCCGCGCTGAGCCTGGCGATGTTCTGCAAGCCAAAGTGCTCGAAAGGTACCATCTCCGACGCTTGCCTCTGGATGTCCCGCATAAAGCCGCCGACGGTCTGTTCGGATCGTATCCTCACGCGGAGCGGAACGGTGGCGACCACGGGGCCAGGTGTGCGGTCGAGCCCTGGAATAGGGGCCTGGCGCCCAGACACGGACGTTCCCACGCACACATCGTCGCTATTGCAGTGCCAGGACACTGTAAGGAGCCAGGCGGCGCGAAGCACTGTCGCCTTGGTGTAAATTGAGTCTGCGGGGAGCCGGAACCGGATGGGCCTCGTCCTCGAGCGGTCTAGACGAGCTCGCACGGTAGGTGAGCCTTGCCGGACACGCCCATCCAGGAAGTGGCTTGGTTTGGCACCGTCCATCTGCTCGCTCCAGAATGCCTCGCCGGCTTGATAATCCAAACGGCCGAGGTGTTGGATGAAGCGGCTGAAGGACTGCACGGCGTGGGCTTCGGTCTTGTGGTAGAGGGAGGTCAGGGTCCCGACAGCGAGGTTCATGCTCCAGCCATCATATATCGCATGATGCAGTGTGAGGGCAAAGTACGGTTGGCCGTCAGGTCCATCGGCGAGGGCGTAGTGGCAGAGCTGGGTTCCATAGCTAAAGGTGCGACGCTTGGCCTGCTCCAGGACCGAGTGCAATGGGCCGTCGTCTGTGGAAGACCATGCGACCCTCTGCTTGACAACCACCTGCGTCGCGCGCTCGTCGACCAGGACGATCCGCGTCCGCAGCGTCGCGTGGGCCGAGACGGTCTGGCTCCATGACTGCTTGAAGCGCTCCACGTCTACGTGCGCTGATAGCTTATAGAGCAGCCTGATGATGTAATAGCCGGGCTGGCTGATGGTGAGCGCCATGAGACCCTCCTGCAGGGGCGTGCAGGGATAGGCATCTTCAATCACGTCACCGTCGGCCATGTGGCATTGCTTGCGGCTCTGGTCTAATAGATGTTCGAGCTTGTCCTCTGGCAATAAGCTGAAGGCTGGGACTGGTGGAAGCTCGGTCTCCTTCTCGTTCACGGTACTGTTTATGGTCGATGCCTTGGAAGCCATCCCGCGAAGGTGGGCATCGTCTAAAACGGAGGCGACGGTCAGCTCAATGCCGCAACGGCGGGCTTGCGAGACCAGGCGAATAGCACTGATTGAATCGCCGCCGAGCTGGAGGAAGTTATCATCCCGCCCTATTGAATCGACTGGAAGTCCCAGCACCGACGACCATAGCTTTTGCAGTTTCTCTTCCATTGGCGTCTCTGGTGGTCGCTTTGCAGCGTCGACGAGGGCGTACGCAGCCAGTTGGTCCGGGCTTAGCGAAGCCGTCTCTTCACGTAGCCTTTTCCTATCGAGTTTTCCCGACGCAAGGTACGGCAAGTGCCGACATGGTATGAAGATGGTCGGCACCATGTACATCGGAAGCTGAGCCCTCAACTCAACGACCACGCGGTCCATCTGACGCTTCAGGGCCGCCGACAGAGGGATAAACATGCCCTCGGGCTGCCCGCCGTCCCCGTTCTCGTTGTTGCAGGCCGCACCGTCCTCGGCGGCGGGCGAAGAGCGCAGGTAGGCCACGAGATGGACGCCGCTGCGGTCTATCTGCACGGCATCTGTGACGACATGCGCCGTTGCCATGTGCGGCAGCAGCATGCGGAGGTGGTGCTCAACCTCGCCGAGCTCCACGCGGAGGCCGCGGATCTTGACCTGGTTGTCCTTCCTGCCGACGAACTCAATGGTGCCGTCGGCGTTGCGGAACGCCAGATCGCCGGACCTAAACATGCGACTCCATGGCTCCACGCCCGCCCTGGGGGCCCAGTCGGGCAGCCGGGTGATGACCGCGTCGTCCGTCTTTTGACGGTCGTGCAGATACTCGCGCAGCAGGGTTGGGCCCTGGATCAGGACCTCCCCCGTGCAGCCGGCGGGGACGAGCCGGCGCGGGTCTTCGGGGTCGACGATCCAGCAGTGACCCCCCACGGGCCGGCCGATGGTCAGCGGCGATTCGCGAGCAGACTGCCATTCATGTATCGTGCTGTTGACGCACGTCTCCGTGGGGCCCCATACGTTAATCAGACGGACGTGCTCCACCCACGCCTCGAGTATGTCCCGGCCGGCGGCTTCTCCTCCTACCACCAGCACCTCGAGAGCGGGAACCTGCTGGGGTGCCAGCGTTCGGGCGACCGAGGGGGTCAGTGCGGCCCAGTTGATGGCGTGGTCGTTGATGAACTTGGCCAGCTCGTTCATGCGGCTGTGCTCAGACGGGACGCAGAGGCAGCCTCCGGCCGCGAGCGTAGCGACGGTCTCGAAGATGCATGCGTCAAATACGCACGACGAAAATTGCAGCATGCGCGTGTTCTGGCTCATTCTCATCCTCTTGGCCGTGGCTAACTGGCTCGTGCACACGGCTCGATTATCTATCACGACGCCCTTGGGGATCCCAGTGCTCCCGGAAGTGAACAGGCAATAGGCCGCATGGCGACCGGACGGCCGGACCCACGCCGCGCTCGGCCCGGACTCGGACCCGGACCCGGCACCGGCACCGGCCCCACCGAATCCGTGTGCCGCTGCCCCGTGAAAGGCAGCATCGACCTCGAGGACGTGGAGGCCGAGACCGCGACACGTCTCTGCTTGAGCCGGCGAGGCCAGTGCGAGCGTCGACCGGGTCTGCCGGACCACCTCCTCGTGCCGCTGCACAGGGTGGGATGGCTCGAGGGGAACCCAGGCACCACCGGCCTTGTTGATTGCCAGGATGGCGACGAAGAACCAGGCTGACTTCTCAAAGCAGACGTGCACCAGAGTCTCAATCTCGACACCAAGCTTGGTGACGAGATGCTGAGCGAGGATCTCGGCTGCTGCATCCAGCTCGGCATAGGTGAAGACGCCGTCCCAGGCGCAGATGGCTGGAGCAGCAGATTGGCGCTTCACCTGTCTCGCTACTAAGTTGTGGATGCATTCATCCAGCACGTCAGGGACTTCACCGCTCCACTCGGCGGCCTGTCGCATCTCCCACTCTTCCATGAGGGACGGAGGCGTCTGCGGCGGGTTGGGCTTCTCTTGAGCCAACTGGGTCGGTGACGCGTCGCGGAATATGGCCAATCCACAGATCTTGGTTCAATGGGTGCGGTGTATCGACGGCCACTAACTGTCCTATGCTCTGCCCCTTCCTGGGCGAAACTCTTAACAAAACGAGCCTATATCACGTAGGTGTCTTCGCCAGCTCCAAGGTAATGATTCATGCAACGCAATGATCTCCATTGTGTCCCTCGATGCTCATTGCCTGACTGATCACGTCATCCCGGGCCGTCTTGGTCACGTAAGGAAGTTAGTAATGAGCTCATGCATGCTCATACATCTGCTCTTCTAGTGCAGGGACTGAGTCACCCCTGTGATAGATAGCCTCTGCCATTGGCTCCGTCGTCAAGTTGGGAGACTCCCCGTCTGGAAGCACACCGAGCGCCTGGCCTCGACCCAAACCTGCTAGCCCCCACACCATCTGGCGACGTCGAGTCGTTCACGACATACGTAAGTACAATTCACAGGGCTTAATGATGATCCCTAACCCATTGTGGAATATTGTCTGCTTCCTGGCCCTCAAATTACCTGTGGGGTCGTCCCTAAATCATCGTCCACTGACTGGCTCTAGGGTAGCTAATCAATAGCCAACCTCAGGCGTGCTTTCTATTCCGTTCCTGTCTTTTAAGACGAGCCTGTCCCTTGTCACCCAAAGTATCTACATATAAAAAGAAATCTGGGGAGGAAGAAGAACGGTAGTAAGAACCCCCATCACCAAGGTCGTGATGAGCAGATCGAGAATGGCAACAGAGATGTCCTTGCCGGCCTACCAGGTCATCAACGATTGTTGTGTCTGGCACTGGAAGGACGAGCTTAGCGATGCCGAGGGATGGATTGTCATCCACTCACCCAAACCAGTCGCCTCGGGTGGGGGCCTGTTCCTGCACGAGGCTGCCACGTTGCAGGAGGTCATGGACGTGGCCTACTCCATGAGCTTGAAATTGGCCATCTCCTGTCAGCCTCACGTAGCGGGTGCGAAGGGTGGGATCCGCTTCTCTTCCTCCGATCCACGGGCTCCCGAGGTCCTCGAGCGATTCATCCGGGACAATGCCGCGATCATATCTCAGTATTGGGGGACGGGAGGCGATCTCAACACCAGCCACACCAAGATCAACGAACATGCCAAGGCTTACTTCGATTCCGGGACCTTGGGTGCGCTCGACGCGCTGTTACATCAGCTCCACTGTCCCGCTTCCATGATGGATGACGTTCCCATCCTGCTGGAGGAGCCCGTCGAGGAAGGCGACTGGTCCTTGGAGGAGTACTCGGTCGGGTACGTGATGGCCTGCACGTTGCGGGAGCTATTGCTGCGCATGGCCCCAGACATGATGGGGCGGGCGCGGATGGCCATGCAGGGCTTTGGCTGCGTCGGGGCGACCTTTGCGCGGGCGGTGCAGGAGTTGGGGATCGGTCGGGTCGTGGGAATCTCCAGTGAGCATGGGTTTCTGCTCGACGAGACTGGTATTGCCTGTGATGCTGTGGAGAAGGCGCGTCGCCGGCACGCTCGCACGGATGGTCCGCCACACGCGCAACCGAGGACCCTGGAGGCTGGTTTGAGTCTGGCGGAGCTGCATTCGGACAGGTACGTGGTCCGACAAGAGAGCTTGACAGATGAGGAGCACCTCCAATCCTTCCTCGCGGCATCCGAGCCCGACATATTCGTCCCCTGTGCCCAGCGATACGTTCTCACGGACAGGGTCATCTCTACGCTCGCGCGCGAGACATGCGCCAGAGAGGCGCCTTGGGGGCCCCGGTTCGTGGTGTCTGGCGCGAACAACATTTTTGATCCCATCCAGGACCGGGCCGACGTGCTCTCGAGGCTCGACTCTGCCTCAATCACGATGCTGCCGGAATGGGTCAGCAACTCGGGGACTGGCAATCTCTTCATGCGGGCCTGCAGCGGCCTCGCCACCAGGGGCAACGCGGCGTCGAACCTGAGCGCCTGCGTCTACGACACCACGTCCTTCCTCGACGCCGTCTTTGGGCGTGTCGGGAAGAACGTCAGCAGCCAGGCGCTCTGGCAAGCTTGTGAGGAGGTAGCCCTCGAGCGCAAGAAAGCCGGGGCGATCAACGACCTCGGCATCCGAAGCATCTCTCATCTGTCGCTCAGCCGCCACGGGGACGACGATATCGATGCTCCGGCAGCTCGTGTCGCGCCGACCCTCGACGCCATCAAAGCCCTACTGGAGACCGCCCATGCAGGCACGTCGCTCTCTGTCCACTTCTCCGTGTTCAACCTAGAGAAGACCCGGGAGGCCCTGGCTGCAAAGGAGATGCCATACAGACAGCGGATGCGTGAGGATGGGATGAGGGAGTTGGTGATCTTGGGGCGAGAGGCAGGCTATTCGCTGAGCTTCTGCCAGCCACTGGCAGCGGAGTCGGGTGCCACCGGCGGCTACGGGCACATTCACGCCTCGGCACGCATCTTATGCGCAGTGCGCGAGTTCAATTTGTATGTTGCTAGCATACCAGATGACGAGGTGGCCAGGCTCTTCCACGAGAACATCATGGGGTTCACCCCGCAGCAGATGCTCGTCTTGGAGCGAAAGGCCTACGTGCGCACACACCTCGAGTCCGAGGCCTAATAGCCATATCTCCCGTCAGCCAGGAAGTTACTTGTGGGCCGCCCACGTCAGTCACTGGTATGCTACTCTGGATAGGGTCCATTGGTTGAGGTATCTGTGGCGAAGGCTGGATGTATCTCGGCGTCACCATCGGTCGGCGCGAGGTTCGCCGGCCCGCCGGGGGCGAGAGGGCTCATTTCAGTAGTCTGGTTATACCGGTTACGGTGGTTGCAGAATATTATTGCGTATATCTATCCGTGCATTGACCTTTCTTCCTCTGCGGCACCTATGCATGCTACAAGGTAGCAAAATCTCGTAGCACAGGAGATATCCACCTCTTCTTCCACCGTGCTGAGATCATACCTCACTATATATAATCCTTCTTGCCACTGATTCTTATCCAGATCATGACCGTTTCTCCGGCGTAGGGATGGATTGAAAGCCGTCAAGCAGGGTCAGTCCTTCGTCCAGCTGTGACGTGATTCGGTCCATCTGCAGTCTGCGTCAGTCGGCCGCGGGCGAGGATAAAGGGGGGAGGATCATCCAACACACCTTATCGGAATCCATTTTGTCAAAGATGGTGAAATGATCCGTGTCAAGATCAATCAAGGCCTTGATGAAATGGTGGTAACGACCAGACCACCCCAGAAGTAACTCCCCGCGAAACACATCGTCAGACGAACCCGGCGTCGGCCGCACGGCGCGCATCAACAGACCCGGTGGGGGTGCGATGCACGTCGAGTGAGCGTCCACCGTCTGGTGCGTCTGGACCTTCTCTGTGAGCCAGGAGCCACCCAGTGGTTTATGAAGAATATGACCATTGACCAGAACCGAACCGTTGCCAGCCCCGTCGATATAGGGCGTTGCCCCCTTGGAAGTCGCGTCGTTCCAAGAAGGAAGCTCGTAGTCCCGCAGCATCGAGTAAGAGCGCTCAAACGAGCATTTTACTGACTCTGGAAACTCCGTAGGCAACCCTTCTCGGAGCATGCCCGGAGGCAGGCCCCGATTGTTGGCGTTTGGTTGATGAAACACTGTGTCAATGAGCACAATACCGGCCACCGAGAGTGTGCTCTCCGTTTCCTCGGCAAGGATCCGCGCCATGACCAAGGAAACGTAGCCTCCGAACGACCAACCTTTAGCCGCACTAGCGTATCAGTATTTTCCCCTCAGCGCTGATAGCGCAAACCTGGAACTGTGTAGTAGACGTACCTCCCAGGAGAACAGGACCCGCTATACCGGAAGATTGTAGCAATTCAATATATCGACGCGCCATCTCGTCCAGTCCATCGCCCTTTGGTATGGCGTCTGGTGGAAAAGGGTTGTGGATCGCCCAGACGTCCCTGTGAAGCTTCCCTAGAAGGAAATAACTGAAGGTGCTGCCACTGCCGTCATGTAACAACACAAGCGGATGCCGTCCGTTGCCTGCGAAGCTCGGCGAGCAGGACTGGACTCGAGTGGGATTCGGTGCCTGGGGGAACATCATCGCGAGGCCTGTTAGCGGAGGCTCCGTGGTACGAGTACGTAGGAGGGCTCAGGCGTTGTGATCGTCGACCTTCTCCGGCGCCGGAGTATGGTACGAAGCCGAGTCAGGGAAGCATACACGGCGCAGCGGCTCCACCGCCCTCGAACCATCATCTGCGGGTATGATGGATTAGGACTGTTGGATGTTGGGCCTTTCGCGTTTCCTCTCTCCGCCCTTCTTCCCCTCCTTCCCCTATTGGAATGTGATCTTCACCACCCTATTGTCCCGTAAGCTCACCGGGTGCCGTAAGCCACTCGTGGGGTAAGCCTCGGTGTAAGGGCCCTTGGTGTAAGCCAGTGCCGTAAGCTGCAGAAGGACCTCCGTCCACCCACACGATCGACAGATATATAATATGGGTGGGCCACGGACCTACAGGGGTAGTCTACCCAAACCCGGCAGCACCCACCCCCTACACCCCCCCCTTCTGATCTTGCCAATACTGCGGAATCAACAGCGCACTCCTCGTCTGCGTCCGACCAAGATGTCTGAAACCTTCCACCAAGGCCGGTTCCGCTACCTAAATCGGGAGAGCGCGACGATCCCCAGTGGCGTGATCGCCCGTCTTCCTAAGCTCTCGTCATTTACGGATCCCTTGGCTCTCTCGGTCAAGGACATCCGACCCACCCTTGCGTTAGGGGACCAATCCCCATACACGCTCGGCTACCACGGCTTCACGGCTCGGCACGAACCGTCGCGTCTGCATTCCGCGCCGTACGATTATTCTAGCTGGGCGGATCCGGAGCTGCTGAAAAAGTTCTATCTACCGGAGGTGGAGGCCTTGATCAAACGAGTGACCAACTGCTCCAGGGCGGTCGTGGAGTCGGTCTACATCAGGAACAAGCTCAATAATGAGATTCACCCCTCCGCCCCGGTGTCGAAGCCGCCGGAGATTCAAGCGGATGAAGCTGGCCTGGAGGTTCAGTTTGTAGGGTTCTCCGATGTTGGCGGCGGGGCCCCGGCCCCCAAGGTCCATCTGGACTACACCCCTACCGGGGCGCGGCTGCGCATTCGAAAGCATTGCCTGAGAGTGGCCACCGCCGCTGAGAAGGTTATCGAGGCCGAGAACAAGCTTTTGTCGTCCGGTGTTGGCTGGGACGAACTGAAGGACCACTGCGGCGACGAAGGCCGTCCCGTCCCGCGCTTCGCAATCTTTTCGGTATGGCGGCCATTGAAGCACGTCCGCCGGGATCCCATTGCAGTTTCAACGATGGCGACATTTCCCGCGACTGATACCATCTATTTCGACTCTACGCAGCATTCGGACCCTCGAATTCCCCGACATCTGTCTCGCAAGATTGACCCCAGCCAACCGCAAGACGATGAATCCGAGGGCCAAAATGGTCCCGAGACTGAGGTCACACATACGAGTGGCAACGTGTTGGCGTATCCGCCGTCGGATGCCGGAAATGGTCACGACTGGCACTTTATTTCACAGCAGACTCCAGAAGATGTCCTGATCATCCAGCTATTCGACAACCATGTAGAGGCTGAGCTGTCATCTGCGGCGACGCCAAGCGACAGGATGCCTCCCATCGCGGGAGCCATGCATAGTTCTTTCGATCTCGAAGGGCAAGACACGACAGCTGACACGCGTGAAAGCATGGAGTTGCGGGTAATGGCTTTCTGGTAATTTTCAGAACGCGAAGGGCAATTAGAGGGTCTTTTGCCCATGGGGTAGGGATGCGATTCCACTAGTAAATCATGCCCATAGCGGGTGGCGACCCTGTGGTGACATGCGACCTCTGGTGCTTAGATCGACCCTGGGCAGACAACGAGGCTTCTTCGATTCACGTCCGTGACTTATGCAGGATCCTGGCGAGGAGCTGGTGGTGTCGGGGATTGGGACCTCGGTGCAGCTCATGCGCAGGTGTGACTGCCTTCGAGTCGTCACAAGTGGGTTTGGGGCGCGATTCCTTCTATGTACTGTCGTATGCAATGGAAGAAGTATGGAAGAAAAGAGTTTCCTTTTCATCCGGCGAAGATAGGGAGAAAGGAAAGGGTTAGTCGTATCCCACTCCGCGGTACTTTGCCCAGTGTCGGTCGGTCTCGTTTAGGAGGTGCTATTACCAGAATAATCAGGTCGGGGCGGGACAGAGGGGCAGGAAGCTTGCTAGTGATAGTTTTCATCGATTACAGAGTCGCCACTTCTACTCTATAACGTGCGCTTCTTGGCTTCCTACTCTTATAGACTACAGAGAAGTAGTGCTCCTTAACGTAGGGATAGAGTACTAGTCTGACTTATAATCGTGTTGCTAAGCCCTTTATTTCTCAACTCTAGCAGCAAAGGAGAACTCTTTCATAGCCGATACTGTGCCTGTGGCCTGCATGTACGACATGCTTATATAGTCTAGCCCCGATGGTATCACCTCTGATAATCGTTCCGAAAGGCTGACAATTATTAATACCGCTACTCTGGGTCTTCCACAGAATGAAGTCTACCTATAACGCTTCTTGTATCCTCTATCCTACTATCATCGTATGCTGTTCTCATGATAATACACATAGTATGTCTCATATCTCTAACCATGAACCGTCCGCAGAGGAGCCGTACAACGTACAACCCCCTTCTTACACGAATGTGGGAGAGATGAGGCCCAACGACGACTGGTCTGAGATCACGGACCGGAAGCTCAAGAAGCGAATGCAAAACCGTCTCGCACAGCGAACTTACCGTGATTTGCCGTGACTTCCTATCGTATAGGTAAACCTCGCACGTGGCTGACTGGTACTAGGACAACGTATGAAAGCCCGTCTTGAAGAGCTCCAGGCAAAGCTAGACGACTCGAATCGAACCAACCAGATTACGGATACGAAGACTGCGAAAACTGCGAGTATCGGCTCGCGCCCTGACGAAAATAGAACAGATGGGTTAGACCGCACTGCTACGCTTGAGTCACCATTCGAGGTGGCGCCGGCAAGGTTATCCACTACGCAGCCATCGGACGCCAGCTCTAACCACCTCGCGGCTCAGTCTGACCGAGATAGTCAGGTGAGAGGCAAGGGTACGCACGACATCACGGGTCATTATGAACAGAGCCATCGCGGCTATGCCAACAACATGGCCAGGCAAGAAGAGACAATGAGCGATGGGCTGATGGGTAGAGAGTCAAAGTTCGCCACGAGCGTCAACCAGAGTACGCTAATGATTGCATAGGTACAGTTGCGATGACGGAGCTGTCGCAACAGGGGTGCCCTTCTATCATGCCCGAGAACGACGAGAGCGTGGACTTCTTCCTCGGAAGCCTTGACACCTGGAAGCCCGAAGAGTTTGCCCAGCTCATACACCAGACACCCAGCCCGCTGGACCTGACAGGTTCAGATGCGCCTTCCACCGCCGCGGCGTCTGCAAGCCTGCCTCCTTCTTCCTCCCTGGAAAACCTGGCATCGCTCGAGGCGAAATTTGAGCTGGTGATGGAGTGTGTTGGAGCGGCAGGGTTTGGGAGCTTTGATGCGCTGGTGAAGTCATACTACGGCGATGCGTTTGGGGAAGGATCGCGACTGTCGAGCGAGCAACGCCTCAGTCGCAGTCGGAGGTTACCGAGCGTTCTTTCGGACATCGTTCGCTCGGCAGGGAGCTGGGGAGCCTGGGAGCGACGCGGATTGTATGAGGAGGTGCTGAAGGCAGCCGAAGAGGCGCTGATAGGCGAGCATGGCCGCGCCGGCAGCGCCATGGACGACTGCATTGCTCCGGTCGTCGAGTCGGAAGGCAACCCGAGCGCAGGCTGCGTGCGCAGGGCCATTGCCGCGCTGACATCTGCCGCCCCTACCAGTGTGAGTGGCGCCTCGTCCCTGATCGGTGGAAGAGAGGGTGTGGCGCATCTTCAGCGGGTTTTAACCAACGCAGCTTCCGAGCCAATGGGCGTTATTGATGGCCCTCGCCGCCTCGGACAAGCCAGCTTGGCAGCGGGATTGCCCAGGTACGGCCCTCGCAATCGTCGTCTTGCTGCAGTTTGCGGGCCGCATAAGCACGGACCAGGTGATGGATTTGATTCGTGCTTGTATAGAACCCTGAGGAGGTGGGATGTCGGGGGACGATGGCAGGGTACAAGGCTGACGGGGTAAGCATACCCCGCCAAGGCGATATTACACAACCAATAAGAAACAGTTACTTGCCGTTTGGATATATGGCGCCATATCTGACTTTGGGGATCGCCTCCAAGCATGCGGAGCGTCTCCCCGAAGTCGACTCGCACCCTCTTCATCAACAACGGAATCGCTCTAGAAAAAAGATTGATAGTAGTTACATTTCGATGCTGTTCCAGTACGGACTCCAGCTTCGTTAATTCTCTTCTGATGCCGCTCTGAGAATCGATCCGGCACTTCTCACGCACGTGGGTCCGCGAGCAGAGCATAATGGCTCGATCCCGATGAAGCAAGCACAATGGAACGAGTAATTTGATGCAAAAGCATGCCATCCAAAAGCTGCGGAGCATACGCACATACACACATGCCTGTGCCTGCGATGGTAGCCCGTGCCCCTGCCAGCGTCGTGTCATGATGCCGTTACGCCGCGTACGCAGCTCCTAGAACCAGGCAACAAATCCGGAGTACGTAGAGCATAGAATCAACGTTGGTCTCGACCGCTTCGCTGTTAGATCATGGATGGACTGATACTTCTCGGCCCCGCTCCGGCCGCAGCCACTCGAACGTGTCGAGCAGCTCAAAGTCAAAGTTAAGCTGCACGTCATCAATCAGTTCGGGCAGCCTGGCACCGGCGCCGTTGAGCGTGTGGTCCAGAACATGCTGAATGACGCGGCTGCAGTTCGCGCTCAGAATGCTGTTCGGTGCCAGGGGTCCGACCCAGTCCAAAAACCCAACAAGGAGACTTAGCTGTTGAACAATGGCAGAGCGGGTGACGTTCGCATCACAAGGGTGGGAGTCGATAAAGGATTGGTGAAGCAGCTCCATGCACAGGATACCGCCGGCGGGCGCGGCGTACGCCATGACCTGAGGTAGGGCTTGAGTCAGCAGAGGGATCGTTTGGGCAACACGAGAGACCATACAAGGCAGGGAAAGTCCAGGCGGGCGAAGGCAAAGCGATCCTTGTTTTTCCACAGGAGGAGGGTCAAGGCTACCATGTCGAAGCTGGTCACTAGAAGGTCGCCCTGATTGTTGCGGCCCCGCCGGGAGAGAAGGCGGTCCACGACGAAGATGTTCTCCAGGTGCTCCAGTCGAACCAGGAGCCTCTCGTAAACCTCGGCATCGGTCGAGCTCCCGCTATCGAACTCGCTGCGCTGAAAGATTAATGACGGAGGGACGTCGGCAAACGTTCGCAGCTGTCGTTCCCTGATCTCACTGTCCCGGCGATGGGAGGTCAGCTGTGCTCGCGCTCGAATGGCGAGAGGAAAGCCGAATCCCTTCAAGAACAAGACTCACAGCAACATATCTAATGAGCCAGCTGTCCAGTTCCCTAAGGTAATCTCGATCAGCTCCTCGCGGATGGACGCAATCATCAGGCGCGTTCGCAGGCTTGTCGCCGCATACAAGTGGCCTTCCGTATTCCACCCGTTTGCATCTATGAACTGCATAGCCCTCGCAACCTCCTGATGACCAGCCATTAGGTCTTCATCTCGTAGGTCGAGGGGCGGCGTAGTCGAGGCGTAGCGGCGGCTCAGCAGGGGAGGTCGGCCGGTGAACAGGGCCACATCTTTATCCAGGATAAACAGATGAGCGGCGGCTCTGCGCCTTATCTCCGAACACAGAGTTGGTTGACAGGGAGCAGAGCGGTCATCGGACTCGGCATGCAGTCCCAGAAAGGTCAGCAACGACACCGATTCGGCCAGATATCTCCAGCAGGCAGCCCCTGAACGCACCCGTCCATCGTGTTAGCATGAACCGATTTCCCCTCCCTGACTTCCTGAAACCACCTGGGATGGAGCTAAGGCGCGAACTTACCAGCGTCGCCGGAGACCACCGACTCGGCAATGGCGCGTCGGATACACAACTGAAGCAGAAGACAGTTGGGGCTGCCGAATCGTCGGGCGAGATCGATGCAGAGACCCAAGCAGAAGCGTGACAGGACGGCCCATGGCTCTCCCATGACACCAAAGTCTTGGCGAATGTGACCCTTGCTCGAAGACACCGATTCTTCGCAGAACTCCCGGAGGCTGAATAGGAGCCCCAAGGATTCCCATCGGAGGTTAGCGCCGGAGAATTGATCGATCCATCGATCGGGGTCAGCCTCCTCATCCGAAAACTCCCGTGCCGTATTCCGTGCCAGCAGTATGGCGACTTCCTGCAGCCGTGCATCACTGCGGTTCTTCCCAAGATGGTCGCCAAACTGTTCGTACAGCGAGGTCAGAACGCGTCGACCCGCCATGTGGACCCAGCCTTCGTAGGGGGGAGGGGAGGTGATGAGAGCGTGGCGGCGACCTGGCGTCAGCGGCGGCAGTCGGCGCAGGACGACAAGGCACGTATCCAAGGCCAAGGAGAGCGAAATGCGAGACGTGTCCCGGGCTGGATGACTCTGCCGACCGTGCTCGGGGCCGGGACTCTGGCCGGGAGAGCCGCCCAGAAGCGACAGTGTGCTCAGCGTCTCTTCATACACGGCGGAGTGATTTATGATGCCGAAGAAGCCAGGTGTCGACCGCCTCGGTGCCGTCGATGGACATGCCAAGATGTCTGACAGTCTCGCAACCGCATCATCGGTGGAGGGCCCGCCTCTGGTCGAAGTCGACGTCGGTGGCATGGCATCCGCCGAGGAGATGGCCCTGGACCTCGCGCTACGCCGTGGCGGTAGCTCTTCTTCTGCTGCTCGCCGCCTGGTCGAGCCCCTCACTGCGCTCTTTTCCACACCGGGAACCCGACTTGCTGCTGTCACGGTGTAGGCGCATACACCCTCTCGCGCTGTGGCAATGCATCTGTTGCATATGGGATGTGTGTGGTCGCATGCAACCTTGCGGCCGCGGCATGGGTCGCAGGCCTGAGGCCGACCATTTCGTCTCAACAATACAGTCGAGGCACTGGAACTGGCGGTATCCATCGGCATCGGGTAACAAAGGGTGTCGCCGCGCAGGGAGTGGTTGGGGAACGGTGAGCGAGCTGGAGGACGGTGGTGATTGAAGGTAGTCGAGCTAACTTGAAGTAGGTACCTGAATGTGAAGGTTGAATACTGAAGCTGCTGACTAACTCACAGCGGGCAGGGCAGGGCAGGGCAGGACTGGTAGCTGCAGGTGCCACGGTGATGGCTTAGGTGTAGGTACAGTAGCTCGGCTCGGAGAGATCCGACGAACCACAGATCCAACTAAGTAGAGTAGAGGACTAGAGTAGATAGACTAACTAATTAAGTACTAGACTAGACTAGACTAGACTAAGTGGTCCCATCAGCCCCAGTTCCACAAGCGCCGGCACTGCATGTCATCCGCGTCTTGCCCCACCTCTTGACAGCCGCCAACCTCCCCGGCTGTCGGTCTCCCTTGTTCGTAATCAATACACCCTGCGAAACCTGCGACGACCCTGGCGCTGGCAGCAATCACCTGAGATCGTCTGCATTTATCCTGCTTCCATCCGTCTCCGGGCTGCTCCCTCGACCAACCCCCGGGCTGCCTGATCGGGAGCATGCGAGAGCGATGAGACTAGTCCGCAGTAGCTGCGACCAGCGGCTGCAATTCAAAGATGACCGAGAGGGATGGTGGCATGAGGTGGTGCTGTTTTGTGCACTCCCAGCCGCCGTCCGCAAACACCCCCTCCCAGTCCTCCAACGTCGGCAGGGTCGCGCCCATCAAGGCGTGCCCGAATTCAAACCCAAGGGTGAAGATGGGAATGTCGTCCTCTTCCACCTGGTGTCTGGTATCCGGCTTGCCTGTCAGGATGCGCATGGTGTCGCAAAGAAAGAAGCGCTGCACCTTTGGGAATGCCTTTCGTAAATTCTGCAGAGAAGCGATGCAGTTTTCCCGAGGCCAAAAGTCATGCCCCATCAGGAACGAAGTGAGCAGGTCGACATTCGAGAATCGTTCGCAAGGCTTCAGCTGCAGCACGTCGCCCTCCATGAACGAAATTCGATCGCCGTAACCCTGTCTCATGCATCTTTCCTCGGCGACAGCAATCGCGGGCCCAGCTATGTCGACACCTAGACCAACACTGCCATCGTACTGATCGAGGATCTGCATCAGCCTCTCGCCACTTCCGCTACCTAAGTCCACGACCGAGTGGAACGAATGAGGGACGGAAGCCAGCGCCTTTAGGAAAGCGTCGTCAAAGAACTGCGTGTTCGCGTCGCGGCAAGCCAAGGCTATGGCCGCAGAATCGCGCGAATAGTACGCCCCTGTCCGGTTCTCGTTCCGAAGGGCGTGCTGCATGCGCGCAAAGAGGCTGCCCGACCCCAGAGCAAGCCAGTGGAACAGTCCCTTGGTGGTGTAGACCTCGCCGAACAGGGCATCTGGCACGATACAGTCGCCCGATCGCCTCACTACGCCAACGCTGCAGAGTGCGGATACGAGGCCTTGGAGAGAGAGGCGATCGAGGTCTTTCTGACTTGCAAACGTGTCAACAGACACTTCGCGGTGATGAAGTATCTCGTCCAGAAGGCCGACCTCCCAAGCAGCTCCGATGGCTCCAGCGGCAATGTGCGAATTGAAAATGCCCGCAACTTTCTGCTTTGCAGAGGGCTGTGTATCCATGGTGACACTCATCGGGGGGGTCGCGCTTCTGTCTGGTGTAGACGATGTGCCCGGCGGTCGTGTGGCTGCCGTGTGTATCAACCACAGCTACCAGTGAACCAATCGACCTTATGATACGCAATCAGGCTGCACTGAACCCAATGTATGTGTGTATAGTGGCGATAGATGGTTTGGCAGTGAACCCATTTGTCCTCTCCACCGACTTCCGTCATGCTCGGAGGGATCTATAGCGCCCTAAAGAGAAGACAGCCGCGTTGGGGGACCCCTAGCTTACCGTGACAGCTTACCGTGCTAACTTACTGCGCCCAAATACTGCAACAGCTTACTGCAACCGCTTACTGCACCAGCTCATCACACCCGTGCCGCCTTACTGCGACAGCCTGCTGCACCATCTTACGGCACCGCCCTCCGGGGCTAGTCGGGTGTCACGCTGCACGATCGCACATTAAGCAAGTACTCCGGCACCAGCGTGTCCGGCCTCACGTTCGTTGCCATCATGTTCGCCCAACCGACCACTTCATTCCACTCTATGATGGCCGCCTTCCCTCCGCCTCCGGCTGAGGCCATTCAGTGGTCCCAGCTAGGGTTTGACATAATGGAAGGTTGGTGGAGATTCTTCCCTTCGAGCCGCATCGACTGACTGTGAAATGCGCAGTAAATGGTCACATCGAGTCAACCTACGCAACCGCAACAGGCCAATGGGGTCCGTTGCAATTTGTAACCGAACCTTACCAACGGATTCACGGCATGGCACCTGCTCTCAATTATGGCCAGCAGTGCGGGGAAGGCCTGAAGGCCCATCGCATGCCGGACAACTCATCCATTGCCATCTTCCGGCCGGATAAGAACGCAAGACGAATGCAGCACTCAGCCGCCGTGGCTTCCTTGCCTCTCGTCCCTATAGACATGTTTGTGCAAGGATGCCGGTCGGCTGTGGCTAAGAACGCTGCCTTCGTACCACCGCACGAGACAGGAGCGGCGCTGTACCTCCGCCCTCAGCTGTTTGCATCCAGCGCGCAGTTAAGCCTTACGGCAACGGAAGAGTACAAGTTCTGCGTGTACGCAGTGCCTGTAAGCACCATACATGGGATGAAACCCGTCAGGGCGCTCATACTAGATGAATTCGACCGCTCGGCTCCAAGGGGGGTCGGCCACGCAAAGCTTGGAGGCAATTATGCACCTGTCCTTCGCTGGAGCGCTAAGGCGAAGCGAGCGGGCTACGGAATCACTTTGCATCTCGATAGCGTCAGGCACGAGCAGATAGAAGAGTTCAGCACCAGCGGATTTGTCGGCATCAGAGAAGACAACGGCAGCGTCACCATAGTGGTACCTGATTCGGAATGCATCATAGAGAGCATTACAAGCGATAGCATCCTCCAGATTGGGCGTGATCTAGGCTGGAAGACGGAGAAGAGACGCATCTTGTATGCCGAGTTACCGGCTTTCACCGAGGTGATGGCCGCTGGCACGGCATCTTCCCTGGTACCGATACAGTCCGTCAACCGCCAGTGTCTGATACCTTCGCTGCCAGCATCCCCCAGAGTGTCGGTTCATGACTCAAGCCAGACGGTAACGTACATGCCTGATTCTCAAGCAGGCGCGGGGCCGATTGGAACACGGCTCTTGCGGGAGCTGCGAGCTCTCCAGCTGGGCACGGTTGAGGACAGATTCAACTGGCGCTGCGAGGTTGTCGCAGCGGACATGAACATGGGGCAAACCTGAACCCAACTCTCCATCGGCCGTCGGTCGGGAGCAGACGTATAGGCAAGCTTTAGTATAATCTCATAGCGCATATCGCGAGGTCCTGTCGCATTTTCATCAAACGGGTCTACCAGTCCCTGTTAACTTTCATCTCTTGTTGACTCCGTAAAAAACGCTGGGATGAACAAGCTGAACTTCAGGTATCCTCTGCTTTTGCGCTCCTGCAGGCACCCAAGAACGCATCTAGCCGACTCGATCCACACTCTAGGGCCGCAGAACCAGAGAACAACCCAAGTACTGGCCTGGCACTGGCTACGTGAAGGGAGAAGTATTGTGTCTTAAGAAAATCGTTGTCTCGAAAAGCCTCCAAAGGTTCAGACAGCTGTATCGAAGCGCACGACTTGTTCGTAGTCACAGTCGATGCATTCCGAGTCCTAAGCCAGTTGGCGGTTGATGCTTTCACGATATCTACGATGGCTTCCGACTGCGAAACGTCGTTCAGCCTGGCCAGGGTGTCCTTGACTTCGCAAAGGCTTTCAGTGAGCCCGGCGACAGTAGAGGCGCTACAATGCCTCGTCAACTGGATGGGGCACGGAGGGGTCAAGCTGAGACGTACCAGTTGCGTGCTGGAGGGCATTATGGAAGCGAGAATTAACCTAAAAATCCCGATTAGGCCAAGAAGCAGCGTTGAACTCAAGCCATATATCAGAATTGTGTGCTGCACTCTATCGAACCCCATATCCGCCCTTTCACAGGATGCATCGCATCTTTAGGCACCCTGCGCTCTATATAGTCTTCAAAGCCCGTATTCAAGATTCTCGTAGACGTCTATTCCTCTTCTTGCCAAGTGGTAGCAAGCAGTTCCTGATCCAATGATCTGTCCTGCCCCTCTTGCTGAAGTTTGCGTATAACGGCTTGCGATTCTGCAGCGAAGGGACACTTCTGACGAATGGCTGGGCCGTACTTGAAGAGAAGAAAGGGAAAAGGCAAGCACAGCAGAGCTAAGAAGGCCGGTATGGTGGAAGCCCAGTGGATGCCGAGTTGACGGTACATGTAGGGTGTGAACAGAGGAAAGGCCGCGCCAAACAGCGCCCGTAGGAGCGTGTTCGCCGCAACGACCGAGGCTGCAAAGATCGTATAGGCATCAATCAGGTAGTTCAGGATGCTCAGAAAGACCAAGAGCATGCCAAACCCAAAAGGGATGCCGGCGGCAATGCTGGCCAGCCAGTGCATGGTCGGATCGTTCGTCCATGCAAACCAGAACAGTGCAATAGGCAGAGCGACTGCGCCCACCATGGCGGATGGAAGTCGTGCCTCGGGGGACAAGGCACCGCTGTGTTGTCTTGCGGCCCTGGCATACCGTCTATTGTCAACGATGTTGTAGACGACTGCGAGCATGGTGCCAACAATGTTTCCCAGAAACGCCAAGCCACTGATCCCTTGACTCCAGCCTCTCTTCTGCCCGTATACGATAGGAAAAGCGGCGAAGAAGAGATACAACGTGCCATATATGATAGCCATGTAGACGGAAGATATCAACACAATTGGCTCTTTGAAGAGCAGAACCCACGGGCGCGAGAGGGCAAGTTGGAGCGATGAGCCGAGTTGAGGCCTGCCGTTCTCGGTATCGATCTTACTGATGTATTGCTTGCCAGTCAATCTCGATAGCCGAGCGGCACGTGTGCGTAGCAGTATCGGCGAGTACGTCTCGGGAACGAAAAGAACGCCTGCGATCCAAAACAGCCCCGAAAGGATGGCAAGAAACTTCATGATCCACCGCCAGCCAGCTGACTGGCCAAGAAACCCACCGATCATGGGACCGAGTAGAGGCCCTAGGAAGGGCGCGGCAGCAAATATGCTCGTCGCGAGACCGCGCTCGGCAGCAGAGAACATGTCAGCAACGACAGCCCCTGCGTTGGTCAACGGCGACGAACCAAAAGCACCAGCACAAAAGCGTAGAACGGCAAGAACCCACACCTCTCGAGCGTACCCACAGCCGACATTGAAGATCGTAAAGGCGGCATATGTGCCCAAGAAGACGGGTTGACGTCCGAACACCTCGCTCAACGGCGCCCACAGTAGCGGTCCAATCGCAAATCCGGTGACAAAGAGTGACACGCCCAGCACGGACAGCTCTTCGCCAATGTTGAACTCGACCATAATCTGGTTTAATCCCCCAGTGTATGCAGACGAACACAGGGCAACAACAAAGGTCTCGAGGGCCACAACGAAGGTGACGAACCATTTGGCTCCTGGGCTGAAGTTGTGTGGATTTCTCTCGTCACCTGGAATCCAGATCACCTCGAATGGGTCTTCTTCTGTGCCTGATCCAGGATACGAGTAATTCACAACGGCGTCTGTGATCCCGGCCTTGTCAATCACCTGCCTCCAGAGCCCGGGCAACAAGGACGATGAGCGCCGCGTCGACGGGCTGCCCTCCAGGTTCGTGTCAGTCATGGGGGAACGCCGTCGATACAGGAGGATGTGATGACCTGTGGTTGAGCCTCGATGGGATAACTCTGGCACCACTTAGTCCGACTTGTGACTATAAGTCTGGATTCCATAATGAAAGCAGACTAGACGATAACGACGCCCGGCTAATGCCTAAAAATCGGCTTCGGCTCTGAAGTCGGCTTAGTACGATCTGTGGCTGCAAGTCTTGAACTCATACAGGAGACAGACTGAAGGACGATGGCGTCTGGCTTATGTGCAGGGATCGGCTTCGGCTCTCAAGAAGTCGGCTCAGATGTCGGCTCAAATGTCGGCTCGAGCTGGTTGCTTGGGTCGGGCTTTGGCTTCGGAGGCCTCGCTTTCCTTTCCTACAGGGTCAAGGACGCCCGCTCGACGTGGAGTCGTGCTGTTCCGACTTTCTCGCGAACGGCTCGAGTCAACAAAACCCATTCGACTGAGGAGCCGCCCCCGACTTCTCCGGGACGTTCGTTCCCGCCCATGCGTCTAAACCTACCCTATAACATAACATACATCTACTACTACCGATTGCCCTCGTTTCCCTCTCGCGCAACCACAACTACACTAGTAATTTTATATTACTTGGAGTTCTAGTCGTTGCCAAGTTGACGATTGCAGCAGATCCCATGCCGTTCTGAGCATTTTGTCGATAGATAGATATTCATTATGGGCTGGGGCCTACTTCAGCAGACAAGGTGATGGGGGCAGAACTTCCTGGTGGCTAAGGCCACAATACCCTTTGCGTCAGTATCTACCCTATTCAAGGCGGTTTACGAAGTTCAATTGATCTTACGAACGGCAGTCACTTTCGCGATAAAAAACAGATGTCTTGAGCGCCCACCAGGAGCCGCTTGCGAGGTTTCGAGAACCCGAAAGCTTGGCCCCTTTGTGCCTTCCATCGACTTGAAAGACGGAGAGCACCGAAATTGCCAGAGTTATGAACCTCTTGATAAATATGAAAAGGCTGATGATCTCAACCCCGGAGGACTCACGGGCGTAGACCGGCTTTTGCCAGCGCTGGAACGGACTGTTGACTATAGCACACCCGAACACAACTCCATGATTCGCTGCGCATGGTGCTCACCCGACCTTCTCTTACCATCATAGTCCCGTGTCCACAATATCTTCTCTATAACGCGATGTGTAGTCTGACATCTCAAAGTGCCGGTCTAAGCCGCTGTGGTGGATATACTGGTTGGAATGGTGATCTTTGCTCCGTGCGGTGCAACGTTCTGGTCGATTCAGGTAGTCCAATTAGTGGGCCTGAGAGCCTCAAAGTGATGCGTTAACAGAAGTTGTCGCGCCCTGAAAGGCCATCACTCTCCTTCAAGATGTGGGCACAGGGGAGGAGTGTATCTGTGGTCTGTAGTACTCGGTAGCACCGCTCGCAGCGTGCTTTGCATCTGGGGCGCTGCGCATGTCGGGGATGAGGTCATTCTTTCACAATTTGTCCTTGTTCGTTGTGAGGTTTTGTAGAACCTGTCGCGATGGTAGGCGACCGGGAAATCCATCTATAGCTGCTGTGTTATGATGGAAAGTCGTTTTTGGGCTTCACAATTACACTGGGCGGAGTCGAGATGGAGATATGTGCTGCGGTGTTGTCGCTGCGCGCGCTTGCGTTTGTAATGTATGTGACGTCCTCTCAATGTTGTGTTGTCTTTCCCTGCAGCCTGCTGTCTGCAAAGGGGCTCTTTACGAGGTGCATCAGGCTGGGGGAAGCATGATGGGTCGTGGAGGCCGTTGTTATCAGAAGCTGGAGTGCTTCATTTTGTTTTCATGCTGTAGGTCTACAAATTCACCCTCGCTGTTGAGGATGTTCTTGATTATAGATGGAACTCAGCCCCCGTCTGACACGATTTCGCCCAGGCCAGTGGTCATGATACGGTCACGATACGAACTGGCAGCCTCGCGTTGCATGCCGATTCGGCACTGGCGGCTTGGCGACTTTCAGCTCTTGAAGTTGTCTATGCCTAGTATAAGTAGTAGGGAAATGATCCGAAATTGATGAGACCATGCTGGTTCGGTACCCTAGTTCCTGCTACTCGACTTGTAATTCCTAAATCACCGGACCGATATCATCATGAGACTACCCAACCTTATGTCGTTGGCATACGTCAGCCATCAGGCACTGGCTTCCTCTCCAGTTTTCGCTCTCCTTCCTGCTCTCGGCCGACTGCCCCGTGGCAGGTTGCACAAAAGAACGGACGCTCTTGCACCCCGCCAAGACAGCCTGTTCTCCTTCATCACCATCGCCGACAACGCCAAGTCCGCCGGCAATTGCGCCTTCTTTGGCAAGCCCTGCGATGGAGGGTGCATCCCCAACGATGCCCTCTGCTGTGGTGAAGGGTCCGCCGGCGGCTGGTGTGAGGCTGACGAGACGTGCCACCCGGATGGCTTCGGCGGCTGCTGCCTCGACGACAGCTCCGGAGACTGCGCCGGCCCCGGCCCCGAGTGCTTCGACGAAGACCAGGAAGTATGCGGCAGCTACTGCGTGCCCGTCGGGTCCGTTTGCTGCGACAGCGGCTTTTTCTGCGCGGGCAACGAGCGCTGCACTGCGACTGGGTGTGTCCCCGCCGAGGCGGTGGATTGTGGTGAAGGCAGGTTCTGCGAGGCGGAAGAGGAATGCGGCCAGGACGGGTGTGAGCTGAGGCGCGAGGACTTTGGGTTTATCGACGGGGCGGCTGGATGCGAGGATGGCAGTCCTTGTTCCCACTTGGTGACGGCTCTGCTGGCTACGACCTCGGCTGAGGATATCACGACCGGTGCGGCGCCAACAAAGACGGAGGATCTGGATGGCGGCGCAGTTCATGTGAGGGTTCGGCTTGGTGTCATGGTAATGTTCTTATACATTGCGTTTGTGGCCATGTGAGCGTCAAGACACGTCATAGTAGCCATCTGATATTATAAACTTTTATTCCCAATCTGAGCAGACTGCCATTAGTGAAGATTCTATAGCTCTTTCGAGGCGTACCATTTCATAGCTCTTTCGGTGCGTACACCACCAGCCCTTTACGGAGGGTCATCTAGGCCGTAGACGGAGCCACGGCGATAAGCCAGCTCCGTTGCGATCTTCAGGTGTGGCCTTCACAACGCCCTGATTCAGCATCAGTAGTTGAGATTTCCAGAAAGAGGATCGAATAAGCTCAATTTCACCGTGCTCTCCAACCGCGCGTGGTCGACCGAAGACCGTGTCGTCCCTGACAGACCGGGCATCAGGGACGGCGAGGCAAGGTCTAAAGTGTCTTTAAGAAGACCTCGAAGTTTTCAGTAGTATTCTTACTCTTCTATGGTGTGAGTTTGTTTAGTTGTGTGGAGAAGCAAAGTTGTGACGATATCATGTTTGAAAGGGGGTCAGATGCGGATCCGGCGGAGGAGCCGGCCTCTCCAGAGCGACCATCATATGCTGAGACAGAGCAGCTGCAATTACCTTCTACACCTGGCAAATGAGTTTCGGGCCTAGCTTCAGGCTCACGACTCTGCATGTACGAGCTGAAAAACCTTCCAGTTTGTCACGGGGGAGCTGCCCTTGATGCCCTTTATCTTCCTACCGTTCTTGCCAGTCTTCACGTACGGTTAGCATTTGAAAAAGTCTGATGAGTACGCAAAAGGTAACGAATTCAGGGAATCTGGATGGCTTGACGTCTCGCGCTATGCGGCTATAGCGATTGCGGGGGTTAGTGAACGGTGATGAGGAGGTTCTCAGGGTCTCTAGCGTCGACCTGGCAATTATCCTCGAGAATGTCAACCTCGGCGATGGCGGAATCGACACCCGCTGCTTCTCCATACAAAACAAAGATAGCACCCTTAAACGAAATGGAATCGACCGGGTCGTATTTCACACCTGTGAGGCGCCGACGGCGCAGCATGTTGGTTGAGGTGGCTAGCCGCAGCTGTGCTGACACCGCTGGATGCACTTTCCAACGTCCTTTTACATAAACCTGCCTCAGAGTATCAGCTGATTTGGATTGCACTAGATGAATCTAGCCGTACGTAAGCCACGGTAAGCGAGAGCTAATTCGTCTGCGGGGGGTTGTTTAACTGAGCGTATATATCCTGCTCCGCGTTTCGCTGCAGCGCAAGAAAGAAAATATGACTTGGTGAACCAAATCAATGAGAAATATGATACTCCGTATACAGAAGGAAGATGGCAGACGCTGGAGGATAAGTCGTGGATAGGCAGTAGTACAATGACCACATCACCGACTCGATAGACACGATCAAGTCTTATTATTCATTAACACCTACACTTCAGCGACCGCCCGGTAAATGTCAATTATTGCTATAATCATCATCACACATTTTTCCACCATCTGAATCTATGCTTGAGGTGCGACCTCACATCATCATTCGCTTTGTTGCCATCCGTTATCTCGTGGTGCAAGTAAGGCGTTTGGAGTAGCCGGTCCGCTTCGTACGCGCCTGCTAGGTCGTGCTGCGAAGCGAGCCGATAGGGGTGAGTCTCTCCCAGCGTCTTTTTCGTAATAGCCACCACATGCTCTAATAGCTCTATCGCCACCTTAACCTGGCCGTCAGCGCGATATGCAAGTGCCAGCTCACGCTGCGAAGCTAGCCAATAGGGGTGGGTCTCTCCCAGTGTCTCTTTCGCAATGGCCACCACGTGGTCTAATAGCTCGATCGCCACCTTAACCTGACCGTCAGCTCGATATGCACGTGCCAGCTCGTGCTGCGAAGCTAGCCGATGAGGGTGAGTCGCTCCTAGTGTCTCTTTCGTAATAGTCACCACCTGCTCTGACAGCTTGATTGCCTCCTTTACCTGGCCGTCGGCTTGATACGCACGTGCCAGCTCGTGTTGCGAGGCCAGTCGATCGGGGTGACTCTCCGGCAGTATCTCTTTTCGTATAGCCACCACGTATTCTAGCAGCTCAACGGCCACCTTGACCTGGCCGTCGGCTTGATATGCACGTGCCAGCGCGTGCTGCGAAGTCAGCCGATAAGGGTGAGTCTCTGCCAGTGTCTCCTTTCGTACAGCCACCACGTGTTCTAGCAACTCAATCGCCTTCTTTACCTGACCGTTGGCCTGATATGCACGTGCCAGCTCGTGCTGCGAAGTCAATCGATCAGGGTGACTCTCCGCCACTGTCTCCTTTCGTACAGCCACCACGTATTCTAGCAGCTCAACGGCCACCTTGACCTGGCCGTCGGCTTGATATGCACGTGCCAGCGCGTGCTCCGAGGCCAGTCGATCAGGGTGAGACACTGCCAGCGTCTCTTTCTGAATAGCCACTACATACTCTAGCAGCTTAATCGCCTCCGTTACCTGGCCGTTATCTTGATATGCACGTGCTAGCTCTTGCTGTGAAGCCAGTCGAGAAGGGTGATTCTCCCCCACTGCCTTCTCCTGAACTGCCACTATATACTCTAGTAGCTTGATCGGCTTCTCAACTTGGCGGTTATCCTGGTACACGCGTGCCAGCTCGTGCTGCGAAGCTAGACGAGAAGGATCACTCTCCGTCAATGTCTTTTTCTGAATAGCCACCACATGCTCTAGCAGCTCCATCGCCTCCTCCACCTGGCCGTTGGCTTGATATGCACGTGCCAGCTCGTGCTGCGAGGCCAGTCGATCAGGGTGAGTCACTGGCAGTGTCCCTTCCGTGACAGCAACTACATATTCCAGCACGTCCACTGTCTCCCTTATGCGTCCATCAACACTGAGACATAAACCAGCGTTGTGACCAAGAGCTATTGTCTTTCTACTTCCTCGCAAACGTAAATCTTTGACCAGAGGCAGGACATGTGGCAAAAGCTGTCGCCATCTCACTCTGTCTTCCCACTCCCCCGAGGGAAATTCTCCATGAATATGTTCAATTGCGTCATCTTGTGTGAACAGTTCTTCGCCTGACTCTTTTGACCACGACCGTAGCACTAGATGCACCAAGCTGTGCATATCTAGCGTCTCACCGTCCTCACGCCATTCCAGGAAGCCATACTCGCAAAGAAGTCTTACCGAATCATCCAGATCCGCTCCACAGCCAATTGAGGGCAGCATGCTGATTGGAATAGCCTTTGAGTTGATCCACTGGATAAAAGATAGGATACGAACTGCGCCAGCGTCGGTCTTGCGGACAGCCTCGAACGAAACGATCCATGTCGTCACTACCGCTCCTTGCGCTCCGCTGTGAAGCGTTTCGTCGCGCAATTGTTCACTTAGCAGCTTGATCATATGCTGGTCAGCAGATCGACACCGCTGCAAGTAGCGAACAATGGGTGTTCCTGTCTTGTTCATGTACACCGCCGCCTGCGCCAACGTCAGAGGCAGGTACGTCAGCTTATCCAATAGCTCCTTCGTGTTGTCCATGTCCTGCATCTGGCCCTTATCGAGCAGTAAAGTCTCCATGAGCGAGTATGCCTCGGCAAACGACATAGACGACACTTTCACGACGTCGCTACCTGCTGCGTCCACGGCGACTGAGTAGAGTCGCGTCGTGATGAGAAGCCTCCCTCGTCGACTGCGCGGCAGCAAGGCGCTTAGTCCGGCCGCCTGTCCCGGCACGCCATCTAGCATAGATGAATCGTCCAAGTTATCAACAACCAGAAGCCAATGGCCGGCAGCCTCCGATGCTAGGTACGTTTGGAGGGCTTCCTTGGGGTCGTCACCGTCACCACAATCGATGCCAAGCGTCTGCACGACGTCTGTTGCCGCTTTGTGGTAGGCACCGACGCTTTGTGCTGGCATCCAAAACACCGAGTGTCTTTCGGTCATGCCCTCAACATTCATACTGTGAACCCGGTACGCGAGCTCGAGCGCAATCTGCGTCTTGCCCATCCCGCCCAATCCTGCCAGGGCTGCTCGCTCCCTCTGTTCGGTGAAGAGCATCTGTTCCAGCCGGCCAAGCTGCTCCCGGCGCCCGGTGAAGTTTTTATTGCGCTCGAATGGGATGTGGCAGACTAGAAGTATTCAGCACCTTTCCGCATTTCGTCAACTGACAATTGTGCACTTACTGCTTCCCGACCCACGTGGACCGATCTGCGCCAGCACGGCCTTCGCATAAGCTGCGGCCATCGCCGCCGCATACGGCTGCCACTCCTTGTTCTTGTGCTCGTCACCGTAGTCGCAAACCCCGCGAATCACGCCGACGGGGATCCGATTCATCGTCCCCGCGGCCTCCATTTCGAGGCCGATCAGGCCGTAACGATCCCTGAGACTGTCACGCTTCGTCGCGCTCTTCAGGAGCTTGTCCCCAGACCCGATCGGGCCATACCAGATGCGCGTGCGTTGTTCGTCCGGTCGACGCTGCCTCTCTTGAATCGAAGCTACCCCCAAGTCGCCCTTCGCGTACAGGAGATCAGCATCTTGCCCAGGATCGGCAAAGGTGCCACCGTTGTGAGTGCTGTCTTTGATCTCGCCGTAGTACGGGAGCATCAGATTCACATCATCTGGCGCTTCAAGCTTAATCTTGCCAATCGCTGCCCTCACGACTGTCTCTGTCATCGCCAGAACATGACCGCCCCTCAGCGGCTGGAAGCCATCTGAAGCCGTCTCCTTACCCAAGTCGTAGGCGATCAGCCCGGCGCTCTCCCCCTCAGGTAGCGCCACCAGCACGTCGCCCAGTCGAATGTCGCGCACGGATGGCCCCGTCAACCTCGGCAGCCCCGCTGCGACCCCGACCAGCAGCCCGAACCAGAAATTCGGGAAGAAGCTCTTGACTTGTGCTGCCAGCGCCGCTGCTGAGCCCGTCCCGTACTCCTGGCCCGGCGGCAGCGTGGCGATGACGACGTTGTGCCCGCACATCTCGCCGGCTTGGAAGACGTAGTCATCCCCACGTTGCATGGGGAAGCTCCCGCGGTGCTTGCGATCGAGCAGGCAGAAGGCCGCGCGGGCCTCGATCTCGAGCGGCGCGATCCATACAATCGTGTAACGAAGAGGGTCCAGCATAGCGGGAATGATTGTCACCAAGTGGGTATGGGGTTTGGGCGGGCACGGCGGGTAAGGAACGCGCCGTGCCCGTCATCCACGTCAGGTGGCCGCCAGATAGGCCACTAGTCACGTGAATTACCGTCAGAAGCAGGTCTAGCTGGACGGCCGGTCTCTAACATTGTCTGGAAATGTTCACTTTACAATCATCAGGATCGAGTCGCTGTTAGGTCCACTACTTGCAACGGGGACTGCTTGCTCATCAAGGCGATATGAAGGAGATGGCCGCGGACAATGCTGGCAGCCAGCCGCTGGACTAGGTCCATTTTCAACCACATCCTTCTCAGATCCGTCATTCGAGAAAGCTCCGTTCGGCCAGCCAGGGTTCCTTCGCGTGGCTGAGTCTAACATTGAATTTTACAGGTCTGGAATCAATACTAGGTTCAAGCATATTGTAGACGTGATCAGAGTTGCTTCAGTGCATGGTTGACCGCATCCCAAGTGAACATGCCGCAAATCAGAGCGAAGATTAAATGACAAAGGCCCAATAGACATTAGATTGAAATGGTCGGGGTTCTAGGCAGCGTTTTCACGTCGTGTGATCCGTACAGGAAAGTCTTCAATAAGCCAAATTCCCTATCGCCGGCATCAGTCTCTGATAGCAAGATGTAGGAGGTTGCAGGGTGAAAGATGGACTCACAGCGTTCTGGATATGCACAGGGTTTTCAGGGCGAGCACCGGCAAATTCAAATCGTCTCAAGAGCTGGTAGCGCGGACGTGTGAGCAACATTCATAGCGGTGGTTTCGGCCGAGAAGAGGGCCATGCTTACCTCGACGAAGATCTTGTTCAATTCCATGAGCGCCACCGGCTTGCCGAGACATCCCCACTTGCCCACCGAGAAGACGAGGTCCAAGACGCTGGACATGTTTGCGGCCTGAGCCGGGTCCGCATCAATCCACCGCTCTGGCAAGAAGAGGGCAGCGTCGTCCCCAAACGTCTTCTTGGAATGGTAGACGCCGAATGGCGAAGTGCCGATCTGGGTCCCTCCTGGGATGAACTTGCCATCGATCACATCGCCTTCCGGGGGCACGGTCTTGAAGAGTGGCCCTGCGGCTGGTGCCTTCATTCGGAGCCCCTCCTTGATGGTGGCTTGGAGATACGGTAGCTGCCGTGCCTCGGAGTCGGTGATGGGAGTGGATATCCTGCCGTCCTGGATTCCTTGATCGATCTCGGCCTGCAGCTTTCTGTAGGCTGTAGGGTTGCTGAGGAGGTGCAGCATTGTGAGGCGGATGGTGGTTGCCGTTGTATCGCTGCCGGCCACGACATTTAGCAGAGATTCGCTAGAAGCCTCTTCCTGGGTAAGGCCATGACGGATAAAGGACCCCAGCATGTCGGGCCGGGATGAGGCGTGTGGCTCGAATCGCTCCGCGACCTTCCTTTTGGCCACCCTTTCGATCGCCGTCAGCATGGGACTTTCAGCCAATGCTACCTTTCAACTTACCCAATAAAGGCGCCAAAACCAAGCTTGTCGCTTTCCTTTGGCAGCATGCCTCTCATGAGAGGCGAATGCACGAGGGCCACCAGCGCAGGTATATTTGCCATGAGCACGGCGACGGGGAAGAAAGATCGCGTAATCTTGATAAAGTCAAAGACATCTTCGTCCTGATCCATGTAGCCGAACGCTTCTCCAAAGGCCAGGTCGCTGATGACATCTAAAGTGAAGTACTGGATCTTGCGTGCAAAGTCGACGGGGCGGTAGTCTTGCGTCGTCGAGGTGTACTTGGTTTCTATGAGACGGACCAAGCGTGCGATGTGCTCATCAACTGTGTTTTCCATCGACTCATTCTCCTTGCCCGAGTACTGTATGTAATAAATCAGCGACCGTTCACTGTGACATTTGAAATCGCAGTCGGGTGTGGGGATCTTACGCCCGCGGCCATTTTGTTGCGCAGCTTCATGTGAGCGTCATCATCACGCTGCGAAAAGAGGTTGTCCTTGCCAGCTTCGAATCGGAGCGCATTGTACCCTGCGACATAGTAATTAGATGGGCGGATGGGAGACTACTTGATGTTGGACGGCCACTCACACGGTCCTCTTGTATAAGTTGAGCGAACGGCCATCATGCGCCGCAGCACCTCGGGATCGTCGGTTGCCAGCTCATTGGGACCAACGCGCACCAGCGAGCCTGATTGCGAATGTGCTCAGTAACCATTTTCGCATGCAATTGTGGACATTGAGAAGCTGGCTCACCATATTTTTCATTTGCTTCCTGGATGGCGTAGGGCTGTCGTCCCTCGAGTGAGTGGCGCACGAGCCAGTGCTTGGAGAAGGCAGCCCAAAACGGCCCGGGAACGTGGGACAGTCGGTACCAGCTACGCAGCCTGTCGGCGAGGAACACAGCTATGGCAAAGGTGAAGAGTGCCACGACGGGCGTAGCGCCCTCGAGTAGAGTCATGTCTCTGGATGCGCGACGCGACGAAGCCAGTGCGCGGCGGTGAGACGTGCCCTGTCCGTTTCCAGTTAGACACAAGCAAAGGACCAAACCGTGGGGGAAGTTGGGAAGAGGAGAACCAACGGCAGCAGCAGCAGCAGCAGCGACAGCAGCAGCACGAGGTCCAAGCGGATTCCGCAAAATCAATCCAACTTCTCCCCAATATCCCCTGCGTCTCCACGCGACTGTGCGCTGCCAATGAGACGCAGACGGGGATTCGGAGCGCGTGGCTTTTGACCCCGTCAGACCACAAGCGTCGCGGGACGGCTGGAGGACGGGCCGCCCCTTGATAATTACGTAAGGAGTCCTTGGACGCTCTTTGGCTCTTTGGCTCTTTGGCTCCTTGGCTCATTGTGTGGACGTGCGTGCGTGCGTGCGGACTTCGCACCTCAAATTGCGCACGGGCACCTCTCGTCGGCCTGTGGGCGTAATTTCCTTCAATGCCACCGGCGCCCCGCTTCTCCTTCATGATCTGACGTGACCAGTCAGTATCGCAACTCTCTCGAGGCCCATCGCAACGGCGACTTGGATCGACTCAACCAGCTGTCTCCCCGTGACTGACTCGTCACACGAAATGCCACCCCAGGACTTAACTCACGAGCAGGGGGCGGCAGGGCAAGCGCACGAAGCTGCTGATGCGGCCCCTGCCTCAGCCTCTGCCGTTGCCCACACCGTCCAAGCACAGGCCGCCATTGTTCGTCCACGACATCTGCATGACGCGCTGCATCAGGATCAGCATAGCTGACCTTTATATCACAGGCCGCTGACAGCGATACTGACTCAGCTCTAGGCCAGGTAGATCCCCTCTCAGCCTGGTACCAGTACGGCATGCGCCGAGGTTATCGTGGCCATGCATTGAGTTTGACAGGGTTGCTGATTGGCATGGGCCTGACAGGAACTCGAATCCTCTGTCGCTTCAATATCATCCAGCATTCTGGAGTACCAGCTAGAAAATGGGCGCAGTTACCACGGCCTCAGTCGCGGAAGTGAGTTCAACGTTCCCGGCCCCTCCGCAAAGAATGCGAAGCTGATCAATGTAGAATATGTCCTGCCCAACGACGAAGTGAGCTTGATGCGGACATGGTCGATTGGATCTTTGCTGACCAAGAGTGTGTCTCGTTCAGACAGAAAACGAGAGACTAGGTAGGTACTCGATGATAAATAGGCCCTGCGAAGTCTTTGTCTAATACGGCGTCCTAGATCTTCAACATGAGCTGTACATCCGCACCTCGGGCGGAGCTTTGGCTCTCTGTCCAAAGAGCAAAGGCGCCAAACATGTCCTGGACATGGGAACCGGGACCGGGCTATGGGCCATAGACTACGGTGAGTTTCCCTTGTCTCTCGTCACGGTTAGCATCGCAGGCTAATCGCGAATTAATAGCGGACGCCAACCCACAAGCACAGGTTTGCGAGCTCACCTCGGCCGGCTCCGCTCTTGTACTGACTTCTTTAGGTGATTGGTGTGGATTTAAGTCCAATACAACCGGACTTGTACGTTGCATCTACCTTTTCCGTTTCTGCTTGCCCACTATGATGATAGGGTGACTGACGTTCACAGCGTACCTCCCAATCTGAAATTTGAGGTGGACGACCTCGAGAAGGAATGGACCTGGTCGCATAAATTTGATTTCATCTTTGCCCGCATGATGCTGGGTTGCTTTGAGGATCTTCCCGGCATGATCAAGGTGGCCTTTGACAACCTCGAGCCCGGCGGCTATCTCGAGCTGCAAGACATGGCCCTCCCGGCCCGTTCCGACGACGGCACGCTGCGAGATGACAGCTACCTTGCTCGGTGGTGCAAGGCTTGCCTGGATGCGGGCGAAAATCTCGGTCGCCCCGTGTTCCCGGTCACGGAATACGTTAAGTACCTCGCAGATGCCGGGTTTGAAGACGTCGTCGAGGTGCAGAAGAAGTGGCCGACCAATACCTGGCCATTGAAGCGCGAGTTCAAGGAGCTGGGAGCCTGGGCATATGCCAACATCGCCGGGGGTCTCGAGGGCTTGTCGCTTGCCCACTTTACCCGCGGCCTCGGCTGGACACCCGAGGAGACTCACGTATTCTGTGCACACACTAGGAGGGACTTGAGGGATCCCAAGATCCACGCTTACTGGCCTATGTGAGTACTTGCGCTCTGTTCAAAACGATACTGCTGGCTCGGATCGTTACTAATGGTCCTCGAAAACAGTTACATGGTCTATGGACGAAAACCGTTGAAGGCTTAGGAGTAGCGATTGTATTTCGATAGGGAGTCTCGGGTTAGGCGCCTAGATCGCATTTTGGCCAGGCGTTGGACTAGGTGCTGGGATGATGACCCTTTATTTACTCTCGTTGCCGGCGCTCTGCTCGCTAAGATACGACAAGGAACAAATGCATCATATATATATTACCTTGATTTCAGCGTTCAATAAATATGACCTAGATTGATATTCCAACACGTCATTCGAATCAAAGGAGGAATCACGGCAGGCGCCATTCATCGGTGGTAAGGCACTGGATCAGGACCCTGTCATGTAGCTATTTGTGTTATGCACCGTTCTTGGACGCTGTTTTCTGCATGCTTTCTGCTGTCTCGGCTGGCATGGTCACGGGGGTCGGATCCACGAGGAAGACTAAGGTTCATGTTGTCGGTGACTAGTATGTGGGTTAAGGTCTGGTACGTCGTCGATGAGCCCGTTTGCAGCCAGTATCAAGGCGCAGTATATCTGCAATCTTTCGCGACTGGAGTCCGCGATATCCTTTTTTGCATTTGTCTTTACTTGGTGACGCATACGAGCGTTTGGTCGCCCAATGTTTTGAACCGCAGGCGACGTCGTCTAGCGCCCATTGCTCTCCTCCCATGGTTCTAAATCAGCGCCATATCGCTCTTCAGGGGAGACAATTTGATGACGTCGTAGTCATTTAAAGGAATGTCGCAATTTTTTCTGTGCCAGAGATTAACTAAACACGCCCCATGAGGTATTGAGCCTTACACTATGTTTCTGAAAGACATTTTGAGGACAACGTCATGAATGTTGTTCACAACGAATCTTTGCGGCTTTGCGGTGGATCTAAACTTGGCAACATTAACCGGAAGCCAGAGTGAGGCGGTCATTGTTTAACCTCCTATTCAAGTTTCGGTCCCTTGGTTTGGGATTGTCTAAGTAGACTTTAAGCTGGCATCGGGGTACGATCACTTTGCCATCCGTGCGGATGACCGATGAGCTGATTTGACGGTGGAAGAGCTACTGGCGAAGCGAACACGCGTAATATCGTCCTCTCGTCTTTTCCCACGATCTCGGCGACGTTGGGATGTGGGTAGTACTGATTTTAGATCAGCTGGGAGTATTTGAAATGGTGATCATATAGCTCGCATCCTGGCAAGACCGTCTCTAACTATCAAAAGCACTCCCGGAGGTCGGTCAGAGCGTGTAACCCATAGCCAAGGCCAGGCGGCATAGAAAATAACTTGCTATTTCCTACTGTGGCCGATAGTAGTGACTGGGTATAACATACCGCCCTGACAATCAACTCTAGATAGCTTATGCTCGTACCCACGTTGACAGCTTTGCTTCCAACAGCTAACTCGGCATTGCTGCTACGATTCCCATGGTAGGGCCAGCCTTCGTGATAGTGGGACTCGGACCGAAGACCAATCTGTCTTGCGCACGCGGAGCACCTGAAGACGGGTCGCGTGCAAAACCGACAAGGAATCAAGCCATCCTCCGTCAGCATGATTAGCGATTGCCCAACCGGGCTCGGTGAACCTCGGTACAAAGTCAAATCATGGTTAACAAATCCCATGAGCAGTCTGCACTTGTTTATTCGCAAGCGCTTCCACCGAGCATACCGCGCCAGTGGTCCATCTTTGATTAAAGCTATGTGGGGAGTGTGTCGCCTCGCTGTCAGGCGGGAGACCCCGGCCGCATAGGTCCGAGCCCCCCCTCCCACTCCTGCCAGGGTCCAAGTCCGAATCAAGCTCCGCATCATGCAGGGGACTAGATCTTGACTACTTATCTGCTACGGTGGTAGTTCAGGCTAATATGAGCTATAATATGGCTACTTTGTCCAAGGCTTCAGACGATCTCACTACGAAATGGCTGACAGAGACGAACAAGGAGTCGACTGCCCTTCAGTTGCTGAGTCATAGTTGCGTACAGTATTGCTTCCTCGCGGTACCGGGCAAAATCGAAATATCCATCCCACGTGCACCTCGCCAAGTCGAGGTTCCCTGTACCCTGCTCACTTGGCCATTTGCGCTACAAGGTAGTGATCATTTGTCTCGGCATGCATGTTGATTTACCAGCATATCACAGCCCTGCAACCCTCAAGTCCCAGCTGGACCAACGTTGCCAGCAGCTTCTCAGACCTCGAATGGCGCGTTGAGCTGGTGTTGGTGCGGAAGGGTCCGGCGGAGAGGGATGTAAGTCCAATTGCTGCAGCGGCACAAGGACTCTATCTTGCGGATATGGGCCCTTGGCAATCTGAAAGACCGGTTTTGAGTCGTTAATAAAGCACTGACAAAGCGCGAACAGATAGCATTCCGTCTTATCACAGGATCTCAAGCCGTGGTTCGTGCAAAGACCCCTCAGGAAACTCGGACTTCTTGTGGAAACGCCGAGGCCCGTCATCATAGCTACCCTAGAAGGCGTTGTTGTCCAGTCACCACAGCATCAACCCGAATTAGACTGCATGTTCATAGAAGGAGAAACCTCGGTTAGCGTTGAACCTGCGAGCTTTCGCACAAAGATAAGCCATACAGTATCTTTGGGTGAAGATCCCGGCGTAAAGATAAATGACTGCATACGCTCGGGTTTTGTACATTATAAAGAACCGGAAAGATCTTACTACTCGAGGCGAAGGTCTATGAGTCTTAGTTGCAATCATCTAGAGCTGCGCCAAGCGTACTGGCGGGTGAAGCTTGCCGTCGCCCTTGGCAGCGGTCGTTGCACTTAAACACGTGCATGGAAGGATCGCCTTGGCCAGCTGCTCTAGTCCGCCAAGCTGACGCATGGCGATGAATATTGGTTTACTTCGGGCAGTTACCTATATGGGCGACCGTGAATAAGGTACGACAGACATGCTGAGGACCCAAGCTATGTACAGTCTGAAGAAGCCATTTACTGGTATCTTGAAAAGGAAACGAACGTAAAAGGAGCTTCAATAAGATCTAATAGAGCGAGTCATTCTGTGCATAGTTCTCGGGTCCGCTAAGGAAAAGAACAACGTGTCTTGAGGAGGCAGTTGAGAAGGCATTTGAGATATCGACATGAGTTCGGAATGAGATAGCAGAGATATCAAAATCAACCTGCCGCGCGGGGGTCAATCCTCAGGCTATTCTGGACTCCCAAATGACTTCTTGGCAACTTTGTGGTATTTTCCTGTTTCCTGTTTTCTAAAGGTATAAGACCATGTTCATATCCAAAAACTTTTCCATCCCACGTCTCTATTTCGCTATCACAATCAGCCCTAAACCAAAGAGCCCTATACAACAGGGCTACTCAGACAATGAAGCTTCCGGTCAGCTTACTCGCCGGAATCGGCTTGGTAGCCTTCTCGGTTGCCGGGCCCGTTGCCACCAACTCGCTTTCTGCAGAAACGTCAATTGTACCGGCCTTAGACTATGCTCTTGACCGGCGGGCCGACCCTGGAGACTTCTATTTGAGAATAATGCCGCTTGGTGCCTCCATTACAGCTGGAGACTACTCTCCGCCCGAAAAGAACGGTTATCGAAAGTTTACTCGTGACAACCTTCGATCAGACGGCTGGAAAGTCAATATGGTTGGGAACTTCAACCAGGGTTCTATGAGCGATAATGTACGCGTTCCAGGGAGGCCTATACCGGCAACTCCTCCCATCAGTATCCTTCTTGGATACTATTATACTCTGTTACGAAGGGACTAACTTTGTGTGTTTCATCGCATTAGGACCACGAAGGCGTTAGCGGAGATCGCGTGGATCAAGTCCAAGATCGTGCCAGAGGCTCTTGTCGAGTTTGGCTGCCGAATGTTGTGCTCATCAACGCGGGTACAAACGATGCCAATCAAGACTTCAATGTTGGCCAAACAGGCCTACGCATGCAAGAACTCATCAACACTATTGTTGCGGAAGTTCCCGACGCTGTAGTTGTGCTCTCCACGCTGCTGCCCACGACAAATGACGATGCGCAGCGGCGCGTCGAGCGCATCAACGAGCAGTATCGCCAGGTACACCGCGAATACGTAGCCCTGGGCGAGGACGGCCAAGACGAGCCCAATCCGAGTGTTAAGGTCGTCCTCGCGGACATGGCAAGCTTTCTCACCGAGGCGGACATCGCCGACGGAATACATCCAAATGATGAAGGCAATAAGAAGATGGCTGCGGTCTGGGTCTGGGCAATCAACTACGCTCATGAAAAAGGTTGGATCAAGGAGCCGACGGACTCGGGGAAATTCGACGACGACCAGCCCAGCCGGACCTGCAGAAAGGAGTTGGGGAGCGGCGCGTTCGACTTCCGCAGCGGACGTCAGGTGCTTTACGCCCGCGCTGGTGAAATCAGAAGCGATGGTAGGTACAAGCACGAGGGCGTACCTCGTGACGATCGGGCGGGTGATATTCCTGATGTGGAAGACGACGGATCAGTTTGGTTTGCCCAGCTAGTCAATCGTGGCGGCAATCACAAGCTAGGCGAGATAGACGAGATGATCATCGCAAGATCTGATAGCTCATTGTCGGATAACTCGCCCAGGAAGTTCACCATGTTTGTCAACTACGGAGGGGCATCTTTCCCCGAGCAGCACGAGATCACCATACCTGACTCTTGTTCCAATGAAGGTAAGGTTCATCTGCTGTCACTTCGTCTCAAGTATCCTCGCTAATTTTGATCTCGAAGCGATCCGATGGGGTGATTTGGTGAGTACAACAAGCACAGGATCTGGAGTCACAAGCCTGGCTCAACTGGCTTCCCTGCAGTGCACTTCCGCTTTGGCAGCTAATAAATTGAACACAGAACGGCGATGGATTGGATGACTTCATCTGCATCTTCTCCAATGGTGAAATGTAAGTGGCATTTGTTTTGATCATTTTTTTCAAGGGCCGTTGCTAATTCGGGTGCTTGGGTTGCAGGCATGCGTCTTTGAATGAGGGCGGAAACCCTCCGACTTTTAGACAGCTTGGTCTGGTATGTTGCTTCGTCCTTGCGCTACATGAGTAATTTTCGCTCCGTCCTGACGATTCCCATTGCAGTATAAAAGCCCAGAGCTTGGCAAGGGCCGTGATCGCGTTCGCTTGGGGGATATTGACGGCGATGGGAGGCTCGACTACTGTGTCATGCCCGACAGTGGTGATGTTCAGTAAGTTACGAGAGCCACGATGCGATGCAATACTAAGACCAACGGAAACTAACGCTGGGAATATAGTTGCTGGCGGAACGGGGGCCTTGGAGCAAAGGCAGCCTACTGGCAAGACCTGGGGTCTGGTGGCCCGGTGTTTACTGCCAAGGGCATGGGCGACATGCGAGGAGTCCAGTTTGGTGAGTCTAGCCCGGTTAACGGACCGATTGTCGCGACAGCGTAGATCGTATGCTCTGCGAGGATCTGCTAACAAGAGTGCTGCTCTACAGTTGATATCAACAATGAGTAAGTCTGCTCCGCGGTGATAAGCCCACATTTCTGGACAAGTTGAACTCACAAGAACACAGTGGCCGCTATGACTGGCTGTGGATGAGTACGTCGGGCCGCGTTACAACGTGGATCAACCAGCGAGGCTCAGGGAAGGGCATGGTACCCAGCTGGCTCAAAGCCACCAATGACGGAATTACTCATGGAGGGATGGGAACTGACATTGGCGACAATCGAGAACATGTTCGCTTTGGGCGTTTGTGGGACGGGCGGCCGAGCTACATTCACTGGGAAATCGACGACGGTCACCTCACATTTAAAGTGTGGGAGAACCGTGGAAGTGGCGGAAAGCACCAAAAGGGTAAGTTTCGGCCATCCAAAAGACGACGCAACCTTCTAAGCATGCGCTGACATACGGACCCAATAGGCGACGGTATCTATTGGGGTGATGTGACGGGAACTGGTTTCGACGACTATATCTGGATCCGCTCTACTGGGCAAGTCACTGTTTTCCCAAACACGTACTCAGAGACTACCGAACCTGAAAAGTACTACCGCGAAGACACCAACGCTTGGGACATCCCTAGCGCCACGCTCGACACCGGGTTTGACCGCCGTGCGCTGCATATCGGGGACTGGGATGGCGATGGCAAGGCAGACATCATTGGCGTGAATCGAGAAACCGGTGGCGTTCATGTCTGGTATAACAACTGGGACGGCTCCGACTTCAATTGGGATAGACAGGACCACACCCAGACCACCAACGGTTGGTGCACTGAAGGCTGGGGACTCCTTCCCGGGGACCATGGAGCACATTTCGCAGATGTTACAGGCTCCAAAAAGGTTGACTACTTATGTATGAAGCCTGACGGGACAACGACAGCCTGGCTGAGAGACTTCTCGGACAATCCATGGAGGAACGTGGGCCAAGTCAAGTACACAGAGGACCTCGACCGCGCAAACTTCCGCTTTGCAGATATTAACGGCGACGGAAAGGCCGATCTCGTCCATACCGACAAGTTCACCGGCAATGCGCGCGTGTGGTATTCAATAAGGGAGCGAGACGACCCTCAGAACAACGCTGGCAGCGCCATGGAGTGGGAGCGTCCGCAGTTGCTCTTCTCGGGCGCCGCCAGAGGAGAGAATACCTTCTTCCCAGAGCTATCGGGTCAGGGTCGTGGCGACATGGTCTGGATCGACCCAACCACCGCGCATGCGTGGATATCATTCAACGCATGCCCAGGCGGAGGCGATGACGGCGACGATCCCCCTGCCGATCCGGGATTGCCTGAGTACAGCCCGCCGGATAGTCCGGAGCCCGGGCCTGACCCAGAGGACAGCTGGTTCTGCGAAGACAATGGCGGCACGTGGGATGAGGATCTCTGGCTCGCGCACGGCGTGGGCACGTGGTTCCTGCAGCGGAGCGAGTCCTATTACGCCGTAGATCGTGACTGGCCCCGGGATGAGGACAGTGAGTCGATTGAGGGTGTTCCGCGGATCATTGCAAAGTTCGATGGGTTCAATCAGGACGATATATGGAACTGGCCCGACACGTGCAGAGACATCGAGAAAACTTGCGACCTAAGCCAGGATCACTTGTCTGGAGACGACGATTGTTCAAGGCATGAAGAGCGTGCTTTCGTCCTGTGGGCGTTACGCAACGTCGCCAGGAATCTCCAACTCTTCTACGATATTTTCTTCGACGGACTATTCTTGGCCGATTTCGACGTTCCAGGGAGCGCTGACGATTTTATCGACGGAGATACTGGAAGCCTGCAGCTTGAGGCTGCTTCTGTCCTTACAGTCGCAGCCGGCATGTTTACTAGCATGGGCGCAGTTGCTTCTCCTGGTTCTGCTGCGCTGAACTCCGTCGCAGGTCTGCTGACGATAGCTGCTGGGATGGCTGGTAGCACCAGCGGCTCTCCCGAGGACGTCCGCTTCAGCAACTTTGCTGATATCAGCGAAAGCCTCGGAGATCTTGGGGAATGGTTTGGCAATCGTATTGGAGCCTATTTTGACGAGCTTCTATCGACAACGCCCCCCGACGATGACTTTGACGCAGGGATGAGGCTGGCGCGCCTTCTCGAGAATGGCGCTTTTGCCAACCAGGACAATGCTATCGAACTCAACAACACGGACGTCAGAAATATCGTCTTTGCGTCTGTCATAAGCGAAGTTTGGAACGCGCAGCAAGTAGCCATCATAAAGTGGTCGGATGACGGATGGGTCGCCAACAACTGGGGCTTCTCGCCTTGCTACGGCGACAAGGATGATCTGGACATGGGCAGCCACATCGCCTGCGTCAACGAGAGGAATTTCGCCATTGGCCGCTTCGACAAGCCCGATGAAACCCAGTACACGCTGAGGACCTGGCCCGATGTGGGTCAGGACGAGGACACCCTCGAAGACTATGGTCTCAATCATGTCCAACTGATCAACGCTGCCGAGCGCATGCAGCGGCGCGCGCAAACTTACAAGCCACGACGAGACTTTGACGCGCTAGAAGAAGTTTTCGATGACATCAAGCAGGACCCTCTGGCGGCGGACCGGCTGACGAAGCTCAAGCAAATCAACGTACCGGTTTGCGATTTGGATTTGGTGAATGATCCGGACTTGGGAGGCAATGGCATCGAATTCTGCCAGGAGAACACCCGAACCAGCGGATGCTTTTGGGAGCTGATTGATCGGAATTGCAGGAAGCTGAGCTTGGGAGGCATGCAGTGGCCTTACTGAACCGCAGGGAGAAGATTCACTTTGTCAAGGGTAGTCAGAGTTGAGTACCATAATTGGAATATTTGAGTGGATGGATATATGGCTACCCTTCCCTTCGACCATTTTCGCATCATATCATGGAGGAGGGAGGGGAGGAGAGGTAAAGCGGTGAGTGCAGTTCAGACCTTTTCAAAGCGACCCTGAAAACTTGGAGGGTAACCGGAGGAGCCGGGCACCAACCCTGTGTTGACGTGTGTGCTTCCAACGGTCACCTCGTCGAATGCCACTGTCAATTGAAGCTGTGGCTGAACTAACCTATCGGAACGGTGCGTACCTATTTGTGGGGATAAAATTTAGGAACGGACTCCAACCGATCGTAACATTAGGAAGTAATCGAGCCAGTAGACGTTGGCTTCGCCCGATCCGTGTAAGCAAACACCCCAGTCGCAATTGGTCCCTGAACACACGCAATCGACTAGACTCGCTGCACACATGGGAAAGGGAAGGTGGATATGCAGGCAACCGAAAGTCTAGATCAAACTTTAAGGAGTTGGGCTCCTTGACACGGGGCACTTTTAAAAGTTCGCGGCGATCGTTGCCCATTTGGGACTTTTGGTTATCGACCTGCCTAAAGCCGGACCTGCAATGCGACCTTCCGGGGGACTCAATGTCCAGCTCCTCAAGGTGAAGGGCAAAGTCATGATATAAAGTAGATTAGCTGCTGTATATTCTCGCTCATCGTCGTTGACCATCCTGTCGAACTCCTGTCGAACTGTCTCTAAGCTTCGCTCCTCGTCGGCCGTCCTAGGGACGATCTTTACACCACCATGAAGTGTCTTCTCACCTTTGCAGCCCTCGCGGCATTTGCCGCCGGCAAGGAGATGCCCAAAGACGAGGCTCGCGCCGCGGAGCTCTACGATAGCGGTGTCATGCACGAGCGCATCATGTCGGAGAAGTTCCAGCAGTGGGACAAGCATGCCTCGCTGCGCGCCTCGAGCGCCGCGGAGGGCGAATATCCAGAACTGCATTTTGCGCAGTGCCGTGATGGCAAATCTGTTCCCTTCAGGGACCAGAAAGACTTCTTCTTCCGTTGCAAGAACGTGAACCTCCATCACTTCCTCCCTCATTCGGCCCTGGGCAGCACGACAGGGCAGGGCTCGTCCTCGTGGGGCTGGACGTCCGAAGACGGAAGGGAATTCGCTATAATTGCGCAAGCTGACGGTGCTGCATTTGCCGAGGTGCGTACTTCTTGTACGAGGAGCGACTGGCGAGGCGTAGTTCACAACACAGCTAGGGATGACGATTGGCTAACGTCCATTTTTGCACCATTTAGGTTATCAAAGGCGGTAAGCTCCGATATCTCGGCCGCTTGCCTCAGACTGAGGGTGCTGCGGCTGCCATATGGAGAGAGATCCGAGTCTTTAAGCACTTCATCATCGTTGGTAGCGAATCTTTCGACCACCACATTCAAATCTTCGACCTGGAGAAGCTCCTCGATATCAACTACAAAGAACCGGTTACCTTCGACCCAACCAAAGACGTCACGGGCTTCTATGGCGTATGTTTTGCCCAAAGAGATGATTTCCTAAAGTCGTAGACCCTTCTGACCACGAGCCTCGCAGAATCTCCCCGATGGGCGTGCCCACAATGTCCTCACCAACGATGAGACCAACTTCGCCTACGTGGTCGGCGCCCGCCCTCGCACTTCAGAGTGCCGCAGCGGCTTGATTTTCCTCGATCTGACCGGTATGATTGACACAGATATTTTCTGCTCGAACGAGCCTTGTTGCTGACAACTTGGTACTAGACCCGTCCAACCCCACGTCGCCTGGGTGCGCTTCAAGCGACGGCTATGTGCACGATGCCCAGTGCCTCGTCTACAGAGGACCTCATGAGAAGTACCTGGTATGTTGCTTCCGAGGCAAATCATGCAAGCCGATCCGCAGCTAATGCTTGTTGTGCGACTTAGGGGCGCGAAATCTGCTACGGCTACAACGAGGACAGTTTGGTGAGTGCAAAACACCATGTCTCATCTAGAGCGTTGTATTGACCGTACTGCAAATAGACCATCTACGATGTCACCGATAAGGAGAACCCGGAGCTTGTCTCCGTGACGAGTTACGAGGGCGCCACATACACGCATCAAGGTTGGGTTCTCGACACCCAGAACCAAGAGTGGTTGATTATGGACGACGAGTACGACGAGTACGACGGCCGCGGTCCGGGAGCCAACGGCCACGCTACGACTTTTATTTGGGATATCCGTGACCTTGAGAATCCCAAGCAAACAGGCTACTACCAGGCCCCGCGCAAGTCCATTGACCACAACCAGTAAGCAACCTAACCCCCCACTCTGCCTGGTCATCTTGCTCATTCGTGTTTCCCTCTGCTATAGATACGTCTTTGGCAACTACAGCTACCAGTCCAACTACGGCGCCGGTCTCAGCATCCTTGATCTTTCTACCATTCCTCAAAAGCCAAACGGCAGTGGCGTTCACGAAGTTGGCTGGTTCGACGTTTACCGTGAGGACGATCAGTCAGAGGGTGGCGGTAGCTTGGAATTCGTAGGCAGCTGGTCAAGCTACGCGGGTTTCAAGTCTGGCTACATCTTGATCAACACCATTGAGCAGGGCGCGTTCCTTGTAAGTTTGACTAACTTTTGTTCCACTTTTCCTCCACAGTGATGAGGAACTAATGTGTAACTTTGACAGGTTAAGGTGCAAGACCCCCAAAAGGGAGGTGACTGGACAAAGGAATAAGGCGTAGGCTAGTTAATGATATCATCTCCAGTTCGGAGCATACCCTATTTTTGAGATGAAATAGAACTTCGGCGGAATGCTATTTTATTTCTAGACGCTCGTTTAGTAACGTATGTCAAAGTCGCATTTGTTCAATGCCAACTCTCAGCGAACCTCGTTGACCAGAATCTCAATGACCGTCACAAAAACCGCAATGTGAAGTTTTTGTATCAAAGGTGATGTAACGGTGTCCTCTTCAAGCGCTGGTAGCCGTCAGGATAAGTGAATGTAAGTGAATGCAAAAGAGGCAAACAAGCTCAGTGAGGGCATCGATTCGGATGCAATCGATGGCAGGCTCATGATCGAGTCAGTCGCATCCTTAGCTATGCGAACCAAGATACACCTACAGGGAACAGGTCGCAGGTGTGAGTATGCAGACCCTTCCTTGACTACAGGAACCCATCTCTAAATACCCCATCTAGTGATTGCGCGGCAAACGAGAAGCTTCGCTACTGCATGATTGCGTATGACGAGTCAACGGGGACGCAGCCCGGACCGCTCTGAAACTGGCACCCAGCTCCCCATCTGAGTATGGGCTCGAATCCAGAGACGCAGAAGCTTGCATTTTAGCTGACAGATTATAGGAAGGATGTGATCAAGGCTGCGAGAACTACCTCCCGGTACACAAAACTATGATGTGCCAGAGTGTGCTGACGATGGCCAACATCACCGTTGCGGAGTTTTACGGAATGTGCATCGATAATGCTTTCTTCATTGCAGAGCCGCGGCCCGCTAAACTCTGTGTGGAGGAATCCCGCTATGAATTACGATCGCACTGGAATTGGGCCCGGTAAGTTTACCCTTTGTCAGACCTGATTATCCCAGGAGAGATTATTGGCTGACCGAGATGACTTTGATCCGGTACTAGATTGTCGGTACCGCGTGTACAAGCGTTTATGCTCAGGCTATGGGAGAAAGCGGGAGCGGAAAGAAACTGTGTTCAAACTGATGTGCTGCATGGAAATCCTTACAGAAGCCTTTGTGATCCACATAAGCAAGCATGCTGCTGATGTAGCCGAATATCCCTAGGAATGTTGAGTGATCATTGCATCGCGCGGCCGAGGCTCATTCCGACCTCAACAGATACCTGGATTCGCTGTTGGCTCGAGTCGATCAAGTCCCGATCGAATTCGATTCTGCCAGCTTGGAACGCCACGACGATGGACGAGCCTCCAAACTGGAAGTAACCGAGCTCATCTCCCTTCTTAATTCTTGCCCCATTCTTGTGCCACTGAGTATGAATCCTCAACGAATGTTAGCTGAAACAAGAAGTTTGGTAGTGGACCCCAACGAAAGGAGACTCACTGGACGGTCCCAACGTCTGTAGCGCCAATAGCAACGAAGAGCACCTCTCCAAACTCCTCCGCGTCAATCAGCACATATTCCCTCCTATTGCGCGTTAGGATATCCACATCGCTGTGGAGCGCAATCGGGTCCACTTGATAGTAATCCCCCGGCATGCTCCAGAACAGCTTGATCCTGCCCGTCACAGGGGAGTGATAGCGATGATAGTCCTGCGGGGAGAGGCGGAAGCTGGCTACCGCGGCGCCTTCAAACTTTTCCCCGATTTTGGTGTCCATAGCTAGATTGGAGATGCTGAAATCCTGGCCTTTGATCCAGAGGGTTTTGGCCGCGAATAAGGTCTCATATACCACGACGCGGGAGTCCGCTACCACGACGGCCTTGGAAGGGTTGTCAGCCTCGTGGATGGGACGTGAACCAGGCGCGTGGGCTCGAGTGAAGAAATCCTCAAAGGTTTTGTAGTTGTCGATATTCGAAGGCTCGAAATCTTCCATGTTGATGTCATAGGCGTCCACGAACCCTGTGATCTGTTTCTTCGAGGCCAATGTGCCCTCAGCCCTTCCTTTGCGTCAAGTCAGACTTCGAGTTCGTCTGGCAATACCCAGATGAGACAGGCTTACCGCTGGCGACGGACTTGTTATGGATGTAAAGGCGCATACTATGCGTGGTATCGATCCACTCTGTAAACTTGTTGAAGAGGAGTACGAGCTTAATCTTCTTCCACAGTGGCTGCCGCTCCCGTTCGAGCTCTCCGGTCTATTCGATGTTATGAATTAGAGTCAGGCCGCACCTCGTCGCCTCTGAAGGCCACAGAATCACTGACCTTTCGATTCAAGGAAGGATATCCAAACTCTCGGTTTTGGACCTGTTAGAAGACTGTAGTCAGTCCTGTTCCTAAACTGTATCGGGATTCCTGGGTTTTTGCCGGAATCGTACCAAACGTGCCCACGACAGGAGATAATCAGCGATCGCGTGCATCGCATTGAGAAGCCACATTTTGATTGAGAATGTTGTATCAGAAACCACCTAGACTCTGAAAATCTGCACAAAATCTGAGTAGCAACTTGGTTGCCGAGGGACGAACCTGGCATGCACGGTAAACACGTACAGGTTATATTTCGAAAGCTCGTGACTTCCAGTCAGAGGTGTCGTGCATGATGACATGGTGATGCAGACGATCATTTGGAGGCCAGGCCAAAGACACGTGTTGGCTTGTCAATCCCCCCTCAACTTTCACCGAGACGAGTAATGAAGCCAATCAGCGGTTTTAAGGGATATGATGACGTATCGCGATGATATAAAATTTGTGAAATCATTACGACCCCGGAGTGCATGCGCCGAACGTTATAATAAGCCCTGTGGTTGACACTGCTATCTCACCTACACTACTCTTGGTAGCATCTAAAAACATACCAGAATCTAGAAACGATATACCTCTGACCCCTACCGACTACCCCATCACGAAGAAACAATGCCTCAACCAGTCCAAGACAAGAACGGCGAGCCCATCAAAGAGGGGGACCACGTCTGGACTCCCATGCGAGGCGGCAGACACGAAGGCGACGTCGAAGAAATCGTCACAACCGAAGAGCGTGCTGAGGAAGCAGGCGTAAAGAACCCTCCAAAGGTCCGTTGTCTTCCCTTTCGATATCTCGCTTGCGGTGCGCAGTCGTGCTGAAACGCGCTTTGCAGGTTTTGTTCGTTGATCAGCACGGTCACAAGGTCTCGCACAATCCTGGGACATTGCAGCACGGAAGAAAGAAAGACTCAGAAACTAAACAAACAAGTACCCGACACAATCTCTTGAATTGAACAACCAGTTCAATCCATTTGTGGCCACCCCAAAGTGTTACACATATGTCCACCATGTATGATTAATCAAAAAAGCCATATCGTATCTGAATATTAGCAAGTCTAAGGTATTGATATAAGACTAAGTTAATCTGAGATATGTCGCGCATATGTTGAACACATCGTAGCAATTGTTACGGTTATGCCTTGTGGCATGACCTGGGTGCAGGGTAGGTCGTTTGCCTTGCTCGATCCAGCCGTGTTACGGTTATGCCTTGTGGCATGACCTGGGTGCAGGGTAGATCGTTTGCCTTGCTCGATCCAGCCGGCTGGCACCGTAGTCATCCATAGTCACGTGTGGTGACCGCGTGGCTACAAACGCCTCGCGGCCCTCCACACTCTCTTGAATTGAACAACCAATTCAATCCATCTGTGACCACCTCAAAGTGTTACAAGCCGGCTGGCACCTTAGTCATCCATAGTCACGTGTGGTGACCGCGTGGCTACCAACGCCTCGCGGCCCTCCACACTCTCTTGAATTGGACAACCAATTCAACCCATCTGTAACCAATTCAACCCATCTGTGACCACCTCAAAGTGTTACACATACTCAGGACATATTTTAGATATGTGCTCGCCACTTGTTGACGACTTTGTTAATTCCGCCATTAGCACCGCCGCTAATCCCTCGGAATTCGGCTTCCATCATGGCCCAATTTCAGCACCTAATGAAACCCAGCAGCTTTCGCGGATAAATTCGCTTGTGTAAGTTTATATAAAATCTTTAGTTAAAACCTTTAGCTTAAAGGATAGGTGCGATGTAGCTGTCGATACGTCGTTGCGGATGTGCGGGTGGACCTTTCGCGATAACCCAGCAGTATGTTCACCATGATTCCAACATATATTCAATATATGCTAACGTCATTCTAGTTCTATCGACATATCCGGCGTTGTCACCCTAACTACGTGAGCCTTCCGAGCCGATCAAATACCTCGATCTCCGAGCGCGTGGCTGGGGAAAAGTAATAATACCTTCACCATATTCCGAGTATATGCTGACCAGATATAGCGCCCTTCGTCGCTGGGTATTATACCAAGGGTGGCGTAAAGCTCGCTACGTAAAGGAGCCTAAGCTTGGGGACTCACTATCACTCCTTCCTCGCTTCGCCGATGAGCTTGAGCAGCTAGCGTAGGTCTTTAAGACTTAGCATGCGCTTGATATGTGCTTAATATATGCTTACCAGCTATAGTCAAGATAATCCAGCGTTTCGAGCCGAGTTCGGTGTAGTATTTCATCGAGATTCAGTTAGAAGCTTTCGCCGGGCTCCCCTTCCGCCGCAGCTAGATCCTACTTCCCAAAGCGGGTCTCGTACCTCGAAAACTAGTACTCAAGAGAATCAGCCCGAGGGTAACAACGGTAAAGAAAATGTAGAATAGCCGTTCCATATAAGAGTCTTCTATCTATATGCCTAGCATATGCTGACTTTACTTTTTAAGGCCGGGCCTGAGCAGGACCAAACGTCGACACAAGATGTTTTAGCAAGAGTAAGAAATATCGCTCGCATATGTCACGCATATGCTTACTATCTTAAGAGCCTCGAGTCCCCCCCTGTGTCCCCGGTAGCGTTAGATTCTGGGACATATATGACTATTTCAACGGATCCAGAGGTATGAAATATGGACGATATATTCTCAATGTATGCTAATAGCTATAACTTTTCTAGGTACCTCGACGCCGTCTAAGAAAGGTAAGAACTAAGCTTAAGGCATATTTAATATATGCTAACTGTATGGAAAGCGGCAGTTCACACAAAGCGATCCCGAGCCTTCTCGACGAAGTACCCGAGTACGAAAGCCAAAGCTACGATAGGCTCTCTTTAAGCTTCTTAAGCTCCTTAATCTTCCGTTCTAGCCGAGCCTCCTTGATTCCCTCCTCTAATTAACGTTTTTCGCTTCCTAAGGCCTGTACCCGATCTTTATGTGATTCTTCTATATATTAGCTATATGCTTAACCTATGCTTAGCTTAGGATAGTGAAGCTTACCTATATGTGGTCTCTTAGTTGATCTCAAAAGGACTGACCCTATCGAGGGTATTCTTGTTAACGAAGAGGAACTCTTATGCTCCCGTTTAGCTACCCTCGTCGGCTAGAGAGGTAAGTAAACTGAATATATCTTAAGCATATGTTAACCATATATCAAGGGGTACCTACACTTCTTCCACTATCTTCCTCCCTTCCTGGTTCTGACCCAGGATATATAACGCTCTCCCCTGTATCTGAGTCTTCCCTGCTAATGGCATCCATATGCTCGGCATGTGAATTGAGACTTGGACTTAACCGTTGCTGCAGAATTGCAATAGATGTCGTGACAGTGTCGCTAGGAGGTTGTATGTCTGCCATATGTTGAGCATCTGGCTCGTCGGCGTCCTCAATAGGTAAGGGAGGTGGAGTTGAAGGGGGAGGGGTGCTTCACGAAGTTGAAGCGTCGTAGTGAGTCTTGATTACTGGCCTGTTGCAAATGGCGTGAACTCCCTCCCCAGCTTTTTTCTTTCTTTTCTTATCAAGACAACGGAGAACTCGGTATGATCGGTAATTACTTCAATAAAACGGCTCTACCCCTCGCTCTAGTCCTCCCTTGACGGTTACGCACTTGTCTCTTTATTCTTCTACAGTTTCTACGTCTGCCTCTTGGAGCCGCTTTAAAATGGCAGCATTGTTCAACTCTGTGCTCTTTACGGGCTTTAGCATCTCATCAGGCATGGGACGATGCCTCGCCCGAGCCTCCCCTCCACCTATTCACAACACCACCAAGACATTGACCGGATAGCCATGCGCAACAGGATGTAATCGAACGGGCTCTCGTGCAGATCAACCCCGGTATTTCAAAGTCTACGGCATTGTGTTTACGTCATTTCCCCCTTGAACAACTTCTAGCTAGTAACCTCAGAAACGCTTGTATATCGTAGGGAATCCATGCTCCTAGTGCTCTGGTCTTATGTTAGTTTGGAGGCTCGTTCGTTTGAGGTAAGACCACGCACCACATGGCGACAGATTTGGGGGCGCCGCGGCAGAGGAGGCGGGCAAATGGTTGCAGTGAACGTCTCGATATGCCTCAGAGGCTCTGCAGGTGCAGGGGTATGCACTGGAGGCTCCGACTTTTGCTGTAGTTGGATTCCGTTGTAGGAGGGTCTTCTACACAGAGTCCAAGGGTTGAGCGAGTGACTTTCTGATGTGCAGTTGGGATCGTTCTGGTTGCCGCTGCTGTCAAGAATGAACCAGTGGTCGTAGTCGCGGCGCCGGACGAGACGAAGCAGCCTGTTGAGAATGATGAACTCCATTTTGAGCTTGATGCTGTACACAACAGGCTTGTACGTTGTCTGAATCGCGAAGTTGCCAGTGTACTGAGTGATAAGGAGGCTGATATCGAGGATAATGGCGAAAACGTTGACGATGACCAGGTCTCGGATGATTCTCCGCTCCTTCGGTGCCTTTACAGCGAGAATTGGCCTGAGGGTACGAATAGTCTCAACGATGTAGAACATCGATATGAGGCACTCTTGGATGCAGAACCCTGCGAGCTGAACGCGCTCGTAGACTTCAAAGACTTTGATGAAACTTGCAGGGTGGCGACCGTTGCTGCAGAGGAAGACGATGGTGACGGGGATGTGAAAGACGCAGAAGCTGGTGATTATCATTATTAGGACCCAGCGGGTCTTGCTCTTGTCCAGAACGATGAGGTGAAGGCGTGAGTAGAGGACGACGGAAAACCCAGTCACCATGCCGTACCAGCCGACGCAAGTAAGGACAGCGAGAATGAGGTTTGGCCCGAGGGCGTAGTAGCGAAGTAAAACGACGATGGAATGGAGGAGAATTCCCAGAGTGGTGGCTAGCATGCTCCAAAAATACAGACCATCGCGCCTCTTGAACCTGCTGATCAAGTTGATAAAAATCTCAATGCAGTTATAGCAAGCAATAGCGAAAAAGCCCGCTATGGTCATGTTAATCGGGAGCGACGCTGATATTGGCCCCGTTTCCCCAGCCATCTCTGCGATGTCGTCAGGCTGCGCAGCCGGGGTACGGAGGACGTGTCGGGGGATGTAAATGAAGGCATTCGAGGTTACTTGATCGCAAGAAAAGAGAGAATCCTCCTGTTCAGTCCAACTTAATCACTTTGAGTTCGTCTCATAGTAATAAGCGCTTGGTTAGAAATGGATGGGGGCGCGTGCACATCGCCGGGGTCTCCGCAAGCCACAATGTTGGCTTAATGTTGCTCGGGGAGGCCGCCTGCCCCCGCGTTGTGGTAATGTCTCTTGGGTTCGCTGATCAGCAATCACCAGGAGTCCAGGGCCCACCCTAAATTTGCGGCGTTTTTAGAGTTTCGCAGTTCATCAAACTCTCCCTAGAGCGAAGATGGCACGGCTGGCTGTTAGAATCGTGAGACTGCTGAAGTGTCCAATTTGTGCCACGAGCAGATGCTCATGCGCATTGTAGATGCAGAGGAATCGGTTAATTTTCCTGCTTCATCGACAACATGGTCTTTACATATGGGCATGCCTGCTTAAACATATCGAAAGTGCTGTCGAATTCAGCATCTACAAACAAACTTTGCCAGAACAGTTCTAAACAAAATTCCTGGCTCGTGTACCAGGCTCACGTTGGATCGTTGAGAAACGGCATCTGGTGACGTCGCACACCAAAAGGGGTTCCTTAAGCCGGGTTGCTTACTCCCTATCGGAAATGCCGCCAGATTCCCAGCCGCAACGGCGTGGTCGCTTTGCGAGATTGCCTCACAGTGCAAATATCAAAGACGGCGGCTCCATATTCTAACAGTCCCAAGAATGTTGACGATACCTCCCCTCACTTCTCATCACCAAAACGCCTCAACTACTGAGGCACATTCCGCATCGCCACCACCAGCGACGAAGAAGCCGAATCAACCTCAAAACTCGTCAACTTCGCTTACCGCGGTGATTCGCCCCACGAGGGTTGGACTACCGAAGCCGACCTCATCGCAGAAAACGCTCATCGCCGCTGGAGTAAGAGAAAGTGTCAAAGCACCCGACGGCGTCAATCTACTCGCCCACAATGAGAAAGCTCTTGTGCCGTGCTGCGAGTTGCCGAAGTAGGAGATTACGTATACTTTGGCCTGTTAGCTGTCCGCCCGCAAGATAGTCTGACGGGATTAAGAAGGAGGACATGGATGCGGCGGAACGGTATGCGAGGGAGAATATGGGGGTTAGGATGATTTGGAAGGATGGGATTTGGACATGAGACGAGTTGATAGCGTGGTATGGGATGAGGGGGTGTGTGAAGGCGGATGAGAAACCTTTTCCTTACGGTCACTTGGAGAATGGCACCACCTTGCGGGACGACTCATACTTCAGAGTGCTAAGGAAACGTCGGTGGGCAGTTAGACGGCACATAAAGAGATTTGGAACTGCACCAGTCAACATAGCAGCTTTCGCCAACTCCTACCGGCTATTCGGACAGCTAAGCCAGATCATGTTCAACATGCTCAATGAACTTGTTTCTTATAACAATTGTCCGTCTCCGACTGGTACCACGCGATCTGCGCTGTCATGGCTATCAGTGCATTTGCTGTCATGTTTTATGCCTTCAGACGGCCACACATGACCTGTAGACAAGGGCAACAACTAGGATGTGCAGCCCATGCTTTTGAACGCGGTCATAATGAGCACACCCCGCAAGGCTTTGTCGTTGACGGAAATGACATGCAGACAAGGGAACAGAAAGACAGCCTATTCCGTAGCTACCATGGTGCACCAGCGATCAGAATAAAGGTGGTGGTATGAATGGGGAGGACGTCAGTTCATGGTGTCTCACGAGGAAGCCCACGCCGTTGAAAGCGATACCACGTGCCGCGATAAGGACGTTCTCCAGGAGTAAAGGCTTCAGGAGGATTTGAAGGTCGTAAAGATTTAGAAGGTGAGGTCAATACCCACATAAAGGGCGATAGAAAGCAAGGACATGATGACCAGAGAAGCCGTCTCATTCTTCAGAAAGTCATCTTCTATGTAAAGAGCAGGGGCCACGCAGAGGAGTCGCCCGCAGAATGTTACTCTTCTCGGCTCCAGAATTGTGATGGTGAATGAAGGGAACCGTTACGTAACGAAAGCAATCAAACCTTGTAGTCGGTAGCCATACGGTTTAGGTTCCATAAGCTTCAAACTTCAGCTCTTGAAGGCTGCGTTCCAATTCAAATTTCATGAGCCGCCTGCATGCTCCACGAATCAGTGACATCCTAGTGGTCACTGTCGGAATATGGCCCAAGAAAGGAATGGAACACGGCCGACCCAAATGACATCCAGCGGCCTGAGAACATTTTCAGGAACGGGGCGGCACACCGCGCTAAGGTTGACGGCGCAATTGACTGACTAGCCCGCAATGCATCCAATGCACGAATAGGAGGCTGTCCCCATACCGGCAAGCTCCGCTGATCAATCCACATGCCGAAACCCAGTCGCTCCCGGATCGCCAATAGTTCCACCGCGATCAAGCGGAGTCATCTGCGGCCTGGTCAGGGGAAATACCGCTCAGTCTATTGAAACGGCTGAAAAGGTTTCCAGAGTTTGTCTGTGTTGGCTCCGATCAACGTTTAGTCGGCCACATGTCTGTCCCATCCAGCCTCGGCCACCTTCCTCGTCCTGGTCCTCCTCTCTGGAGTGCGGCAAGTTGTGAAACAGATTGATCACATAACACACAAGCCCAGTGTATAAAACCCACCACTACTAGGACACAAGAAGGTAGAGTATAACCCACACCGGACGCCCCAATGCGAGCGCGGAAGCGAACCTCGCGCCGTCGTACAAAACACCCCAACGCCCACGCATCATGTTCGAATTACTACCTACCAGGCAGTCCCCAAAATCCTCACCAAATTCCCCATCGACCCCAACATCGCCCTCATCTGCCCGACCTTCTTCGTCAGCGTTGACGGCCAACACAACAAATTCATCGTTCTCAAGGCCGAATCCTCCCGAGATCGATTATGTGATCAGATGACCAATCCGCGTCCTCGGTTTCTAGGGACGCACGTAGAAGTATCTTCGTATCCGAGATGTCTACCTGGATATGCCGTGCAGTTCGGCTGAAATTCACACCTCCCCAAGAGAATTTGCATGGTACACTCAGCGGACATGTTCTCAATTACAGTAAAGAGTGATGTGCCGTCACAACACCGATGTGATCGTCCAGCCTGATTTCACTCATGGCCCCTTCACTATCCATGTAGATTATGGTGCAGAGAAGGTAGGTCCCGTCAAAGTGCTATGGGCGTTGGGGATACCGGAGCCACTGTGAAGTTGCGCTGGGTTGATCGCGCCTTCACCGTTCGCGGCAGGTTGATTCGGTATCTCTACAGAAACACCCTTGTGTAGCGGGGAGGAGTGGGTTGGCGAAGCTGACTTCTTGCTCTGCGAACCTCCAGTGTCGCCCCTCGAGAAGTTACGTGGTGAGACACGTCCAGTCTTTTGGTTCTTAGCATGTAATATAGGGTTGGGGGATAGGGTTCCGCTTACCTGCCTAGCCCACCGTAACCCACGGCAATTACAGAGATTTCTCTGTCCGCCGCCGCCACACGGGAGTGTTTCGCATATGGCAGTTCACGCAGTCCCTTACGATATTCTCAACACCCCTTCATTCTCTTCCTCTTTTTCTTGTTGGACAAGAGACCGCCCAGCTCCTCTGCCAATATACGGTTGATCTTCTCCATCTGTCTAAGTTCGAATTGCCAGCTTGAGCACTTAGTGGTGCGTAGCTCATCGAAGATGTTGTCGTCCGAAGCGAGCACCGCGTCATGAGTTCCATGTGCAAGATTTCCGCCTGCAGCTTGGGATAGGTGAGTGTCATGTCCTGGGTCTGAATTGCCCGCCACGGACCCCGATTTGGTACTACCGGCTGGCGTAATACTTCGTGAAGAGGCTTTGATCAGCTTCGTCTGTGCGAGTAGAAAAGAGGGCTTTTGGAATTCTGGAGCATTCTCGGGATATAGGATAGTCTGCGCATGCAGGACTTGTCCTCGCCGGTTTTGGATTCCGTGCTTGCATGTTACAACTTTGCCTCTGCGAGCCTTCTCGACTGCACGGCCGAATTCCGGACGGGACTCCTTACGCATTAATTCCTGGATGTTCGTACCAATTAAATCGTCGGGTTGCAAATCGAGCAGTGAGCTGATATTAGAAGAGACGAACAAAAACATCCCAGATGTCGAGAGCTTCGTCCAGAGCTCGGTATCGCCGATTCCGCCGAAATGGTCCAGGCTGCGTCGGCTGAGGGCAATCACAGGCCGCTTACGCCCAAGAAATATCATACACTTGCGGCCTTTGCCGTGCTCCAAGGATAACGATCCGTGACTCTCGAACCAGGTGTAGCCACTGTTCTTCCGACGGATTCGATAGACAATGTTCACTGGGCTGTTTTGCGAAGCGTCTTTCAATTCGCGTGTGACAGGGATAATATCCGATGGATGGCAGATGGAGGACAGGGAGTTGCCCACCAATTCTGCTGTGTCATATTCGAGAATGCGTTTGCAAGACGGCGAGAGGTATAGGAAAAGACCCTTCAGTGAGAGAACGTGGACGACATCGTCGGCGTTCTCTAGTAGCATCTTGTCCCAGAATTGTCTGTGCCAGTCTGAGACCATGCTCTTGGGACTGAACTGTCGCAATAACGTTGAGATATCGTCGGCTCCAAGAGTTTTCCCATTTTGCGACTCAATCTGGCCCGCATTAGGCGGTTGCCAGATGTACTGAACAATATCGCTGTGCTTGTAATTCACTTTGATGCCCCCAAACTCCTGTCCGGAAGCCACGGCATCTGGATACTCAACCAAGTCGATCTGGAACCCAATGAAGTATCGGATCTCGTCGGTATCCCAGGGGATCGGGATCATGGTAAGCAAGTTGAGAAAGGGCTTTCCACCCTTGCGGTAGTTGATCAAGCTCTGCTGTACCTCCCGGCCTTCGTGAACCATCTTCTTCAGATTGTACACAGCGCCATCGTCAACGAAGTGTCTCTTTGACCCTGACTCGACCTTTCCGTCCGGTGCCTGTAAGAATCGACAGTTCTGACCCACGATATCATGTCGACTGTATCCGGTCAGATTTTGGAAGTTGTCGGAAACATAGACGATGGGGCAGTCATTCATGGTAACGTCGCATACCACGAATGCACATGACATATCGACTGCACCGATGTGAATCTTAGGATTCTTGCGTGTGGCGACCAGCCATAATGCCTTGATCATATCAAAGCCACTCTTGGAATATATCGTTTTCTTCTCTTTCGCAGGCCGCGGTCCGACAACAGGTCCGGCAGGAGGGCCTGTTACTGGCATTCTCGGGTCAGAAGACGAGCTCGGGTGCGTCATGCTGGCCGAAGATGGGTCTTTGCGAGGGGAGAACGAGACTGCCGACCAGGGCTGATGTTGGAGAGTGGGTACAGAAGGGCCATAGCCACCCATGTTAGGATCGACGATCATGCCTGGGGTGTGAGCCGAGCGTGTCGAGTCCATGGTGTTATGCCGGGGCCGCATCAGCTCCTCTTTTACCTGGTCGTCGCACCCCATGCCCGTCGTCGGTGCATTGCTCGGTGTTGCGCTTATGAGTGCACTATTGGCCATATCCATAGAGAAGTAGTCAGAAGCCATGGGGGGATACTGCCCAGCGGGAGAGAACATGTGAGCGTTGATATCGTTCCTAACTTCTAAGATCATGTCGCCAAACTGATTAGAGATCGTACCGCCCATCAGATCAGACGAGACTTGAGGATGATCCATAAAACTTTCCAGCTGATCCTGCATGTTGATGTTGGTGTGAACGGAGGGATATGCCGCCGATGGGGACTGGGTGAACTCATAGTCCCCCGTACCATTGTTGACATCCCCGAAAGTCGTCATCTCTCCCTCAACACTTTTAGACATGTGGCGTTCTCCGTTTTGGATATTGCTTGCAAAGCCTTCAGGCATACTCCGTCGTCGAAGAAGGGCGCTCTGATTGTCGTTGACGACCTTGTCCAGCGAGTCGGGACCCATGCGCTGGTTGGGCATTCCGGGCACCCTCGTGTTCAATTTTTGCGGATTGTGCTGTTGCTGCTTCTGTTCATCTTGCTGTTGCCGTTGCTGCGCGTACGGGTGCGACATCTCGTGCTGCAACTGACCATGTGGATAGTAGCCATCCATGACGGCAGATTTGGTCGACACGCCGATTAAACCTACAACCTCTTGTGGGCGCAAATCTTGCCTGGAGCTAAACCTCGCAAAAGTGCCTGGTTGGTACCGGTAATCAAAGGGGAAATGTTGGCGGATCTTGAAGTTCAGGTTCTGCGGATGCGGCGTGGGAAGACTGGGTGACTTAGTAGTCCCACAGCATTCCGACAACGAACAAGGGTATCGCTCGATGAAGCGGGAAACTCTATGCAGTCGATATGCGAAGAACTGACCGTTGGTAGAGAGGAAACGTAAGTGCTGGTATCGCAGCAGCGGTTGATGGCGGCTGTCTTTGAGGGGCTAGAGCCGAGCGGGCGTCATACTCGAGGTCGCCGAGCGAAGGCGGCGTTGGAAATGCGCCGGTGAACTTTTGTGGCGTCGTCGAAGAAAGGTCTCCGAGGCAGAAGGGAGATGATGGGTAACGAGGCAACAGTCGCGGAGCTGGGTGAGTAATAGATAGGTTAAGGTTGGGATGAGAGAAGATAGCTTGAGGATGAGGACGGGTTGGGCTTGAGGGCCTGTGGCGCAACCTGGTCGAGACAACTTACTTGCGAAACCATCCTGGCGCATGCGCGGGTGAGAATATGTTCATTGAGTCAACTAAGCAAAGGGTCGGTCGCTGAGCTTAAACTGGTGGCGTACGCCTCACCTCTATTGCAACCAATAACCGTTTGATTCAACAACCCTTGCCCTTCCCCCATTTCCCTTTTCTCTGGCCTCTTCTCTCTCTTCCATCTCCACCCCCTCGTACGAGCATTCGCTCTCCAGAGCAGACCTTCGCCTCATCTTCAGACAGCATTCCTTCAAGAGATGTGCAATTGCAGTGTAGGCTTCGACGAAATTCAGCTGCGTAGGTCGGATTAGTAGTTATCGGGGTCACTTGCAGCTCTCCCTGTCCGACCAAAACTCCACGGACGGCACCCCGAGAGGCTCTGACAGCTCACTCCCTGACAGCGGTCACTAGGTCTTGGACTTCGCCCATCCTCCTTGCAACTGAATGGGCAGCTTACCGATCCAATAAGGCTTCTCGGACCCAGGTCGTCGTAATTCCTTTCAGCAGGTTGCTTCTCGCAAGCACTCATTGGACCTTGGGATACCCAGCACTGAGCCAGAAATCAAGTACTTCAACTTCCCTGGTACCAGTGAAGACTTCTCGCGCTCGAGCATTGGACTCATACTCCTGAGCTAGGACTTAGGATTGGGTCACATCTCTTCCACATCTGCTCGGGAATGGTGCACTGCGTGGTGAGGGAGACGGCTAGGTTGGGTATCATAACGTTATTCCGCCTCCAGGGTCGCAAAATAACTCCACACCCGTACTTACTACCTTCAACGTGAGTACGAAGTTTTTCCGTCCGTCTCTTGTATCCTCCCTTGTATTATTCGTCCAGGGTATACTTCGTCATAAATCGATGCGACCATTACTATACATACTTGCCCGTGAGGCTGTTCGCAGGCCCTACGAGCCGTCGACAAGCAATAAACCCAGGCAGTCATGAGTCAACTAAGCCGCTACATACCAGGGACATGACCCCCTTCCAGCCACATCGCCAGAAAAGGTGTAACGAGAAGCCGGCAGAACCGCCAAGGATGAGGTTCCGCCTCGTACCTCGAAACTCGCCGTTGGATTCCAATTATGAAGAGGGTAGACTGTACCTTCACATGGTCGCGGACTAATGCTCTGCTTCCGAATTTAAGTATGATATGGCCACAGGTCCATGGACACGGGCGAGAATCCCAGCAAATTGGGAACAACTATCATCTTGACGATGTTCTTGTAGGCCCTAATGGAAAAGGCTCTTGAGAAATATATTGCCTAGACGTCCATCAAAGGGTTGCATGCCCCTCTCTTGCCTGTCTCGTCGGAGACGTTGCTCCTCTTGTGGAGTCCCGCATCTTGCAGTCCTCGTTGTCTCGATATCTTCCCTCGTGGCTTACCGGCCACTTGGTCACATCAGATTCCTCGACACCACACTTGGAGAGTTCCTCCCCTAGGTGCAAGGAGCATTATGGTGCAGCCAGCCCATACCGCCTATGCTTGTCGCTGTTGTCGTCAAGACAGATCTAAGTATAGATGTTAAGCGCCGTCACCCATGGATCTTTGCAGTCTATCCCCCAGCCTTTTCCCAGACATAATATTGATATCTTTCCCACCTTTCTATCAATCACCCTACCGCAGTGTGAACCCCTCGTTGATTTCATTATGGCTGACTTCCCCGTTTACTTCAGTGCGACGGAAAGATCCCCTGCGATAGATGTCGCTGATGGAATCAAGACTGCATCTACGATACTCGAATGAAAGAACTTCAGCACTCGACTGTGACGACTACCCAGTCTCGCACTTATGACCCAACTGTTACGGTCGTGCCCTGTGGCACTGACCTGGGTGCAGGGTAGATCGTTTACCTAGCTCGATCCAGCGGGCCAGCACCTTAGTCTCCATAGTCACGTGTGGTGACCGCGTGGTTACCAACGCCTCGCGGCCCTCCACACTCTCTTGAATTGAACAACCGATTCAACCCATCTGTGACCTCTTCAAAGTGTGACATTATCCGTACTACCTACTATTCTACGTAAGGTGAGTACTGGACATGGCACCTTCGTCACGACAGAACCCATCAGCTTCTTCACTCATTCTGGCGTTCTTCCCTCCCACCCGTCCGGTACCAGCCCTCCCCTCAATCAATTAGGCTCAGTAATGGCTCGAATAGGGCCGCTTGCCGCATCCACGAAACTCCCTCGGCCTCGGGGTCGTGAGGAGCGCCCGTCGCCGTATAGCTTCCCCGCCAGCCAGAAGCAGCATGATATCGAGGTCATCGGCAATCGATATCAGATGGTACAAATCGATGCCGATACCATATTGATGTTACCGCTCACGTACGATCAATTTGACCGCGAAGCGGACTGTGAGTGGGACGAAGGCCCCTCCATGGATCGAGCATGGAAGTCGGTCATTGCCTGCGAGTTTCTGCAAGAACACCACAAGATACCCCATCCACGCCTAGTCGAGTATGGAATTAACCTTGTCTTTAAGCTTCGACAAGATACTAAAATAGATCAGATTTAAAGGGCGAGATCCTTGGACAGCACTCCCGCTATTCAAAACACCATCTGGCCCGTCGTTGGGTCTCTTCTTAGACCATCACCAAGATAACCTTTACACGACCTATGGCTCTTCCTCGAAACGTCCTCACTCCGCCTACGCACCCATTTTTTACCAATGGATCCTGCAAGTGGCGTCGACCCTTCAGCTGCTCCATGGCCAAGGCATCGTGGTTGGCGATTGGGATAATCGGAACTGGTGGTTGTCCCTCCCTGACCTGACGCTGAGGTATGTAGGATTCTACTCGGCCAAGTTCCAACCCCATGGCAATGTATACCCATACATAAGCGATTATGACTTCCCAAATAACCCCCGCCATCCTTTGCATATTGACGATTATAAGACCATGCCGAGCGTGGCCACGGACCTTGTCTTGTTCGGGTTTCGAGCGTACGAGCTCCTAACGCAGTCGCAGCCTGGTTGGGGCCCCGGCGAGACTGAAGGGGAGTGGCCAGACTTGGAGACCGAGTATCTTGGCGAGATTGTGCAGAAATGCAAAATGAGTCGGTACCAAGACGCAGACGAGCTTATATCGGATATCGTCGGGGACCTAGAGTCTCGGGGGTGGAGTGTGGAGGGGGATCGTCTGGTTGGCCTCGACGTGCAGGCTATCATGGGGGACAAGATAAAGGCGAGCTATCGGTTCAACTGGAACCAACAATAGTCAAGATACAAGAGCTCTATGTATGGCATAATTACGACCCTGTCTACTCGCAGACTCCAAACATTGCCTGGCATCCGCTGCCGCAGAAAGAATATATAGACCCGCAATAGTTGCTCGAGGAACAGCATTCTCTCGAGACGAGGACAGTCGTCGTTTAGCTCCACCTCGTGGTACATGCTGCAGTCGGTGTTGGTGTCGGGGGCAATATTATCAGGCACCGGTGCGGGAGTCTTTCCGGGGCTGTTATCGGGAACGGTGTAGTCTCCGAGATGGTTTGAAACGCAGATCGTCTGATTGATCTTGTCCGCGATGTTGTCACAACGTCCATTGATGTCTGGATTCCAGGCTCGCAACTCGGCTTTGTTGATGTCATTGGCCAACTGGATGGAGTCGCATGAATCCCCGCCTTGGACTGTGTACACCTCGCAATGTTCCCTGATGCATAGGGTGCCTGATGAGGGGAAGTGCTCCAGAGAATAGTGGAGGCCGTTTGCCGTGATAAGGTCGTGTGTCCTGACTTTTTGCGACTACGACACGCTGAGGTAAGTGTCTCCCTTTTTGATGATGTACTCGGATTCGCATTCGGTCTCCCCAGTAGGTCTGCCATTGATGAGTCAAAGTGTGCAACTGGGTGTGGACTATTGGGGATACTACTTACGAGGCAACGAGTAGGGATGGCGCCGTCTTCGTTATGGAAGGTCCCCCATAAGTGCAGCTGGAGCTCAAAGATTCGTAAGTCGACTTGGACTCTCCCTGATCATCAGCTGCAGGGGAAATAGCTTCGATATAGAGCAGCATGAGGGAATACCCGTCGCATTCGGGGTTTTCAGACTCGTATGCGTCTGCCTAGTACCAGATGTTGCAAAATTGACCGTTTCTGCGCTTGCGGTCCGTGATTAGCTCGCTGCTCACGATATCAAGCCCAAAGCGATGAACAGAGGATAGAAGACTGACGATCGTTTCAGACAGGTCTTGTTGTATGCCATCATGGCAGACTCAACAAGAATGGTCGGCTTCCACGTCGAGCTATCGCCCGGGTCGTAGTAAAGCACATCCTTGCATTTCTGGGTCACGCCCTCGCGAAGACCCGTGAGGCTCTCGTAGCAAGCATCTGTGCAGAGGGTCTCGAGCTGCGCCTGGTCAAACGACTGCCCAAAGTCGTCCAAGACGTCAATTATGGTTGGTTGACAAGTGACATAGGCGTTGAAGGCTGCAAGGCAATCGTCTGTCGCGCCTTCGAGGATTGACGAATCTCCGTAACCAAGATTATAGGTAACCTGGGCGGTAGCCATAAGAGGCGACATAAGGAAGAAGAGGATGGTTGAGATCCGTCTTCCCGTCTACTTGTCTTGTCTCATGTTGAGAGCGGTCGATGAAGTTGACAGTCAATGGTAATGGTGGATAAGAGTGTGCGAAAGAGTCCTTCAGATTGAAGGGGAGAACCTGGGCCGTCGCAAGCACAACGACCACTCGCGGATGCGTCGAACAGCTTGCAAATCCTCAACAGGCGACACAAAGTGACAAAAGTCTTTGAAATACTCACTGCGCGGCAAGTTTCCTCGGCTCCCATGGAATGTTCGCTCCCCCTCAATCCGTGCGTGAGTTAATCTGCGAAGATGCCAAGATCGTCCCGATGATTCACGACAGCCAACGCAATGGGCGGAAACGAAGATCCCCACACCTGCCGTCACAGCTATGCGTAGTAGTGGCCATGAAGAATTTCGAACATCGGCGGATGCGCGTTGTATGGCCGAGCTGAGCTCGCAGTCCATGTGCTGTGCCCACCAACACGCATTGCAGATTTGGCAAGGCCGGCTTGGGCTTGCAATGCAATTCCATGTTTCCACCTCATCGCACGGCACAAGTGGGCGCGGATGCGTTTCTGGCTACTGCAAGTGACCTGATACTCCACGAGAGCCCAGCATATGTTGTCTTTGGCCAATAGACAATTTGCATGTATGCAGGTACATATATGTATGCGACGCTGAGACAAGAGCGTCCGAGGTGCCGCGGATCATTGCACGTGAGACAAACCGTGCGGTGTGTACTATCAGCGGAAATGTGGTTCCACAGGACTGCCTGCAGGTTATTATCACATCTAGAAATTGAGTTGGATATCGGGACTGGGGTTTCTTCGTCCTCAAATCAGCTCTTGTTGATGACCACAGGTACTGCCCTGTGTTTCGCAGCTCAGTGCCAAGTTCGCATTTCACGATGACGACGGCGAAGTCTGCATGAACACAGAGGTGACTCTATGAGAATTCTCAGTCCTCAGCAATGGCAAATCGGCTAGGTGGGATATCGATAACTACGAGGCACTCGGCTGCACGAACTTGACGCAACGGTGCTGGGTGCGACGGATGATACCGATCCGTTGTCGCGGGGGATGGGAGTGAGGTGCTCATCGATAGAAACCGCAGACGACTATCAAAGAAGCGTGCTGGGATTCCTCCGGAGCGGTGAGACGGTCGAATCCCGCTTCCGAGCTCGAGGATGAGCAGGATGGTGGTGACGATGAGAACCAAGGAGAGAGGAGAAAGCGACAGAACAACTCCTTCCCCTCTAATGGCGACTACAGGGGACTGGACGACATACCAGACATCACATACCTGATCAACAAAGAGGCTAATAAGGAAGATTCTCTCACCTGGCAGTGTGCTGGTGGCTGCGGCTACCAGCGCTACGCCACTTTCGAGATTGGCGGTGGCTGCTGTGACTGTGCCTTGGATACAGCCGGACTTCGCAGGCGAGGAAGACCTGGCCATGATGCCTAGTATAGGGGGATGGGAGGGCGGTGCAGGCGCCGGTACCTCGCCGGGCGCCTCTGCTCTCGCACGAGTCTGACAACCTTCCGCGTCTTGATCTGTCCGAGCGGGATATTTTGCAGGAACGTGCCAACAGCGACATCAACAAGGGCGTGAAGAGGGTGAGGTTCTGGGCGACGGGTCCGCTGGAAATCCCAACGAACCCGGCAGACGTGTTCTGGGTCGACTCGGAACGATATCCATCATACCCGGATTGGTACCAGAAACCGACGAGCGCCGCCTCGTGGGAGAGCGCCCCGGCATACGCTACGGTCAAGAAGTTCTTCCACAACTCGACCGCCACATGCACGTCGTTTGACATCTCTCAGCACAGCAGCTACGACGTGATGTACCCCTGGCCCAAGACCGGTTTCGAGAGGTTCAAGTACGAGAGGGGGAAGGCCTACCATTCCTTGTACAACACGGAGCATGTCGTGTAGGCGCAGACGATTGGCAACTTCTTCGACGACTGGTTGCCGAACCACTTTACCACGCCACGTAAACGCTACTGGGTCGAGGAGAACTTCTTCGTCAGCTACCAAAAATGAGGTCGAGAGCCACTGATTTCCCATATTATAGACGAGCTAGGAAGCGTCGACAATCTCGATCGTCTCACCGTCTTCATGACAAGGCCGAACCAGCACAAGGGCCGCCTCATGGATGGTAAGACTGCCGTGTCGATGCCTAAGTTTGCCACCTTGGATACAGGCGCCGAGCAGCTCCTCGCTGCGCGCGAGATTGGCATGGTTTTCCTGTATCTCAACCACGATGAGGTCTGGTAGTCCTATTACGCAACGTATAATGGCATCTTGGACCGTATGGTTGAGTTTAATGATTGGTACAAGGACCAGACAGGCGTCGACAGCAAGATGCGAGAGGGGTGGCCAAAGTTTATCCGGAGCGAGCTGGATATGGCTATCCACAGAGCAAGGGAGAACATACAAGAGATGAATCTAGGGTAGATCGTTTACCTCGCTCGATCCAGCCAGCTTGGCACCTTAGTCATCCATAGTCACGTGTGGTGACCGCGTGGCTACCAACGCCTCGCGGCCCTCCACACTCTCTTGAATTGAACAATCAATTTAACCCATTTGTAACCACCTCAAAGTGTTACAGTCGAGATCTTTTGAACAGCATGTCGGTACCTAAATGCACCTAACCGATAATGCGTCTCTATGCGAGGAGATACGCTATTCCGCCCCCTTTATTACAAATTTGTAACCAGCCGCCACATTACGTGCACCTATGGACACCCCTCATTTACTCTTTTCGCCACGAGTCACTGAGCCCGTAACAAGCCTCTCGAGCCTTTCTACCATAGTGATCGCTACAGTAGACGGATAATCATGCCTTACGCCAATTCATACACTCTTCGCGAAAGCCTCCGCCCAATTCTTTACGAGGAAACATCACCGCCCCCAAACCCTGGACCCGAAGATCTCTATGGCGAGTGGGGGTTTACGGTATACCGCACCGCCTACGGCTTGTCAACGGACACTAGCTGGAATGCGCTTATTCAGACTATTCACGTTAATCTCCAAGCTACCATATCTCACTACTACGAAAATAGAGATTATCCAACTTCTGAAGACGAGAAAGAGGCCGGGAAGTTGCTTCTCGACCTCTTCCGCTTGGACGTTCGGGAGGGGCTTAATCTGAAAGATAAGTCTCTCGACGACTTGCGCGACTCGTACCATAAAGAACCTTTCAGCTGGGTAAAAATTCACGATCCGTCGGATCCGATAAAATCATATGACCAGCCAACGCCTGATGTCTTCTTGGTCGCCGACGCCCAAGTCCTGAAGGCAGTGGAGACCGGAACTTACATATTCAAATGCGTCGATGCGGACTGGTATCATCGGAACTAAAGCCACACCCAAGAGTACCACAGAGATATTGGGGCTGGATGCCAATGACTCCACTTGCTCTGCTGCCTCTGTGGCAACAGATAAACGACGGAGGATTCGTATTGGAAGATGTCGCACCGCCTGCTCATTCTGAAGACACGATACCAACTTGGTGTGACCCTGATTCTACATTCGGCTGGGGAGCTAAACCGACGATATTACCCAAGTCCGATGAGACTTCTTGAATCTTAGAGTTGGTGATGTAATTATTGGCAAGAAATCAGCTGCGACTCCTTGCCGAATTGTTGGGGTCTGGGCTTGATGTGCTGATGATTTGTACTCCAGGAACACGGATACAGACAGGTGAAAGCTGGTGCGGCCGGGATGCGCAAAAATGATGTATTTTCACGCTTCTCAAAGGAGTGATCATACTGTTATGCAGTAATTGGAATAAGAGCTTGCCACAGTGAAATGTGACTTTGTCGCTACGATGCCTGTCAAATTCTTTTCAAGCTTGCACCACGAGACTTATGATGCAAGGTACAAGATGATTCATAAGTCGGAAGCCAAAAGGCAACGCTGCTTGCGTTGGTTGAAGTGGTATGGACTTTTCTTCGTACGTCCATATCCTTTGCGGAGTGAGAGGCGAGCCAGCGATGACCATCGTCTCTTTGGCATGAAAACGCTTCCCTTCGTCCCCAGGAGGCTCGACTTTGGTTCCAGTTACATACGCCCAATGGTATCTGGATATCTCGTCGAAACGGCATTCCTTTCAGTGTCGTACGGGATACTGACGTATCTTCTAGACCTGGCATAGTGGGTTGGCCCGCACGGGCGTACAGAGCGATATAAAGACGGTCTTTATTGGAAGGCATTTCGGCTGACGACTTTTAGCGACAACAGAGTTTCAAAACCTGGACGGATACCGATGGCTTTATAAGAGGGGTGCAGCTCCGCAGCAGGCTGTCCGCCTCTGCAACCATCGATGGCTTTGCCACATCGAGACGTTACTAGACCAAGCCTAGAACCAGTTATACTGCGCGGCAAATAGGCCAATATTACTTGTCTACGACATGGCCCTTGTTTAGCTAAGCTGCCTAGATATGAGTGTCTGATAGCGGCTACGACATTCTTGCCGTTTCAAAGGAAGGAAGCACCACCATTTATGACACCTAGCTTAGAGGAAAGCATAGCTTTCGTTCATTTCGGTCGTCTGGTTTGGCTAATGAAACTATTTTGCAATAGCCGCGTGCCAGCGTGGTGTTGTTTTGTGTGTGAGGGTCATCCTCCGTCAGCCTGAGCACAGGTACATTTGAAAACGCGGCACTAGACGCGTTGGACACTCATGGGATCCTAAAGTACGGAACGATGCCTTGCTACGTAGCTCATGCTATATTTGACAATCTTTTTGGCACCATGACTCCTTTGGGTCCTTCCGAAGCGCTTGTATGCGACGGTCGTCCCGGGTAGCTTGGCCGCTTTTGCCTTGGAGTTGCTGATTTTGTCATAGCACGCGACGTAATCGCCCCGTACCGCCACTAGCCCTTTTCCGGAGGGCGGTCATTATCGCTACTAATTCCAGCTGAGTGCGACTGAGATCCGCGTCGCAAGCGTTAACAACGGGACGTGCACTACGAAAGTCCCACACAGTGACCGAGCCCGCCATTCACGGGGAGTCCTGTCGAATGCAAGTCTTATTTTGAAAGGTACCGTAAAAGGCGAAATGGGTGTCGCGGGTTTGTCCAAAATAAATCTTTTTAGTGGAGTCCACTTTTTGACACCTGTGGCTGTGCACCCAGGGGCACCTCAAATGTAGCCAATTCATACCCTCCCTGAATACCCCCTAGTAGTGCCAGCGTCATTCTTGGCGACTCGGATATAAGTCTTACGGACCCCAGGTGGTGGTCGGTGTTCAGACAGCAAGCTAGGCACAGGGCCATAATGCGGCGTTAACCGTTGTTGAGTGAGAGCCTGACCACTTCAGCCCTTCACATCCTCTCACCAGCGCCTGCAAACCCAGTTTCTCAGCACAACGCCTGAGACACGCAAGCACTGCCACTCACCATGGCACGGAATAATGAACCGATGCAGTTGGTCATCCTTGGCTTTTACGACCGCTCGTCGAGGTGTCTGGTTGGTCGGCGATATGCACGACCACACAAGGCTGGCGCTTAGGCGTTACTCCTCCTCGATCTTCGATGCTAATGCAGTTCACCTCCTCTATTTAAAAAACTTCATTGATCCTAACCACCATGGATCTCCGAACACGAACCATTACCTAAAGTCCACCTCGAATAAGTACGACCACCGTGCGATCGAAGATGCCGGCCAGAAGATTAAGCCACGATGACTATAGGGTGGGATGGATCTGTCCGTTGGAGGTGGAACAGATCGCCGCTATGGAGATGCTAGATGAGGAGCACGAGAGTCTGCCGCAACCGCGCAGCGATACGAATATTTACAACCTCGGCAGCATCAACAACCACAATGTCGTCATCGCCGGTCTCCCCAAGCCGGGGAACTGCTCCGCAGCCACCGTTATTAGTCAGATGAGGATAGTATTCGCGAACCTTAAATACGGTCTGGTGGTAGGGATCGGGGGTGGTGTGCCGGCAACCACAGAGCATGGGATGATCCGACTAGGGCATGTGGTGGTTAGTGAGCAGACAGGCATACACTTCGGAACAGTACAGTACGACCACGGTAAGGCGAGAGCGGGTCACTTCGAACTCAAAGGGTGCCTCGCACGTCCGCCAACAGCCTTCACCAAGGCTGCGCGCGAAGTAGCAGTGCGGCGTCAACGGATGGATCATGATCCACTTTGGAAAGATGCGCAGCGCCTTCAGACCAATCCCCGGACTCGGCGCCGCTTTAAATTTCCTGGCGCTGCGAGTGATCACCTCTACCAACCTGATTATGAACATCAGGAGATGGGGCTGCCGTGTGAAGAGGCCGGGTGTGATCCGGAGCAGCGTATCGTGCGAGCGATAGATGACGTTGAGGAGACTTTTGTCGTCGTCCACAGAGGGACCATAGCATCTGGAGAGCTAGTCATAAAGGATTCGAAGAAGAGAGACGATCTGGCGCGGGCGCATGGGGCGCTGTGCTTTGAGATGGAGGCAGCCGGAGCTCTTACTGACTTTCCGTGCATGATTATCCGAGGCATCTCAGACTACTGTGACTCGCACAAGAACGACCTGTGGCATGGCTATGCTGCGGCAGTGGCAGCCGCTTATGCAAGGCAGTTATTCCTCTGCATGCCTCAAGAAGACCCACCGAGGTGAGATGGCCCCACGGGATGCAAATTGAAGCTGTTACTGAATTACTCCAGGACCGGAGTTCTCGACGAAAACCTGCGGGCAGTCTCAGGTCTGCTGGAAATCATGACGGAGCACCGTGACATCGCGAGAGAGCAGTTGCGAGCTCAGCAACAGCTGGCACACAAGAAGATGTCCGAAGATGAGTCAAAATGCCATCAATTGTTCCGCCTCACCACTAGTCAAAGGGATGCCACATATGAGTGGTACAAAGACCGAGTGGAGGAAAGGGTCGAAGGCACGTGCAATTGGTTCCTCGAGCACAAGACCTTTCAGGCGTGGCTGGGGCAGACCTCGAGTCCCCTACTCGTCTCAGCCGATCCTGGCTGTGGAAAGTCGGTACTGGCCAAGTACTTGATTGACCGCTGCCTGCCAAGAACCGCGACTGTTTGTTACTTCTTCTTCAAGGACCAAGACCAAAATACAGTTCGACAAGCGCTCTGCGCTCTGCTACACCAGCTCTTCCGAAAGAAACCGTCGTTGATAGAACACGCCATGCCCGAGTTTCGTGAGGATGGGCCAGGCTTGATCAACTCGACGGAATCGCTTTGGAAGATTCTGCGGAAAGCTGCTCGAGACCCTCGGGCAGGTCCTGTGGTCGTGGTCCTCGACGCTCTGGATGAATGCGCCGAATCAGAGTTTGCAAACTTAATAAGCAACGTGGAGAGCCACTTCAGCAACCAGTCGGGCTATGGCAATTTGAAATACCTGCTTACAAGCCGGCCTTATGACCGCGTTGTGACCAAATTTCATCGCTTACTAGAGGCTTTCCCAAATATCCGCATACCAGGAGAAGATTCATCAGAAGCTATAAGTAAGGAGGTGAGTCGGGTTGTGGCGCACCGAGTCAATAGGTTGTCGAAAGAGAAGGCGCTTGCACCACATGTCAAGAGCCACTTGGAGACGCTGCTACAGGAAACAACGCACCGCACATATCTATGGGTCTACCTTGTGTTTGATCACCTGGAGAAAGAAGGGTTCAAGAAGACCACCAGGGGTGTCTCATCGGCTATCGCAACCCTTCCCAGGAGTGTCAACGACGCTTATGAGAAAATACTCGCCAAGTCTAAGGATGATCCGATGGTGCGCAAAGTCCTGAGTATCATTTTAGCGGCGACTCGGCCATTGACGCTGATGGAGACGAACATTGCCGTGAATTTAGATGACGGTTTGGAGTACATTCACGACCTCGATTTGGAAAGTGGAAGGGATTTCGAGAAACGCCTTAGAAATTGGTGTGGACTATTCGTCTCGGTTCATCACGACAAGGTCTATTTCCTTCATCAAACTGCCCGCGAATTCCTGCTAAAGTGCCCGACATCAGTCGTGCTTAATGGACCAGCACCCCGCTGGCATCATTCTATTGATATCAGCTGCGCACATTCTGTTCTTGCCAGGATATGTGTAGCCTTTCTAGGCTTATACAGATCTAAATCTCCTTATCGCAAGTCATCATTCTTTACTTACTCAGCCGTCTCATGGGGTGTTCATTTGCGCGAGGCAAACTTACAAGGCCAAGCCGTTACCGTACCTCATTTATGGGAGATCTGTGATCGGAACTCAGAGACCTTCTTGCCATGGAATACAATCTATTGGCGCACAACAGGTACCAACCTTTGGCCAATTGGTATCGAAGTTCCTCAAAATCTTACTCGCCTCATGCTAGCTTCACATTTTGGACACGTCGATCTTGTCAAGCACCTGATCCGGGATGGTGAGAACCTCGATGCACAAGACGAACGCGGCCGGACAGCTTTGTCCTGGTCCGCAATGGCAGGTTTTGAAGCAGTCGCCGCTCTGTTGATCGAGCAGGGAGCCGATCTCGAGTCAAAGGATTACTGCCATCGTACGCCACTGTCCCTCGCGGCTGAAATGGGCCGTGTATCTATGGTCAAGCTACTTAGCCAAGATAGCCGGGTTGACGTGAACTCCCAATCTGGACGTTCATATGAGGGTCGACGCTCCCCGCTGTCTTATGCAGCTGAGAACGGTCATGAGGCAGTTGCAGACCTACTTATCGCTCACAAGGATATCAAGATTGACCTTAAGGATTGCTGTGGCAAAACGCCATTGATGTACGCTGTAGCAGCCGCAAAAAGCTCTACTGCATACACTTTGATTCGAGGCGGCGCAAATATCGCAGAGTTTGATTTTGAGCGAAAGGGTCTCTTACACCATACTGTTATCAACGCCGAGTCTGAACTGAGTTTGGTGGAGGCTCTCATCACAGGTGGTGCAGCTACGAAATCAATCGACGCCGAGAACATGACACCTTTGCATTACACTGTCCGACATGGCAGGACGGATATTGCTCGTGCATTATTGGCACATGGCGTACCTGTGGACATTGCTGTTCATAGAAGGACATGGCTACGTACAGTCACGGCCGAGCGACATATCTCCAAGCCTGACCCTTTGCTACCCCAACTTGCGTTTAAGAGGGGCCTGGGACTTACTCCTCTCCACTATGCTGCGTTGGTTGGATACGAGAACATGGTGGCTTTCTTCATGCAACAAGGTGCAGATCCAAATGCCGTCTCGGCCTATGGGGAAACCCCTTTACACCTTGCCGTCGCTAGGACCTTGAAAGGCCCGGGATACACAGATTCTTGGACAGAAAGTACTTGGAGAGTTGAGGGGCTACTGGATGTTATACAGTTGGACGACGAAGACGAGTATGCGGCAACAACTGACCAAATCCTAGACTCCCGAAAGGCTGTGCTTGATACGTTACTCGGTAATTCTAGAACCAACGTACAGGCTCTGGATTACAACGCGGAATCGGTATTGCACAAAATTCGCTACGGACATTACAGATCTTTTGAGTTAGTGCAGAAGTTACTCGAGAGAAACGTGGTGTCATCGAGTCGCTGCTGCGACAACCAAACACCTTTACACCTGGCGTGTCGAGCAGGCGATTCATACTCAGTCTGTCTCTTAGTATCACGTACAGATCTACCCAAAGCCGACTTCAGGGGGCGAACTGCTTTGCACCTAGCATCCTGCAGCGGATCTGTTTCAACGATAAAGGCAGTCATCGGAGCATGCGCGCTTCACAACATTGACTTATTCTCACTCAAGGACAAGCATCTCCGCAATGCACTGCATTGCTATGCTTCGTCTCTATGTTTGAACGAACAAGGTGTGCAGCTTTTACTAGACTACGGTGTCGAGCGTGGTGAGACAGATGTGGATGGAAACCTTCCTCTTTCCATCTATCGTCACAGTTTATGGTGCGTTCCTGAGATCAATATTCTTCGGCTATTATCTCCTAGCAGTGCCTGAACCGAGTCCACCACTTGTCTCGATATAGGTAACCGCGTTCTCCAACCACACCTCCGGTTCGATGATTTATCAGCTACTCTGAGTCTGCAAATCTCTGGTGATGAATTGCTTGTGTAGTGTACCGGAAGATTGTTGGCGATAGGCGCATTGAAGATACCCCGAACTCCTTTTATTCCGAATGTAAAAACGTCACCATAGCTCGTAAAGTATCTGAATCGTTGATAAGTTGATCATCGCTGTGCTCATAGATGTTGAAGTTCGAGTCCATGAAACATGCGAAGAGCATCAGCTCCAATACCAGGGCATCTTCCGGAAATGTGAAAATATCAGTTGGGGTTTGAGTCGTCACGTGGAGCGGACAGTGAAAACCATCCAGATCGCGTACACACAAAAGAACCCGGCGATACAAGCGATGTACGTGTGTTCCATGGCGCGTTGAACCGGGAGAAAAGAGGTTTTCTTTTGGGGAAAATACAACGTGTTGCATCTTTGATTGGTTGCGTTTCTGAGGCTACGCGTCGCATGAAGCGGAAATATGGAGACATTGACAACAAGGATGATTGCCTCTGATGCATCCTCAGGACCGCTCTGAAGCCGCCCACGGCATGAGAGGAAGATGGAGTTTTGGTTTGGAAAGCCCACATTTGACAGCACATAAACATGTTGCGGGTACCAATGTCAGACTGAACATGCCAGGGGGGCGGCAAGGATGTTCCTCTTAATCGGCTGAAGAGCGCGGTCCTGGTTCAATGTCGTGCCCATTATCTCCTGCTCCGTAGACAGCTACTCCGAGATGTGTTGAACTCCTCTTCCTTATGGCTACCCTTTCGTAAGTCACGACAGACTCAAACATCATTCATACAGAGTGTTCGAGCAGGAGGATGTTTGTTTGGCTGCCATCTAACAGCGGTAGATCGACATACCCGTCGAAGTGACTCTATATAACAATCCAGTAACTCAAAAAGTAGTGATCATTTGCTGGTATAATGATTCTTTCGTCGTATCAGGCAAGACAGCGAACATCAAGGCAACGTCGGACCACTCCAGTGTGAAACGCCGCCAGTGGTCGTATTTGTGCACAAGATGTTCCGCAGTACGGGGGCTTGGGATGTTAACCCGGTAAGACCTGGTAGCCTAAACGCCGAGCTCTCGGCAAAAGATGGCGTCGAGTCTCTTCTGTTCAAAGCAGCCGGACGTTCGTATTCATCGACGATCTAGGACTAACGTTCGTTAAGGTGGCTGCCTCCCCTGACTTGCTCCCTCGTTGGCCCTTGACAACCTCCCCCATGTCTGCGACAGGTGCGTGGAGTGATGGTTGGTGAGATTTGCTGGTACCGGGATAAGTCCGATGCTCTGCCGAAGTCTGGGTGCTTGATTCAAGCGGTCTGTTCTCCTGGATATGGCTATAGTAGCCGCGGGGAGTAGGGTTGCGGGAGTCGAGGTTGAAACACTGGGAAGCCACAAAGCGAAGATCAGCAGAGGCTGCGTTGATCCCATTGAGCTGGCCTCCTTGGATTGCGCCAGTCCCGCCTGATGGAATCCCACAATCCACGCGCTGGGGAGAAAATTCAGTATCTGGGTGCAGTGACTCGTACCAAAACAACGGTTCCATTGGGGCCCGAGAAGGCTGTGGTTGGGCCGGGTAGATTGGCACAGACTGAACTTCACAAGCTGCTGAACCCCCAAACGTTGAGTGTTGAGCCGCTTTTGTTGTGTTTAGAGACGCAAGGTTCTCGGAAAGCTGGTCTCTTGGAGATGAAGAGATTACCTGCTGGGGCTTCGGCAGGCTCCTCGGGCACGACTCAGTATGAACAGTGGCGCGATAGGCTCGTAGTGTTTCCTGATAGGCTGTTTCACGTTGGCTTTCTGATTCTGGGATTGTATCCGATCGCCGGGGAAGTTCTTGCTCTTGGATTGCGTCGGTTCCTTGTTGAGCAGCGTCCGATGGTTTGGGTGGTACTTACGCTGGAGCTTGGCCCGCTAGCTCAGGGGGTGCGCTCCGTATAGTCACGCTTGATGGCTCAGGGGTGGCGTCTCTTTGAGTCGCACTCGGATGCTCTGGATGCGATAGTTGACCGTTGATACTAACTGATACTACGAAATAAACTCGATCAGCAATGTGTTCAATTTCGCAAGAACGCAGGATAGCCAAACCCACATGCCGATGCATCTTCACCTCTAACTCTTGCCTGTGCTTCCGGATTTGCATCTGGCTGTCCATGCAACTCTTCGTCTTGGGTTGCGTTCGTTTCTTGCTGAATAGCATCTAATGGTTCGAGAGATATTCCTGCCGGAGCCTGAGCCGCTAGCTCTGGCAGAGCATCATGTGCAGTCGCGCTCGATGGCTCAGGGATAGCTGTCCCTGCCTCGACTTTTTCTGCCTTTTTACCACGCTTGGCTCTTTTGCTTACTGAGGCAGATGGCTGCCCAGCCTCGTCTTCTGGCGGGAGGCGTTTTCTGCGGCCCTTATGCGTGGTGGCGGATGGTTGAGCAATATGAACAGACCGCCGGTGTCTCCCTCGTAGGCTTTGGCTGTAAGGCTGTGCGGGTATGCTCTCGTCTGCTCCTTTGGTTGTTAACGCTGGGTTGTTATACCAGTCCACGAATATTGCATTGCTCTCCTTAGCGCGGGTCGTGTCACAGCCCTTGACGTGAACTCCGAGGGTTTGGAGAATTTTGCCGTTGCTGAATCGATAGTCGGCGCCTAACTCTCTGCTGTGGGCATGCCTTAGGTGTGCCCTTGCTCCTCTATACGGATCTGGTCCGAAATGTCTGCCCGATAACCAGCATTCACCCCGCCGACAGCGGATGACGTAGTACTCGCCAGCGCCGGGCTCAGGCTTGATAATTTTGTCCCTCGGGTTGCCGTGATTCCAGATGTCTACAAATGTCGTGAATCCCAGCCCTTTGCCTCCGGGAGGGTGGTTCGTCTCAGGCAGCGAGGAAATTTATGTCGTGGGTACGTATGAAGCGGAGGAGCTGCCGCCTCGCACCTCCTCGACGGCTTCTGCATGCTTTTTCCCCTGCTGCTGCTGTCCGTCTCCAAACACGTGCTCTTCTCGCTGCCACTCCCCCCGGTGCATCTGCAGGGGTATGTCGCCGGGAGGCTCATGTTGCGTCGACATTTTCAAGAACTGCGACCAGATCTCAGACAGGCTTTTCACTTGTTCCTCTCGGTCCTGCAAGTCTGCTTCTTCAACGCGCTTCCGCCGTTGGCGCTCGATACGGGCAAGGGACTTCTCTTTGTACAATTCCCAGGCCTCCTCATCGAGGGTGGTCGGTTGCTGAGGAGATGGGGGCTCATTGGCCGTCAACGCAATTTGATAAGCACCTACTTTCTTCGATAAGTCGATGATCCCCTTCGTCTGGGGAAGTCCGCCCAAAGTGGCTACGAGCCAAGCAAGTCTATACTCCGACTCGGGCTGAGACATGATGAACCCTATCGCGGACGACGAGTATGCGATCTCTTGCTTGACTAAGCTTTCGTAAGTACCGCCCTTGCAGTGGCGGGGAACGTGACTCTTAAGATGCGAGATCGCCTCGGATGAAGCAGCAGCTTATGAAGACGCTCAGAAGACGTGAATACCGATGAACTTTGGGAGGAAGTTCCAGCGAGCGAGTATACGCCTGTGGGACAAGCGTAAGCCTCCCCGTGATTTTTGAACGGGGATTCTGATGGGAGGATGGTTATAACATGAGGTCTAGAAAATGCAACCGACCAACTCTTCCCATTACGCGCCGGGGTGGGTAGCGACCGTACTACTTGCCCCGCTACAAGCGTCTGAGTGGGATAACCGCACGTCGAACCCCTCTCGAAATTAGAAGGCAGGCTGTGATTTGCGATTTGATAGCGGCGAAGCACCCCATCAGCCTCGAACTCACACGACGAAAACTCCTAGCGCCCGCAAGTCCGCACGACTTGTTTATACCAGCACATGAATTCAGATAGATGCAGTTGATATGTGTTGATTTACGGGGTCGGCCAAGCCCGGCTTGATTCCGCGAAGGCATGAGGGTGACCATTGGACATGGTTGATCGAGTTGTCATTCGCTACCGACGCACTGGAAATCACTTCTGGAACCAACATCGCCACATTTCTCTCCAATGAGGAGCCAACAGACGAAGTGTTGGTTCAGTAGATGAGGCCTTTTTTTTTCCTCTGTGCTGTGCCTCGGTGAGCTGCTACGATGTACTGGCTGATATTCGTGCTACAACTGACGAGGATGATACAACTGCCGAACCGCCTTGCCCACGCCGCTGCTCTCATTGCGATCCCCAGGAAAGCAACCCGGAACCCCGGGTCAGGGAAAAGTCTGTTCCAGACGGTCACCTTGACCATTCGCCCACTGCCATATTCGAACAGCAACATCCGCACAACTAGCAGTTTCCGAGGGCGAGAATGTGTCCAGAAGCGTCGCTCACTCACCCAGCAATTGTGGAGGTCGACGACATTGACTCTGCACTGGGTGAGTGTGACAATGGGTCAGCCACCAGCACATCGCTTGCCAGCATTGCCGTCAAGTACGACTGGCGACACGGGCGACGCTATCATGGCTATCAATCCGGAAAGTACAGCTTTCCCAACGATGACACGGAGCAAGAGCGTCTTAATTTGATCCACCATGTCTTCTACCTCCTCCTCGAAGAACGGTTATTTCTTGCCCCCATCCGTCCCGAAGGGCTGAGAATTCTTGACCTCGGCACCGGTACGGGAATATGGTCAGTGGAAATGGCAGATTTATTTCCCGGCGCAGAGGTCGTGGGTAACGATCTTAGTCCCATCCAACCTCAATGGGCCCCGCCGAATGTTAAGCTTTACGTCGACGACGTCGAAGCGGATTGGGCCGAACCAATTCAGTATGATTTTATCCACTGTCGGTACATGGCCGGTTCAATCAAGGACTGGCCGCGCCTTGTTAGCCAGATCTATGACAACTTGAAGCCTGGAGGCTGGGTCGAATTCCAGGAATCCGCCAATACACTGTTCTCCGAGGACACATCGCTCGCGTCCGACAATCCTATGGTCCAGATGATGGAATACCTCACAGAGGCGTGTGAAAAGCTGGGTCGCACCATGGACCCAGCGCCCAAGTTTACCGAATGGGCGACCGCAGCAGGGTTCGAGAGTATCAAAGAGCAGCGATTCCGACTCCCCATCGGCAGTTGGCCAAAGGATGAACGGCTAAAAGAGATTGGAACATTGATGAGCATCAATTTTCAAGAGGGGGTCTCTGCCTTTACCACCGTCCTATTCACAGATGTTCTCGGTTGGTCAAGAGAGGAAGTAGAGGTCTTCAACGCAAGTGTTCGTACAGCAACTCGCGATCGGACTGTCCATCCTATGTTCGATTTTGTTGTCGTTACTGGACAGAAGCCGGTCTAGGGCGTTTGCTAAGCAGGCCCATGCCCCTGGCCTGAGCGCAGGAGGACAGAGTGTTGCTTACCCGAGCCCCATTCAACAGAAATGAGCCTATCTTCTTCTTCCTCGAGTCAAGATACCGATTGGAATCTAAGCTGTTCGCACCACGACATTGGACTCCTGGCGCATGCTGATACTCGTTATTATTGTGACTTTCGTCTGGACCATCGTCTATCTCTGCGTTTACGAATATGTTTTCAATCATTTGTTGATTGTCTCACTTCTATTTAGCTCGTCTGACCCCCATCTTGTTTCGTCGTGCATGGACTATCAAAGTGAACCGACTGATAGGCGCTCTTCAACGCTGTAGAGTCGTAAGGTGAAGGACGAGTCACAAGTGGGATACGGATCAGATCCTGAAACTGGATGCAAAGGTCAGGACACAGCCGGTTGGTGCCTCTTAGCTGCGCTTGCCCGCCGGATCTTATTTCTGCCGGGCCCAAGGAAGAGCACAATCACGTGTGTTGTACTTCGACATGCAGCTTCAGTCACTCCGTCGCAGCCTTGTCAGGCTTTGCCGAACCTCACAATCACCCCCCTCAACTTTGGCTACTTTGTGAGACCAGCAACATTTTCTCTCCTTCCACTGTGTTCCTGGCTCGTCTGGGAATGGGCCAGGAAACTCTATTGAGAGCCCCACTCCCTGCTGAATTCTTTGACCCACTTCTCCGGATCCTCCGTAACTAGCTCTAGCGATGCCCACGACATTGCATGGCAAGACAATCCGCGTGCGGGGCGTGCCCGTTGAGTGGGGAAGTGAATGCCTTCGTGCTTTCCTTGAGCAGCGCTACACGTCAGTACCAACAATTACATCGTTGGCGCGCGAAATCGACGGTCGGTCGCAGACTGGGACCATCGTTCTCGACGCTTTACCAGCAACGCTTCAAGCGCTCCGAGATGGACATTCGGTGTCAGCACTTCTTCCGCCAATCTCTGGGCCACCAGTGCGGCCGCAATATCTCACTCTAGATATAGACTTTCTGGGCATCACCACCCTCTTCGTGCCGCCTGAGCAGGATCATAAGATAGAGTAAGTCTACACACATAAGACGGCATGTGCTGATAGCTCAAGTGTTATTGCTGTTCCGGGCCTTGGCGGCCATGCTTTCGGCTCGTTTAAGGAGAGAGCGGGAGAGCACATGTGGCTGCGGGATGCACTGCCGTTCGATCTCGATGATAAAGCGACAGGTCAACCGATGGCGAGAGTAATGACGTACGGGTACGCATCGACAGTTGTGAACAGTGAAAGTGCACAGAATCTTGAAGATTTAGGCACTTCATTACGAAGCGGTCTTCTCCCGCTAGCGTCTACATCAAAAATGCGACCGGTTATATTCATCGCCCACAGCCTGGGGGGGCTCGTGGTCAAAGAGGTAGTTAAACTCCTACGGCAGAATCTGGCTGACAGATTGCTAATGTTCACGAAAGACCCTGATCTCACTCTCGAAGTCAACAATGATAGAAGACGAGTTTCTCCTCCAGGCTACGTACGGCATCGTCTTTTTCGGAGTGCCCCAAGCAGGCATGGATATCAGCTCGCTCATAGCGATGGCTGGAGACGGGCCGAACCGCTTTCTTGTCGAGTCGATAGGCGCCCACAGTTCTCAAGTGCTCATCACTCAACAGAGGGACTTCAACACGGCTCTAGGCGGAGAGGGTGACGCGGAAGTCTTCTGCTTTTATGAGACCCTCAAGTCGCGAACGGCACAGAAAGTATGTCTTGGTGCGTTGCGGACATTGCACATGCTAACATGGGAAGAACGAGACTGGCGGCTGGACAATGACAGGCCCGCTAGCTGTGCTCGTCACGAAGTTCTCGGCAACACATAGCCGCTCGTGGGAAAACAAGCCTGAACATATTTGTGCTGTGGCACGCATGCACTCTGATCTTGTTAAGTTCGGCCCTAACGATCATGACTACTGTAATGCTCGCGAGAGACTTCGCGGGGTCGCACAGCGTGCCTTGAAGGGCAGTCGTCAGGATCCGGCGTCCGATGCGCCATGTACGTAGGCGCATACGTGTGATTAGTTCGATGCTAAATAGATCCAGTTATTGTCCCTTATAACGAGAATCCGGACTTTGTTGGACGGACCGAAGTGTTGACGAAGCTCGAGGAGCAACTAGGCTTGGGCCAACATCTAGGAGGTGCGGGGTTACGGTCCAGGGTATCAATGTACGGTCTGGGTGGCATTGGGTAGGTCGTGGGCCTCACATTACATGCCTGGTGTGTTGACTAGCGTAGCAAGACGCAGATCGCCTTGGCGTATGTTTACTGGCTGCGAAAGATGTGCCCAGCCGTATCCGTGTTCTGGGTGCACGCGAGCAGTGCGGAGCGATTCAGCCAGTCCTTCGCAAGCATTGCACAAGAGTGCCATATTCCCGCTTACGACGATACTGAAACCGACATTTTGCTACTGGTAAAGCGGTGGCTCGAGAGCATGGATCGTGGTCGATGGCTCATGGTGCTTGATAACGCTGACGATACGGACATATTCTTCGGCCAACCTGGCATAGACCCAAGTGGTGGCAGAGCTAACCTTGTCCACGCCATTCCCGAATGCAACCACGGCAAGCTCCTCATCACTACACGGAACAAGCAAGCCGGTATCAAGTTGACAAATGGCGCGGCTCCGATCAACGTCGGTCGCATGGGAGAGGACGAGTGTCAGAATTTGATGCGCAGCATGTTGGGAGGTATCAGCGCCACTGACAACGATCTGTCAAGGCTGTCGGATCGACTTGAATACCTCCCGCTTGCTCTTGCCCAGGCAGCCGCTTTTATTCTTGAGAATAGCATCGCAGTGCCTGACTATCTTGACATACAAAGTAAGAGCGACCAAAGCCTCGTGAACCTACTCGGCGAGGAGTTTGAGACGGTTGGCCGAGACTCAAAGACGCCACGGGCAGTTGCGCAGACGTGGGTGCTCTCGTTCCAGCAGATTGAGCAGCACAACACACTAGCGGGGCGTCTGCTATCGTTTATGAGCCTTCTTGATCGAAATGGTGTCCCAAAAGAGTTTCTGTCATGCTACAGCAATTGCAGCATGATCGAACTCACCAAGGCTTTGGGCCTCCTTGTCGGATTCTCCTTCATAAGCAAGGAGAAAAGCGGGAGCTTCGACATGCATCGGCTTGTACAACTGGTGACGCGTAAATGGCTCGCCAGGAACGGCAAAATGGACAAATTCCACAAAGAAGCGCTGCTTATGATGTCGGACGTGTTTCCAAGGGGTGGTGACTTTGAGAACAGGATAACGTGTAGGACGTATTTACCACACGCAAAGGCGGTGCTAGCTATCGACGGGCATGATAACAAAATTCAGAATACTCAGGAAAGAGAGGATGCGCGAGCCTCACTGAACCACGAGATGGGGGAATTTGCGCTTTTGGAAGGGAAGTGGAAGGATGCTGAGGGGTTTTGTCAAATAGCAGTGGGCATCAGAGAAAGGTTTACAGGTACAAACCATCCCTCTACGCTGACGAGCATGGGGAACCTGGCGTCAACATACAGGAACCAGGGCCGATGGGAGGAGGCAGAGTCGCTTGATATGCAGGTGATGGAAACTCGCAAGACGAAGCTAGGGGCGGATCATCCCGATACGCTGACGAGCATGGGGAACCTGGCGTCAACATACAGGAACCAGGGCCGATGGGAGGAGGCAGAGTCGCTTGAGGTGCACGTGATGGAGATAAGCAAGACGAAGCTTGGGGCGGATCATCCCGATACGCTGACGAGCATGGGGAACCTGGCGTCAACATACAGGAACCAGGGCCGATGGGAGGAGGCAGAGTCGCTTGAGGTGCACGTGATGGAGATAAGCAAGACGAAGCTTGGGGCGGATCATCCCGATACGCTTACTAGCATGGGGAACCTGGCGTTAACATTTTGGAACCAGGGCCGATGGGAGGAGGCAGAGTCGCTTAGGGTGCACGTGATGGAGACTCGCAAGACGAAGCTAGGGGCGAATCATCCCGATACGCTGACGAGCATTTTGAACCTAGGGTCAACGTTTTGGAACCAGGGCCGATGGGAGGAGGCAGAGTCGCTTTTTATGCAGGTGATAGAGACTCGTAAGACGAAGCTGGGGGCGGATCATCCCGATACACTGACGAGCATGGCGAACCTGGCGTCAACATACAGGAACCAGGGCCGATGGGAGGAGGCAGAGTCGCTTGGGGTGCACGTGATGGAGACTCGCAAGACCAAGCTGGGGGAGGATCACCCCTCTACTCTGATGAGCATGGCGAACCTGGCGTCAACATACATGAACCAGGGCCGATGGGAGGAGGCAGAGTCGCTTGGGGTGCACGTGATGGAGATAAGCAAGATCAAGCTTGGGGCGGATCATCCCGATACGCTGACGAGCATGGGGAACCTGGCGTCAACATACAGGAACCAGGGCCGATGGGAGGAGGCAGAGTCGCTTTTTATGCAGGTGATAGAGGCTCGCAAGACGAAGCTGGGGGCGGATCATCCCGATACGCTAACGAGCATAGCGAACCTGGCGTCAACATACATGAACCAGGGCCGATGGGAGGAGGCAGAGTCGCTTGGGGTGCACGTGATGGAGACTCGCAAGACCAAGCTGGGGGAGGATCACCCCTCTACTCTGATGAGCATGGCGAACCTGGCGTCAACATACATGAACCAGGGCCGATGGGAGGAGGCAGAGTCGCTTGAGGTGCACGTGGTGGAGACTCGCAAGACCAAGCTGGGGGCGGATCATCCCGATACGCTGACGAGCATGAATAACCTTGCTCATACCTGGCACGCTATGGGCAGGACCCCTGCGGCTATCGACATGATGCGCAACTGTATTCATCTTCAAAGGGCTAAGCTTGGGCCAAACCATAACCACACTCTGTCATCTATGTGTAGTCTGAGGGATTGGGAAGATAGTAGCCTAAGCTAGTTTTGGCCACCACTCTAGACTTAGCCTTTCTTCTTTATGACCAATCTGCTCAGTGTATGATGTGTGAATGACTTTAATGCTATGTGCAATAAAGGAATTTCCCGCTGCTGAGGTACCTACAAAAGACTTTAGTTGCCGATAGATGCCTTTAGTCTTGTGAAGCATACAGCAGCAGCTTGCGCCTCTCGGAAAGATGTCGAGCGTATTCTATGCACAGCGCGCTCGCTGCATTGGACTCGCTTGGCGATCCTTCATGTCGAGGTCTCAATGAAGAGTAAAACTTGATCGTACTTGTGTCTCGAGCCCGATAATTGCCCGTGCAATCAGGATACTTTGCGGTGTTGAATCTGTTGGTGATGTTAAGAGTTCAGCAACCGCTCCGAGAGGAGAAAGAGATGAGAAGAGTGCGGATGTGCATGGGGGCGAGGCCCCTCAGCATAACCGAACGCGACGCCTTTGCTGTACAGACGATGCAGCCACTTCCGGCTGTTAGATGCGATTACATAACACACAGTAAATGGACGGTACTAGCCTCGTGTGGCGCACAAAGTCCCTGCACCAAGGTAGATCCTCTTAAACCCGAAAAGCGGACACTCGTTTCGGTCGTCACCGTAACAAGGCCTCTCGATGCTATCGATAAGATCTGGTCAGCCATGATGGGCGAGCGTCTGGTATCATGTATGTGCCTCGGTCGTAATGTCACGCCTGGTCAGTCTGGTGCTCATGTCCAACAACACGCGCTCACGCGTTCTGTCTCGCCAACCAACATCCAGTTGACGCAGCTGCATTGCGAGTCGATGCATGGATGCCTCACTCGCCGTGACTCAGCATGCAGGCAATGTGGTGCGGGTGGAGGCTCACCCAGCTCACCCGCGGCTCACCCGCGTCGCGCGATTGGCCGGAGCGAGAGAGCTGTTGGCACATTTTCCTCAGGGTCCCAACAAAGACATTCGTAACTTGGTGGCTACTTTTCAGACGGATCGTGGCGAGGACAAGCTCCAGGATCGAGTAACCCATTTTCTCCATCAACTCCAGAACCAAGTCAACGACACTAGGCGCCGGGGCAAGTGCGATTATGAAGACGCTGACCGTAAATATATGTCACGCCCCCATACACGTATATCCACTTGATGCGCAAACAATCGTCAAATACAGCCTCGGAGTGTGCCTGGTGTTTGCCTTGCCGAAGAGGCTCGGATGGGTCGCCCACCCATTTTGGACCCCGCTGTCCTGTAGTCTTTGTCCTTGCGGCTATCGGGCATACCCAGATGAAGATAGCATGCCCAAACCTGAAATATGGCCTCCCAGTATCTCAGCACAACGCCTGAGACACGCAAGCACTGCCACTCAACATGGCACGGAATAATTAACCAATGCAGTTTATCATCCTTGCCTTTTACGACCGTTCGTCGAGGCGTCTGGTTGGTCGGCGATATGCACGACCACACAAGGCTGGCGCTTAGGCGCTACTCCTCCTCGACCTTCGATGCTGATGCAGTTCACCTCCTCTACTCATGAAGCTTCATCGATCCCGACCACCATGGTGCTCTGAACACGAACCATCACCTAAAGTCCGCCTCGAACAATTACGACCACCGTGCGATCGAAGATGCCGTCCAGAAGATTGAGCCACGGTGACTACAGGGTGGGATGGATCTGTCCGTTGGAGGTGGAACAGATCGCCGCGATGGAGATGCTGGATGAGGAGCACGAGACTCTGCCGCAACCGCGCAGCGATACGAATATTTACAACCTCGGCAGCATCAACAACCACAATGTCGTCATCGCCGGTCTCCCCAAGGCTGGGAACTGCCCCGCCGCCACTGTTATCACCCAGATGAAGATGACATTCCCAAACCTGAAATACGGCCTTTTGGTTGGAATTGGCGGCGGCGTGCCGGTAAAGACGGATCATGGGATGGTTCGCCTCGGGCACGTGGTGGTTAGCGAACCGACGGGTATACACTCTGGGGCAGTACAATACGACCATGGGAAAGCGAGAACGGGGGAGTTTGAACGCAAAGGGTCCCTTGATTCTCCGCCAAGAGCCCTCCTGAATGCTGCTCGAGAGGTTTCAGTACGGCGTCAGCGGATGGATTATGACCCTATTTGGAAGAACGCGCAGAGAATCGACACTAGCCGTCGACATCTCCGTCGCTTTAAGTTTCCTGGCGTTACGAAGGATCATCTCTACCGGCCCGAATACGAACATCGTCAAGTAGGGGTATCATGTGAGGATGGTGGGTGCGACCCGAAGCAGCGCATCGAGCGACCGATTGACGACGATAACAAGCCCTTTGTCATTGTGCACAGAGGGACAATCGCATCTGGGGAGCTGGTGATCAAGGATGCCAAGAAGAGGGACGACCTAGCGCGGGAGCATGGGGTGCTGTGTTTTGAGATGGAGGCAGCAGGAGCCCTCGCCGATTTCCCGTGTATGGTTATCCGAGGCATCTCAGACTATTGCGACTCTCATAAGAACGACGTCTGGCATGGGTACGCCGCGGCTGTAGCGGCAGCATATGCGCGACAACTATTCTTCCACATGCCCATCGAGCACGGGCACGGTGGACACGAGGGCTCCGCAGTACACTGTAGGTAGAATGTTTTGCATGGGATCTCGAATAAGACTGAAAAAAGGCCAGTTCTCGTGCCATACACAAGCAACCCGAATTTTGTGGGCCGCTCCGATATCCTCGACCAGCTCAAGGACCAGCTGAGTCATGAGCAGGCGGAACCGAACAGCACAGCACAAGCTAGGACTTCCCTGTACGGACTAGGTGGTGTTGGGTACGTTTCGGTGGTATGCTAGAAGTGGCACCAGTGAAGCTAACCTATCCCAGGAAGACTCAGATTGCGTTGGCATATGTCTACTGGCTGCAAGGGACGTCTCCGGATATATCAGTTTTCTGGGTACATGCGAGCAATGCCGAACGGTTTCGCCAATCATTCGCGACTATTGCAGAGGAATGCAGGATCCCCGGCTATACCGATCTCAAGGAGGATATTCTGCTGCTGGTAAAACGATGGCTGGAGAGCAAATATTGCGGTCGGTGGCTTATGGTCATTGACAACGCGGACGACCTGCAACTTTTTTTCGGTCACCCGGGCGCAGTTACTACAACCACACACACTGGAGAGCACCTGGGGACATATATCCCTGAATGTGCTCACGGAGCTATTCTCTGCACCACCAGAAACAAACAGGCAGGCTCTAGGATTGCCAAGGGAAAACATCCCATCAAGGTCGGCAACATGGAGGGACAGGAATCAGATCAGCTGCTTCGAGTTACACTTGAAGACGTTGGATCTTGCCACAGTGAGCTAGCAAAGCTGGCCTCTCGCCTTGAGCACCTACCACTTGCCCTAGTCCAGGCAGCGGCCTTTATCTACGAGAATAATACGTCGGTAGGTGAATATCTTGAGCTCCTGGATAAGAGCGACCAGCACATTGTCGACTTGCTTAGCGAAGAATTCGAGACGGTCGGTAGAGACTTAGAGACTCCTCGTGCTGTGGCCGAGACATGGATCCTCTCGTTTCAGCAGATCGAAAGCGAGAATAGTCTAGCTGGCGAGCTCCTCTCTCTTATGAGCTTGCTCGATCGACAGGCGATTCCGCAGGAGTTCTTACGCCACTATAGCGACAATACATATACAGGCGGGGCTGTGGGAGATATACAGCTCACGAAGGCTGTGGGTATTCTCAAGGCATTTTCTCTTGTCATGGGAGAGAAAGGCGGTAGCCTGGATATCCACCGCTTAGTTCAACTTGTCACTCGAAAATGGCTTTCTCGAGCGGAGAGGATCCAACGCTTTTCTAGTGCGGCACTTTTTACAGTATCACAGATGTATCCCTTCGGACGTTACGAGACCCGGACAACATGCAGAGCTTACCTCCCGCATGGTTATGCTGTCTTAAAGTTACAAGGCGCCGAGTTTAGGGAAGAAGTAGCGAAAGCATCTCTCTTGAGCTGCATCGGTGGATATCTTTATTTTGAAGGTGCATGGAACGATGCGCAACGACTAGAGGAGGAATGCGTGGGTATTCGGAAACGACTACTGGGAGTAGATCATCCCGACACACTCTCAAGTATAGCCAATCTAGCGTCAACGTACAGGGACCAGGGCCTGTGGGAGGAGGCAGAGAAGCTTGAGGTGCAGGTGATGGAGGCTCGCAAGGCCAAGCTTGGGTCGGATCATCCTGATACACTGAGCAGCATGGGTAACCTGGCGTCGACGTATTGGAATCAGGGCCGGTGGGAGGAGGCAGAGAAGCTTGAGGTGCAGGTGATGGAGACTTGCAAGGCCAAGCTTGGGTCGGATCATCCTGATACACTGAGCAGCATGGGTAACCTGGCGGCGACGTATAGGAAGCAGGGTTTGTGGGCGGAGGCAGAGAAGCTATTTGTGCAGGTGATGGAGACTAGTAAGGCCAAGCTTGGGTCGGATCATCCCGGCACGCTTATGAGCATGGCGCACCTGGCGTCGACGTATAGGAAGCAGGGCCGTTGGGAGGAGGCAGAGAAGCTACTTATGCAGGTGATAGAGGCTCGCAAGGCCAAGCTTGGGTCGGATCATCCTGATACGCTGACCAGCATGGGTAACCTGGCGGCGACGTATAGGAAGCAGGGCCGTTGGGAGGAGGCAGAGAAGCTATTTGTGCAGGTGATAGAGACTCGCAAGGCCAAGCTTGGGGCGGATCATCCCGATACGCTGAGCAGCATGGGTCACCTGGCGGCGACGTATAGGAATCAGGGCCGGTGGGAGGAGGCAGAGAAGCTTGAGGTGCAGGTGATGGAGACTTGCAAGGCCAAGCTTGGGTCGGATCATCCTGATACACTGAGCAGCATGGGTAACCTGGCGGCGACGTATACGAATCAGGGCCGGTGGGAGGAGGCAGAGAAGCTTGAGGTGCAGGTGATGGAGACTTGCAAGGCCAAGCTTGGGTCGGATCATCCTGATACACTGAGCAGCATGGGTAACCTGGCGTCGACGTATTGGAATCAGGGCCGGTGGGAGGAGGCAGAGAAGCTTGAGGTGCAGGTGATGGAGGCTCGCAAGGCCAAGCTTGGGTCGGATCATCCTGATACGCTGACCAGCATGGGTAACCTGGCGTCGACGTATTGGAATCAGGGCCGGTGGGAGGAGGCAGAGAAGCTTGAGGTGCAGGTGATGGAGACTTGCAAGGCCAAGCTTGGGTCGGATCATCCTGATACACTGAGCAGCATGGGTAACCTGGCGGCGACGTATAGGAAGCAGGGTTTGTGGGCGGAGGCAGAGAAGCTACTTGTGCAGGTGATGAAGACTAGCAAGGCCAAGCTTGGGTCGGATCATCCCGATACGCTGATGAGCATGAACGATCTCGCGCATACTTGGAAGTCTATGGGGAAGAGCTCAGAGGCTACTGATTTGATGCGTACATGCATTCGCCTCCGGCAGCTAAGGCTAGGGTTGGATCATCCGTATACACAGTCCTCGGTTTCTACTTTGAACGAATGGCAGTTGGGGAGGGATATATTATAAGTATCAACATAAAAGATACATAGTACCCTTGTGTCAAATTTACGATACAGGAAATGCTCATATCACACCGATGCATATCCGGTCTTTCGGCAACCAGCGCGCGTTGATCAGTCGCACCTCTCACGCGAAGCTAGACTACGCTAACAAAATGAAAGGACACCGGGTGTGTACATTCCGATAGTTCAGTTACTCGATAGTCCTCGGAGACCAACCCGACACAAGCCAGATAAGTTACTCTTCTCGTTGTCGTAGAGCTCCCAAACAAAGACGCATAGCTGCGAGTTTGGTTTTATTGCCCTTTCCGCAACCCTACCCTTTGCCGCGTCTGTGCCTCCATTTCTTAGCTACGACTGAACCACCGGTGAAGGAGGTGTTTGGAGTGGCCGTCTCCCGGCCAGAGACCCCCGATTCTTTAGTCAAAGTCTAATCGCCGAAGGTGCTTCTAAAATGCTTCGGCATCCACTTATCATTGATATCCTTGATGGATGAATAGGGTGCCCACTTATCCTTGCTCTCCAGCCCTGTCAAACTCAATTTTGTGGATTGCGTGGCCATAGAACTTCGTACCTGTATCTCCTCAGCCGGCGCCGGGCGACTACCGAAGCTTCGAGAAGCATGACACAGCAGGAGCCGTAGAGGAAGCAATCAAAGAACAGCGAAAGAGGTCTTTGAACAGAAGCCGTGCAGCGTGAGATTCACAGGTGATTGAATGGTGGTGAGCCGTATACCAATTGCGCTGGCACCTCCTGGCTATATACCACCCATCAACGTCGCCATCCTTGGCTGCCTCTCGGCCACAGCTTGTCAGTGTCAACTGGCTGCGTAGCGGCGGCTCGGTCGGCTCGGTCGAGTCCGCTGGCCACACAGTCTCGATCGGCCCCAGGTTGGGCCTCCGTGTTGGCTCCATCGGCTCGCTCGAGCCTGCTGACCGAAATTTGCCTCGACCGGCCGCAGATTGGGCCTCCGTGTTGGCTCCGTCAGCTCGCTCGACGCCTGCTGACCACACGTTGCATCGAACTACGCGTGCCGTGTTCGTCCCGTGTCTTCGCTCGAGTCTATTGATCACACGTTGCACCGATCGACAGCAGAGCAGGCCTCGACGCTACTCAGCTCCATCGACGTTGTCCTTGCGTTGAGCTTGCGTTGACCCGGCCTCTTGAAGCGTTCGAATTGGCTCTCGTGTCTACCAAATGTCTCGAACGCGTGGACTCCTGATCTTGCCAATCCGTGGTGATTCTTGCGCCGGGCTAGCTTGATACAAGCTGCCTGAGCTGCTTCTTCGTCGTCAAAGTGCGTAAGAGATGGCGAGCCGGAGGTGGTGAGCTAGCAGCTTCGAAGAGGCGAGGGGCGCGAGGGGCTGTTGGCGGCAGGGTTGACAAAGCTGAACGAGAGCGGCCGCTCCTGCCGATGCGGCATTTTTATCATTGGATGAGGATGAGCAGGCAGCAGTATCGGTGACGAGCAGAAGCGGGAGAAGGATGGGTTCAACCAGCGTGCGGTGGGTGGTGGTACTTATACTCAAGAAGCTGAGTGACTTGCGATGGTTGATGTCGGGCATCCACCGGAGCCGGAAGAACTTGTATCCGACGCATGCGACCCCTGCATCGGAGCAATCAGAAAGCAGCCCCCAGGACAGCGACACAGGCATTACAAATTTGGGTGACAATGAGAGCACGGCCCCTGAAGTCTCTCATGCAGGAGATTGCTGTGACCGCGAAAGTGTAACGGGTAAACCTCATGACCGCTAAACTCTGGTTGGCCACGTTGAACCTGGGGCGACCCGAAGCGGCTAGTGTGCTGACCCGACTGCTCAACCTCCCAATACACAACGCGGGGCATGGACTTCACAACCGTTGTTTGCCATGAGAAAAGGTCTTCTTGTCGCGGGGCGAAAAGTAGGGGGCCATTACGCTTGTACGACCAATCAGCTACTTTCCATAAAAGTCCCGATCCGGTAGTTCAGCCTTTTATGGCGCTCTGCCTGCCCAGCCATTTTGACCCAACTGCTTGCTTGTGCTCTATGTGTCATGCTTCGCAGCATTGCCTCGTCGACTTGCAGCCTCTTGCTGCAACCCACCAAGCTCAGGATCAGGCAACAGCCCAGCCCCGTCGCCTGGGCTACCATTCACCAGGACCTGAGTTGTAAGACCGAGAACATATCCCGGCCGACCATCGACTACTTCACGCGCGCTATTCATTCTGCTTTGGGTTCGGCAGGCCGTATGTCGTCCAAGAGAAGAACCGCAAAATAACCTTTTTCAGGAGGTAAATTATGAGCTTCTTCACTCAACAAATTCTCTGCGGCCGCTTTGTAAGAGGCAAGTAAATACGGGTATTACGGAGGCTGTACCGGCCGAACGGGCAAGTTGAACACACAATGCTGGAAACCGCGATGCACGGCGTTGGACCTCCCTCATGGAGCGTTACATCAGACTCCAGCCGTCGCGTTCGCTTTCGGCCCTTGTCCCGTACAGCAGGAGCAGCCAGCGTGATGCAACAGTGTCGCTGTGCGGCTGTGTAAATGGTCTCCCTGTGTAATCATGCAGGTCAATACGACAGGAGCTGCGACCGTCTGCATGTAGACCAGCGGTATATGATTACAGCGCCAGCAGCTCTGCGATGAGCATAAGAAGCTGCATTTACCAATAATCCTTACGGTTCGGTCGCATTTTAGGTGATCTACTTACTAATTAGCTTACTATGGCGCAGACTTTCATGTTCAAACTTGGATTTGCTCGTACTTACCGCTCGTGTTGCTGTTACACCATTTATATGTGTGGAGGATTGTGCGGAATTACGCTCTCAGTTTAGCTAGTATTTCTATTACCAGACACTAAAACTACGGTATCGCTGAGCCTTAGTTTATGAGTATCTAGACTGTTTCGGGAAAAAGAAAAGGTGACACCGCCCGGCGTTGAATTACATAAAGAAGTAGGGTCAGACCGGTGCTGGCCCGCATTGGTCCTGCGTCGTACTGGCACTGGATCGCAATGGTATTGGGTCGCACGGGATACTTCAAAGGATAGCAGGCCGCGTTATCAGTCATCAGAGAGATCAGAGATGTAGCTGAGCATAACCTAAGACCTGTCACTGTGCGTGTATCTGCACGCCGCTCACGATCTTGGCGAAATGTCACACCACGTCTTCAGCTCTCCGCTGGCACGTCGGCCAGCTCTCCGGTCAAGCTCTCCGGCTTACTCGTAAGATAACTTTCAATTGATAGATGTCGGCATAACATTTCACCCGCTTAAATCGTACTGTTTGACCGGCAACGTGCTAATTGGAGGAAAGCATGAGCTGGTATGTCGTTTGACCACCTCTTCAGATCCAATGTGGTGACACTCTGGCTTGATTTCGGTCAAAAGTTTCAGTTTATTTGCCCGTCTCAAGTAATATTCCAGCTATTCAGTCTTTGTAGATCATATTTTGATACTCTTCGAGTATACGGCTCAACGAGGCCGTCAAGTATATAAAGGGCCGCTTGCACTCCTACACATGCTTCACCTTCCAGCTTAACAAAATCACAACTATTCAGTCTACCATTATAAATTTACTAGGACCATCAAATCTTCCCAAGATGCACTCTCTCAACATTCTTGTTACCCTCGCGTAAGAATCCTTTGCTTCGCTGTGACTGAAACCTCACTAACAGTCCCACCACAGGCTCGCCGCTACCGGTAAGATTACATGATACCTTTTCGTCTCACTCCTTGTCCCTCTACTTCGCTTGTACTTACCTATCTATCCACGCAGCTTACGCCTCCCCCGCCGAGGCCCCCAGCCTCCAGTCCGCTGAGCCCATCGATGCTGCTGCCATCGGCTGCTACCAACAGGGCACCCCCAGCCGACCTGCCATGTGCTGGAAGCCCAACTGCCCCAGCAACAGGAGATCCGTCTTTTGGGACTTTGGTTGCCCTGACGGTAGCTGGAAGTGCTGCATCTAGATGCTATTTCTAGCAAGAGAGTCTCGACCTAGCGCACGCTGCAGCCGTGTGCTCGCGTTCAAGACTAGCATAACATTTAGCACCACAGTTAGGGCCTCGGTCAAGTCATTTTTCCTAACAGTACTAAAAATATGCAATTACCTCATTCTTCCAAATATTCTACGTAACCTTTGAATCATGTATTGTGTTACAGAAAACCATTTCTTACCCTAATAAATTCCCTAGATTACCTACTAACCCAGTGTGCGCTCTCTGTAGTACAGTTGGTTTGGAATTGTCCAGATACATAGGGTAGAGTTAGACTTAGGTGACCGGGGGTGGTGGGTTCACGCCTTTCACCTCGGCTTCGACAACAGGACATGCCGATGTTGTGAGATTGTTGCTCGGCCATGGAGGCAAGCTTGACGTGAAGACCTCTATGGGCGCCACGGCGTTGACTCTGGCGTCTAGGTCAGGCCACATGGAGGTCGTGAAAGTGTTGCTTGAAGCGGGAGCTGCTACTGTAGAGTACCTTGTATATTGCAATTGTCGGGATAGTATAGGCTATGTACACCTTTTATGTTTTTTATTTTTTCATTTCTTTTTGGCCGCGCACATAGACGACGAGTATCATGAACGGGCAGATCTCCGTTTCTGACGAAATTCAAACATCAAGTGCTTTAGCTAGCCCTCTCGGATAAGCCTTCAGCGACTCCGGAGCCTATTCTCATTTAGGAAGGCGCCACCGTAACCGAGATCTACGCCATTTAGTTTACGAAAGCGTCCGGCTATGCCGTCCTCACGATAGCCTCACCCCATCACGAGGAGTACCTCCGCAGCCTCGGCGGCGACGCAATCTTCGACTTTAGCTCACTGACCTGGTCCTCTAACGTTAAAGCCGCCATTAATGACTGACTTGAGCTGGCCTTCGACACCATTGGCTCCGCTGAAATAGGTAAAGCCACCGCCGCGGCTATATCCTCCTCCGGTATACGCTACTCCAGTACCGAAGACGGCGGCCCGGAGCTCATTAAAGCCGAGTTACCTAAGATTACCACTTAGCCCATTTCAGCGCATACCATAATCGGCGAAGAGTTTATTTGGGCGGATGGGGTTAAGTTAATCACGTTTAGGGAGCGACCAGAGGACTTTAAGTTCGCGAAGACGTTCTGGAAGCCGGCGCGTGGGCTGCTAGCCAGTGGCCAGGCTAGACGGTTAACTTTGGTGGGAAGGGACTTAAGGGGGTGCTCCTCGGGTTGGAGGAGCTCAGGTAGGGTAAAGTGCGTGGGGGAAAGCTAGTAAACTATTTGTAACCATCTCAAAGTGCATTGTCGCTATGCTATAATCAAGCACCTCATCTAACATCATTAACCTTATGGTCATGATCATAGTCTTTCAATCCCCTGATCGGTCTTTACCGGCACGCCGCCGCTAATCCAAACCAAGAGGCCATATTTTAGGTTTAGGAATGTCATCTTCATCTGGGTGATAACAGTAGCGGCGGGGCAGTTCCCAGCCTTGGGGAGACCGGCGATTATGGTTGTTGATGCTGCCCAGATTATAAATGTTCGTATCGCTACGCGGTTGCGGCATAGTCTCACGCTCCTCATCCAGCATCTCCATCGCGGCGACCTGTTCCACCTCCAACGGACAGATCCATCCCACCCTATAGTCGTCGGGACTCAAACTTTTCGGTGGCATCTTCGATCGCACGCTTATTGGTTCGAGGAGGACTTCAGGTGACGGGACGTGCTCAGAGATCCCACTTGGTCGGCATCGATGAAGTTTTCATGAGTAGGGACAGGTGAACTGCTGACTCTGGCAATCAGAAAGCGACAAGGAGACTGAATGTAGGGGGAAAATGGATTGCCCTCAGCTCTCAGCATCAGGCATCGAGGGGTAGCGCCTAAGCGCCAGCCTTGCGCGCGGCGGAGTGCAGTGCAGATCGCCGACCAACGAAACGCCTCGACGAATGGCCGTCAGAGGCGTGGTGACCTGCATCGGTTCCATCGCCCGTGCGTAGAAGTTGCAGCTAACGTGCACATTTGGGCTGGGCTGACGCGCACGGCGTGTCTATGGCCTTCAGGCGTGCCGCGGCCTGCTGTCGAGTAGCTGCATCCCAATTCTTGGGCCTTAGGCTGACTCGCATTTTCCTTCTTTCTACCATACTGACTTACAGCCTCCCTCTAAGGATGCATCATTTGTATCTCAACACCTTTGGCTTGCTGATCTCGTTGCGCTCCGCGCTGTAGTGCATACAATGCCGGACCCATTATCTGTCGCAGGAAGCGCGGTCGGCATCATATCGCTCGGCATCACAGTCGCACAGGGCCTGTATGACTTCTATTCGGCACTTCATGACCAGAAATCCGATATCGCACACACAGCCAAAAAGCTTTCGCGCCTTCTCGAAATACTAGAGAGCCTGAATCGCACACTCGAACAGCGCCAGTTCCCAGCCGACGACCATGGACGACCGACAATAATCTCCTCTATCGAGGATTGCCAAGAGCTTATTGAAGAACTTCGCGAAGAGCTGAACAAGTTCCGCCGCCAGTCTCATCCGGATACCACGAGCCGTCTGCGAGCAGCAGGCCGCCGCGTCGCGTACCCTCTCCGCCAGAGCACATTGCAGAAGCTAGACGAGAATGTCGACGATGCCATTTTGACTTTATCGCTTGCCATGAAGCAGATGCAGCAGAGTGATATATACACGATGCAAGATGGCATAGAGGATACCAGGACGCTCCTCGACCTGGTCAGAGCTAGCCAAGTCTCTACGGAGGTCAAGACATGGCTCATGGCTCCGGATGCTACTATCAATTTCAATGAGGCTATCAAGATGAAACACCGGCGCACGGGGTTATGGTTCGTCCAAGGATCAGGATTCAAGGACTGGCTAGAGACGCCATCCTCCTTCCTCTGGCTCGTTGGCTTTGCAGGGTGTGGCAAATCCGTCTTATGCTCAACGGCGATCCAATATACGCTCCGATACCGCAGGTCGAATCCGGAGATTGGAATAGCCTTCTTCTATTTCACATTCAATGACGAGACCAAACAAGGGGCATCTGCAATACTACGCTCCCTGGTGCTGCAACTATCAGGTCAACTCGACAATAGCCATGCTTACCTATCATCACTGCGCGAAAGCTATCGCGATTCATCGCCGCCAGTTCCGGCTCTTATGGCCTGCCTCCGTCAGCTTGTGCGAGCTTTCAAGCAGGTTTATGTTCTTATAGATGCACTAGACGAGAGCCCGAGAGACAAGCACCGCGAGGCAATGCTAGAGACCTTAGCCGACATACGCTCGTGGTCTGAACCTGGTCTGCATATCCTGGTCTCAAGTCGAGATGAGCCCGACATCCGGTTTGAGCTAGACGTACCAACAAAGTATGTCATCAAGGTGCAGAATGAGGCCCATGATAATGACATTGCATTGTGCATTTCCGATCATCTGCAGCATAATCGCCACCTGCGGAAATGGCACGAGTATCACACTCAAATCAAGACAACCCTTACCTCTCGCGCTAAGGGCGTGTACGTACACCTCAGAAACTGGCACATTAGTTTACTAATTCACTAGACAGGTTCCGTTGGGTCGAGTGCCAATTTAAAGCTCTTGCTCATTGTCCACAGAGCGAAGACCTCCTTGAACAAGTTCTCGAATCGCTGCCCCCAACACTAGACAAGACTTACGAACGAATCCTTGCCAACATTCCATCGGTATCCAGGACTTACGCCCGACAAATGTTGATGCTCCTCTGTTGTGCACGGAGGCCGTTAACTGCAGGGGAGCTCACCGATGGCATCGCCGTTGAACTCGGTAGCGCGCCAAGGTTTAATCCGAAGCGGAAAGTCAAGGATATCGACTCCATCCAACAAATCTGCCCCGGCCTGGTGGAGTTTGATGCGGAGGGCGATACCCAGATTATCGTGCGGATTGCCCACTCCTCTGTTCGCGAGTACCTGGGATCTCAGCAGATTTTAAGCTCTAAGGATACAGCTCTGTTCAGCGTCAGACGGGAACGAGCTGAGTCAAAGATGGCCTCTGTTTGCTTGACAATTCTCCTGGAGCCTCGATTAGCAATAACAGGGCCTCCGGCCTCCAGGACGCAAGATAACTCAACGCTAGCACGATATGCTGCTCAATACTGGCCCGAGCATTATACAGATGGTGAAAAAAGCCCTCAGACAGAACGCCAGATCCTGCAACTCTATACAGGTGAATTGTTTGAGAGATGGGTTCTGAAATGGAATGTCGACGACTCCAACGGTCGCCTCTTTGGAAGCGTCCCATCGCCTCTCTATTATGCCTCACTGCTGGGACTTGGTCCGAATTGCCTTCAGCAGCTCGTCGACAAAAACGCCGACGTCAATGCCCAAGGTGGAAAATATGGAACCGCTCTCCAGGCGGCATCAGCTGGTGGTCACGAACACATCGTCCAGCTCCTCCTTAATCATCATGCCGAAGTTAACGCCAAAAGTCGACGGTATGGAACCGCTCTTCAGGTGGCATCAGAGCGTGGCCACGAAAGGATCGTTCAGCTGCTCCTTGATCACCATGCCGACGTCAACGCCCAAAGTCGACGGTATAAAACCGCTCTCCAGGTGGCATCTTTTTGTGGTCACGAAAAGATCGTCCAGCTACTCCTTGATCACCATGCCGAAGTTAACGTCCGAAGTCAAGAGTGTGGAACCGCTCTCCAGGGGGCATCAGAGGGTGGTCATGAAAAGATCGTCCAGCTGCTCATTGATCATCATGCCGATGTCAATGCTCAAGGTGGACAGTATAGAACCGCTCTCCAGGCGGCATCGCAAGGTGGTCACGAAAAGATTGTTCAACTACTTATTAACAATAATGCCGACTTTAATGCCCAAGGTGGATGGTATGGGACCGCTCTTAAGGCGGCATTAATTCGTGGTCACGAAAAGATCGTCCAGCTGCACCTTGATCATCATGCCGATGTTAACGCCCTAGTTGGAGAGGATGAAACCGCTCTTCAGGTGGCATCAAACGGTGGTCACGAAAGGATCGTTCAGCTGCTCATTAACAATAATGCCGATGTCAACGCCCAGAGTGGTCTTCTTGGAACCGCTCTCCAGATAGCATCAAAGGGTGGTCACGAAAGGGTCGTCCAGCTACTCATTGATCATCATGCCGATGTCAATGCTCAAGGTGGACAGTATAGAACCGCTCTCCAGGCGGCATCAGAGGGTGGTCACGAAAAGATCGTCCAGCTACTCCTTGATCATCATGCCGATGTCTATGCCCTAGGTGGAGAGTGTAGAACTCCTCTCCAGGCGGCATCAATTCGTGGTCACGAAAGGATCGTCCAACTACTCCTTAATCATCATGCCGAAGTTAACGCCCTGGGTGGAGAGTATGGAACCGCTCTCCAGGCGGCATCAGAGGTTGGTAATGAAAAGATAGTCGAGCTACTCCTTGATTATCATGCCGACGTTAACGCCCTAGGTGGAGAGTATGGAACCGCTCTCCAGGCGGCATCTATTCGTGGTCACGGAAAGATTATTCAGCTACTCCTTGATCATCATGCCAATGTTAATGCTCAAGGTGGAGGGTATAGAACCGCTCTCCAGACGGCATCAGAGCGTGGTCACGAAAGGATCGTTCAGCTACTCCTTGATCATCATGCCGATGTCAATGCTCAAGGTGGAGGGTGCAGAACCCCTCTCCAGGCGGCATCAGAGCGTGGGCACGAAAAGATCGTTCAGCTGCTCCTTGATCATCATGCCGATGTCAATGCTCGAGGTGGAGAGTATAGAACTCCTCTCCAGACGGCATCAATTCGTGGTCACGAAAGGATCGTCCAGCTGCTCCTTGATCATCATGCCGACGTCAATGCCCTAGGTGGAGAGTATGGAACCGCTCTTCAGGCGGCATCAGAGCGTGGCCACGAAAGGATCGTTCAGCTACTCCTTGATCATTATGCCGATATCGACGCCCTAGGTGGACGGTACGGAACCGCTCTTCAGACGGCATCAATTCGTGGTCACGAAAAGATCGTCCAGCTACTTCTTGATCATCATGCCAATGTCAATGCTCAAGGTGGGGAGTATAGAACTCCTCTCCAGGCGGCATCAGAGCGTGGGCACGGAAGGATCGTCCAGCTGCTCCTTGATCATCATGCCGATGTCAATGCTCAAGGTGGACAGTATAGGACCGCTCTTCAGGCGGCAACAGAGGGTGGTCACGAAAAGATCGTTCAGCTACTCCTTGATTATCATGCCGATGTCCATGCCCTAGGTGGAGAGTGTAGAACTCCTCTCCAGGCGGCATCAGAGCTTGGTCACGAAAAGATCGTTCAGCTACTCCTTGATCATCATGCCGATGTCAATGCTCAAGGTGGAGGGTGCAGAACTCCTCTCCAGACGGCATCAGAGCAAGGTCACGAAAAGATTATTCAGCTGCTCCTTAATCATCATGCCGATGTCAACGCCCTAGGTGGACGGTATGGCACCGCTCTTCAGACGGCATCAATTCGTGGTCACGAAAAGATCGTTCAACTGCTCCTTAATTATCATGCCGATGTTAACGCTCAAGGTCGAGGGTATAGAACTCCTCTCCAGGTGGCATCAGAGGTTGGTCACGAAAATATCGTTCAGCTACTCCTTGATTATCATGCCGATGCCAATGCTCAAGGTGGAGGGTGCAGAACTCCTCTCCAGGCGGCATCAGAGCGTGGTTACGAAAAGATCGTCCAGCTACTCCTTGATCATCATGCCGATGTCAACGCCCAGGGTGGAGGGTATGGAACCGCTCTCCAGGCAGCATCAGAGCGTGGTTACGAAAAAATCGTCCAGCTACTCCTTAATCATCATGCCGATGTTAATGCTCAAGGTGGACGGTATAGAACTCCTCTCCAGGCGGCATCAGAGGTTGGTCACGAAAATATCGTTCGGCTGCTCCTTGATCATCATGCCGATGCCAATGCTCAAGGTGGAGGGTATAGAACTCCTCTCCAGGTGGCATCAGAGCGTGGTCACGAAAAGATCGTTCAGCTACTCCTTGATCATTATGCCGATGTTAACGCCCAAAGTCGACGATATAAAACCGCTCTCCAGGTGGCATCTTTTTGTGGTCACGAAAGGATCGTGCAGCTGCTCCTTGATCATTATACCGACATCAACGTCCGAAGTCAAGAGTATGGAACCGCTCTCCAGGTGGCATCTTTCTGTGGTCACGAAAAGATCGTCCAGCTGCTCCTTGATCATCATGCCGACGTCAACGCCCTAGGTAAAGAGTATGGAACCGCTCTCCAGGCGGCATCAGAGGTTGGTCACGAAAAGATCGTTCAGTTGCTTCTTGATCATCATGCCGATGTTAATGCTCAAGGTGGAGGGTATAGAACTCCTCTCCAGGTGGCATCAGAGCGTGGTCACGAAAGAATCGTCCAGCTACTCCTTGATCATCATGCCGATGTTAATGCTCAAGGTGGACAGTATAGAACTCCTCTCCAGATGGCATCCATTCGTGGTCACGAAAAGATCGTTCAGCTGCTCCTTGATCATCATGCCGACGTCAACGCCCAAAGTCGACGGTATGGAACCGCTCTCCAGGTGGCATCAGCTCGTGGTCATGAAAAGATCGTCAGCCTACTCATTGAAAATAATAATGAGAATATGAATGCTTTGGATAGGTAGTATTTGGCATGATACCTTTGCTGGTGGCGACGCGGCAATGGGTTAAGAGCGTAGAACAATACCATCTGCGAACGCACTATGACAGCCTAATCTGTCTCATATAACCTCAGTCGGACAAAAATGGTGACTTCCATAAGAGTCACACAATTCTTTCTGCGCATTGGCATAGGGCAGAAACAAATAGAAGGGTGACTGTTCTGGAGCACTTGTTGACTGGGGCCTAGCGGGGTGGTACGAACGGCGCAGGCGGATCATTTACAGATTTCTTAGAATTCACTATGTCGTCGTGCGGACAGTAGCAGAAATCATAATAAGTAGCACTTTCCACCTATGAGCACAAGCGGAGCGAAGAATGGAGAGGACAAACACTTTTACTTCGGGTTCGGGGAAGAAAGTAAGAATGGAGTCCACGCCGCGCGAGGTATGCACGACGACCGTCACATGATGCATACCTAAGGAAGCATTTTTAAGGGTCTGTTGATCGTCTAAATTTAATAGCGCAAGTACAAAGTCGGTAGAAGTCTTGGAGATAAGTTCAAGGTTTCAAGAAACGTGAGAGTTATAGTGCAGCTGATAGGGACAATGGCTTGCTTATACCGTAGATTGAGCTGCGGGCAGGTTGTTTGGCGGTGCTGGTGCATGGAATTAACTCTCTTGAAAGGTGATGGTGCCCTTATGCTGAGGATAGCTTCTTTCATCCCTAGTGCTTGCAGTTAATCTAAGGCATCCACGTCTCCCGGCTCTTCTGAAGCAGCAGTTTCTGACAGTTCAGCTTATTACGAGAGCTTTACCGCTAACATCGGGTACAGCACCTTAATACAATATGTCCCTTCCCTGTAGCGACCACACACATCACAAACAGTGGCCCTCGTTGCATGCCCAAACTTTGTGTGGAATATCTTCAGTTCTCCGCGTCGGGTTCTTTGGCCTGCGGACCATCCCTGCTATAACGTTCCGTCATAAGTCCTCCAGAGATCATCCGGTACATTGAGTGGCCGCCGACGTCTGCTGCCCGTCACGTTCGGTATCGCTCGAACTCGGAGGTTTCAGCAGACATCGAGACGCAGTTAGTGCAGTCATGGCCCACGTCATCCCAAATGTTACTGATTGAACATAAGCTGAAGATTGCGTTCTCTTCCAATAAGTGAAGGTAAGCGTTGGTTATGGAACAGGTGTCGACTGGAGGCATGTGCGGCGATGGTAGTCAGCTCTCATCAAGCTTCATTTGAATTAACGGTGGAGCTATCGTTGCCTGGAGCACCCGGCGCCTGCAGTTTCTTAAGTTAAAGAGGAACACGGATGAAGCCACCCCTTTCCACACCCCACCCCTCCCTTTGCGCCTCGAGCGCGGTGGGGACTCTAACAGTTTTCCTCCACCCTCTAACAGCTGACTCGACGTTCGAGGATACTCCCGTTTTGTTGACGGTCATGTGACATAACGGTACGGTGGATCATCGCTACGTGGATGACAACCTCCAAATACGGAGACCATGGGCGCCTATTCTAGATGTCTGTTCTTCCACAGCAAAGAGTCCTGAGGGAGTCTTCTCTATATCGGTCCCGCATCACGTGATGTGAACCCCCGTTTACGCCCGCCATTTTACTCACGCGTCTGCGTGCCCAATGCCCCACCGTTCCGTTTCGTCCTGGTCGAAGCTCCTATAAGTGTTATTTCTGCGGAGTCTTTGCCGGAAGCGCCCACGACATCCATTGCCGCTTGCCTTTGTCTCTGTTTACACGCCACTGACCCTCCAGTGCACCCCCGCTCTTCCCCTTTACTAACGGTTACGGTTATGCCTTGTGGCATGACCTGGGTGCAGGGTAGATCGTTTGCCTTGCTCGATCCTTGCCGGCTGGCACCTTAGTCATCCATAGTCACGTGTGGTGACCGCGTGGCTACAAACGTCTCGCGGGCCACCACACTCTCTTGAATTGAACAACCAATTCAACCCATCTGTAACCACCTCAAAGTGTTACACTAACCCGCAGCCGCCATCAGAAGATACATTGCAAGAGGAAGAAGGCGGCTGGGCCTCACATGAGGGAGAGAGAGATCTTGAGGGGGACTCAGGAGCCTGGTGCAACACTCTGAGGTGGTGTACCACTCCGAGGTGGTGTAACACTTTGAGATGGTCACAGATGGGTTGAATTGGTTAATCAATTCAGGAGAGTGTGGAAGGCCGCGAGGCGTTGGTAGCCACGGTGTCACCACACGTGACTATGGATGACTGAAGCTGCAACCGGCTGGATCGCACGAGGATTAAGACCTACCCTGCACCCAGATCCATGCCACGAGGCATAACCGTCAGATAAACGCACGCCTTAGCACAACGTGTTTAGCGCCGCCTGACACGTTGGAATTGAACTATGTGACGCTCGGGTCTGGAGCTGACTATAGGGCAGGCAGAAACAGAGGTTTGTTTTCACACTATCGAGTCAAGCAGGATGTCGCAAGCGTGGTGTGAGAGACTGAGAACGGGATAGGCGAAAACGATACTCATTAGTACTGATAGCTGAAGAGCTACTGTTCTATCTAGTGAATGAATGTGTATATAAAGTAGGTGGATCACCGTAGTTGAGAGGTGATCCCGTCCGTGGATCGTGTGAGGGTCACCGTGATCCAGGGATGATTGGGAGAAATGAATGAGAGTGACCGGGGTCACGTGTAGGCCGCATGCAGGGGCGTAACACTTTCGAAATAGAGAAGCGACTTGCGAAATGGCCGGGAACGTTCTCAAATCATATCCTGCACATTTCCGCTGGCCCGTCCCAAGTACTGAGGTCCACCAACCAAGCCTCCCTTCAGTGCGCCAACGAATCCACCAACCCTTGTAACATTACTGGACGGGAATAAGTACACAGTCTGTGTGTAATCAATCTCGAACTTCCAATGTTTGTTGGCCTCTGGATCCACCATCTCTAGCACATATCCCGTGTGCTTTGACGGAGGCAAAGGCTCCCCGCTTGGGTCCGATGTCAAATGGACAGCTCCGCCGTATGCTAGGTCGAACGAGCCGAATGTGCTGGTTGTCGATGCCTCTAGTTCCTGGGTACGGAATACCACTTCCTTTCCTTCCATAATTATGCTGGTGAAGTACGTCTGCCCGTCGACTTTTGATGTATAAACCCAGGCCATGAGAGTATACGGGCCAGCAGTCGCCCTAAGCATGTTCCAAGTCAAGCTCAACGAGGCCCAATTGAAAGAATTCCAGTTGCGCTCTCTCCCCCCAATACCTTTGGTGATGTATGGAGTCCCATTGACGACAAGATTGACCTCGGTAGTCGCAACGGGCACAGTCTCAGCCCAGTAGATATATGGTGCGAACAGGGCGTTTCCACGGTTATCAGGGTAGACAAGGCCATTCGGATAGACAGCAGGACTTATTGAATCCAATGTAATTGTCCCTTTGATGGTAGCTGAGTCGATCGTAACAACCGTATGCGAGTAGTCGTTGGATGACTCGAAATTCCAGTTCATCCCCGACGTCTCATTAAACCATGTCCCAATCGTTGAGTCTTTACACATCTGAATTGTAGAGACGTCTGCGAACTCAGATTCCATATATCTCGTTCCGTTGGGCCAGACAATAGTGATGATAGAGCGTTGGGCCAAGGGGTGTCCGGCGATTGTGCCGCGGCTGAGCATCCAACCCATCCCGGCTTTTCCATCTTCGGACACAGCTTCGAAAGACCACTCCTCTCCAACCGTAGAGTTGAATCCATCCGTCATCGGAGAATCAAACGGCAGTAGTGGATTTTCATTCATACGGATGGTGCCGTTGGTGGAGACCCCGGCATGAACGGTGTCGGTAGTGCAGCCTAGCTTGGCAAGACTCGTAGCAGTCACTGCCGATGCCAGAAAAGTGGCGAGTAGAAACATATGAACCATGCTTGGCAAAGAGTTGAGTAAAGATGAAGTCGGATTTATCTGTTTGTGGAAAGATTGTCGGCGTCCGAGGAATTGAAGAACTCAAACAATGTAGAGGCATAGAGCTTTTAAATAGTCAAGAAGCCAAAATATAAGCGAGGCATTGTCTTTACCGTTGCATATTGACAGACAGAGTTAATGTGTCCTCATAAGCGTAACTTGCTTATTTTGGATGTAGTTGTGATTCCTTTCAGTAGCGACGCTTCTTTGGGAAGCATACGAGATATTCATTGTGCTAGCCCCCCAGTTGTCATATCAAGGTGTACCGATGCCCCTCTGGCTGCCTCGAAGTCAGCTAGCTTCTTTGGGAAGCATACGAGATGTTCACTTTGCTAGGCACCCCGGTTATTATATCAAGGTGTACCGATGCCCTCTGTGGCTGCCTCGAAGTCAGCTATCTTCTTCCAATAAAATGTCAGGATTTCCATTGGGGAGCGCTAGCTATACTTCTCTGTGGGCGAAGTGAATGTACGCAATCCCGCAACCCAGTCGCCTTTTTCGCGTGACGTTCCCATGTCCGGTCCGATCGGCCAGCCACCTAGTAAAGGATTTCGAGACTGGCTTCGACTTGTAGCCCTAAGATATCCGTCGTTGGGCAACAACCATTGGCGATCAAACTCGTTTGAGCAATGGGTAGCTAAAGGATGCCGCCCTCATTACTGTCCGCTTCTATGGTTACATAAACAGCGTCGGTCTGGAATGCAACTGTGCGATTGTTAACTGGGGGGAACTACGATTGCAAGGTATCTCTGGAAATGTGAATTAAATCGACCCTTACAAGGGAGCCTTTGTATGCTGGGAACACCCAGGTTATTTACAGGGGCTAAGTATATGAGTGGATTTTTCTGTGCCGCCAAGAGTCCCTTTTGACTAATCAAATGCCACCATTCGGCCCCAGAACAAACCTCGTAACTTTCCTTAAATGGAATAAGCTCTCCAATGACGCCAAGACTGACGACGAATTATCGCCTACTGCGCCACCCACCATGCACGTGGTTCGAGGCGCTGGAATAAGACTCGTAAATTTCCTCATTGGAACAAGCTCTTCAATAGCGCTAAGGCTGATGAAGACTTGATCGCCTACTACGCCACCACACACGTAGTCCACTAATCTAGCCTTAGCCGGGCCTCCCGCTCGTAGTGTGATCTATATCAATCGTGCTTTACTACATCTAACTACAATCCGCACTACAACCTCGATTATTAGGAGACATGGCAACGTCATGTATTATCGCCCATTCTATAATTACAGCTAACCAGATTCGCTAAGACTCCAAGCATGCCAGTATCAAGATTGTCGAGTAAGATAAGTGGTAATCCTCTCGCCAAAACCAGAGCATCAAAAGGAAGATCTCGGTCAGGCTGCCTAAGATGCAAGGAGCGAAGAGTCAAGGTAAGTCAGTCAACATCGAGTTCAGGTGAAGGATGCTTGCACGTATACATCAAATCGGCCACTTGTGTTCGTCAACTTGGGTTGATTCAAATCAGGCCGTTAGAATCAGAATAAAAGCTGATTGTATTAGTGTGACGAGTTGCGTCCTTGCTCCCGGTGTAAGATCGGTCCACATGTTTGTGTCTATTCCGTCGTTAGCGCTCCAAGCTGGAATAGTCAAGTCACCACGTTCCGCTCGTCGACTGCCGCGGTCTCAAGAGCCGACTGTCCAGACAAGGCTGCTCGCTCTTCCGCCCCACACAAAAAAGCATCTTCCATCTTGTTTCACAGTACGCCATCGTATGGATATCAGATTTCACAGCCGATTGCAGATGATGCTCCGGTTTTCGACACTCACGATGTCTTCCTCTTGGCACATTTCAAGTCTACTACCAGTATTAGTCTTATTGGCAGTCAATCCATTTGGGTCGAGGACGTGTTGCAGCTCGCCTTGCAAGTAGGTAAACCCCCGAACATGGGGTGGGGAAGTCGTACAAACACTAACTCCATACCTTAGCATGATTTCGTTATGCATGCGATACTCGGACTTTCCGCCCGACATCTCCAGGAGACCCACCGCTATGCTCAGAGTCCCTCGTTGTATAACCATGGACTTCTCGAAGCGCACCACCTGAAAAATGCTTTTTCTAGCTTCAACAAGCAATTTCAGAGTAGCATTTCGGCAAATCAAGACGCAGCACTCGCAGCGTCATTCTTGCTCTGTTTCCACGCTTGCTCTACGGTTCACATGGATCCTCTCACGACTCCTTTCCAGGATAGCTCGCTCGCTTTCCTTCGTGGTATCCGTTCAATCGTTGCCAGCCACCATCGCGCTGCCCGCAGTGGTGTCTTCAAGTCTTTAGTGGCACCGCCTCGATTGACACGACGATCCATTCCCCAAATCGTACCATCTACAGGACCTTTTGCACATTTTATAAATCTCCTCAATGGTTTACCTCCCATTCCCCACTTTCTCGAAAACAGAGAGATATACGAAGAATGTGTCAAGACTCTCGCCCCATTCCTCTCTCTAGCCGAGGAGCAGGATGACACCAGAACAGAACCACTAGAGTTGTTGTTATGCTTCCTGGAATGGCAGGCGTTTTGTCCTGCTAAATTCGTCGCGCTGGTCAACACTCATGACCCAATCGCTTTGATCCTTTTGGCACATTTTTATGCTACGGCTGGCTCTGTTCTATCTGAAGCAAAGAGCAGGTGGTGGTGGTGGTGGCAGAGCAAGCCGAGCTACATGGTGCAAGCAATTGATGGACACCTCGGCAGTGCCTGGACTGTTTGGATGGATTGGCCAAGGACGGCCGTTCAGAAGTTGTGATGCAGAGCGTGGGCATCATCAGGCTACAACTGTCACGGCCAAACGAAACTGAAATCAGCAGAGTAGGACATTATGGCAAGAAAGGTGTGCAGGAGACAGATTTGATGGTAGAATTCCAGTCAGTATTGCCGATCACAAGATGCACCGATGCTCTAACCGTAGATGTCACATTGGCCTACATGCAGTGCAACTACTTGTACATCTTCGCAGGGGCAAAAAAATAAAGCGAGTCCTCAATACATTAATTGTTGCGCACACAGCCTAGTTTGGGTTGCATCAGGCTGTAAGTTGTCCTTAATTCCATCCAAGTCCAAGTTTGTGTGACGGCTCAGCATGCTGCCTACACGTGACTCCTCACGCCTGGTGACCGCGTGGCTACCAACGCCTCGCGGCCCGCCACACTCGGTTGAATTGAACAGCCAATTCAACCCATCTGTGACCACCTCAAAGTGTTACAAGGGCGAACAATATGTCAATCGTATATGTGGTTGAATGAAAGAGCGAGAGGACTGTGAGTGGGGAGGGGAGGTGGCCAGCTTTTGTATATCTATCGATGTAGGCGAGTGGCTTCCATGTATACTTAGCCAGAAGTGGCATGCCAAGCTTCCATGAATGCTTAGCCACAAGCGCCATGCTCGCGGATACTGGGGGCATGCACGTAACTAGGCCACGCGCTGCATAGCAAGATGGTGATGCACCAGGGCGAGGACCCCACTGGTTGAAGCCACCAAAGGCAGCGACAGACACCATCCACATTGGGAGGTCAAGACCGTGACACTTGGACTTATGGTAGAATATTTACCCCGTTAAATGCTAAGAATATTAATTATCAATAGGATAAGCTATATGTTTATTAATGATACCCAAATCATATAAGTGCCTTGAAATCTCCCACTAAAATTCATTATCCGAGGGGTGCTAACGATTCCCATTACTATCAGGCTCCGGCGAACCGTGTTACAGGACGCTGGTAAACTCAAACAACTCCTTGTTTGCCAGAGATTCTCCCCCTCCCTCGACCTGATCCGTACTTATGCTGACTTCTTTCCACATGCCAATCAATTCGAGCTGTTCCTCGCACCTCTGCTTTGCTGAACCCATACCGTCCGATCCCAATGCCACACGCACTGCCCAAGGCTTCTCGCCGGCGCGGCCCTCCCGCTTCGCAATGTCGGCTATTTTCACTGCAGCCTTGGACAAATCTCCAGGCATATGCGCTGAAGGGTTTGTCACAAACTTGGCGACTAGGGAGCCAAACAAAGGGGCGTAGGCCTCAATGGCTGGACCGGCGCTTCCAAACTGAGCTTGGGAAGGGTCTCGAGGTTGTCCAAGGTTTGTTGGAAAGCCGCCGCACTCAATAGCAACACAGCGAATGCTTAGCGGCTGGAGCTCCTTGTGAAGAGACTCAACGTAGGCGCTTAGAGCTGCTTTGGAAGCGGCATAATGCGACATGTAAGGCAGAGGTGTCCACAATGAGCTCGACGAAGTGAAAACAATGCAGCCATGGCCTTGGCAACGAAAGTACGGCAGTATGGCTTGCGTCACCCGTAGGTGGCCGAAGAAATTGACTTGGAACATATTGTTGACGAACTCATCACTGTGAATGTTAGTCTCATACTTGAACTGTTTCAAACTGTACCAGGACTCACTCAGCCTCTTCTGCGGGTTTCATCGCTGACATGCCAGCATTGTTCATCAAGATGTCTATGTGGCCGAAAGCGAACCAAGCCTCATCCATTTGAGTCTTGATGTCAGGTAAAGGGGCGGTGATGTCGAGATCAAGAAAATATACTGAGTCCGACTTCAAATGACCAAGGCGATTTACGGTATTTCGGCCTGTGGCAATGACTTTGTCACCACGTCGGATCACCTCATTAATGAGAGATGCTCCAATGCCGGAGGTTGCCCCCGTGATGAGCCAGACAGATGGGACCATGCTGGACGCTTCGGTAAAGTCTGAGTATTGTCGTTGGAGAAGTTAACAATGTCAAAAGTTGGTGGAACTCTGAAATGATTATTTGCCTTGATCTGTTGCTGCAATGAGTTCTTTTGACTTTCTGGGATCAGAATAGCTCTTTATAGCCCATTCATCTCGCCTCGACAGATGGAGTGTCTGTCGCGGACGAGCATGTCGGACATATGACGGAGATAGGGATGAAGTCAGGAGTGCGCTCGTTCTGGTGGCGGACCCAAGTCCCTTTGTGTACCGCACGTGGTGCGGACGAAAGCTGTTCGTCCGTCTTGGCAATGCCACCCAACGGACGAACAATTTTCATTCCACCGTTCCCCGGCTGGAATTCCCTCGCCGGCTGGTGATGCTCTCGCAATACTCAATCACCGCAAGATGTTTCGATCAAATATGCAAGGCTTGATTCCAGCGGTTTCGAGCCCAAGTCCAGTACTATCGAAGCAGAAGCGAATGCGAAAGGGGACTCGCAGTTGCACTGAATGTAAGCTTCCCTCCTTCGTCCGTCAATCCCCAGCCGCTGGTCTCTGTGCCGAGGCGATCATCCGACTTGATCTCCATACTACGTGAACCGAGCATCATCTGACCTGTGACATTGCCTTCTAGGTCGTAGACGTAAGATTCGGTGTATCTTTGGTCGTGCTAGTTTGGTGTGCACTCATTGCTCTAGCAGAGGCCTCGAGTGCATAGATCAGAGAGACAACCTCAACGGCGCCAGCAACCAGCGAAATGATTTTCATCAGACACCGGCTATTTCTTCCGATGAATCTCATTGTACACACCACAACGTACCCCTTTCAGTCTCCGCAAGAGGCAGCCCTTCCCAAGACTGCGCTCGGGTTCTTCGGGAAGCGTCATTTGACGGAGACCTCCCAGAGGGCCAGTCATGCTTTCCGCCTCTCATCTCCCTGTTGGACAATGTTCAGGTAACGACCACGTACCCATTCGACCTTTTAGTATGGGCATTTCTCACCAACTCAGCAGAACGGGGTCTCGATGACACGTACGACTGGCGAACCGCTTTCCAAAACTCCTCTGACAAAGCCACGGGAATCTGTTGTCTGCGGGACACTACGGTCGGTTTTGCCTGGATATGATGAGATCACCGCTGCTCTAGCCAGGAACGGTCAGTGGTGGGAGAGTTTTCGCCGGAAAACGCGTGTTATCTCTCAAGCAGAGCCTCTCATGCCACTAAACTCATTCGCAGCTCAGGCCTACACAAGCTCTGACCCCGCTGAGCTGGCTATACTTGCTGTTGCCTACGTGCGGAGCTTGTGTCAAAGTCATCACATTCTTGCCTTGGTCGAGAATCTCATAATTGCCGATTTTTCGCTGGCATCCACCGTGAGAGGATTGGAGTGCCTGGTTCTTCTCGCCAAGACATTTACAGACATCGGGCACCCTCGTCGAGCGTGGCTGACTTGGCGCAAGGGACTAGCAATTGCGCAGCTTATGGTGTGTGACAGCTCCTGTGGGTAAGATTAGCTACTATCTTGTCTAACGTGTCAAGCAGGGCTTGCACTGTGGTTCTTTTGAGACTTCCACCACCTATCACCGGATATGGTTGGCTATTTACCATGGCGACCGCTTTACTAGCCTGCTTCTTGGATTACCACATGGCTTCAATGATGCTCTCTTAAGTGACACGTCAGGAAACATTACCTCTGGTCCCCTTGTCTCCTGGCTTCCGGAATTTATCCACCACTGTTCCGTAAAGGCCGGGCAAGCTATCGACCTCAATAGGTCGTCTACGAGCCCTTTCTTTGCAAAGGCTGTGCTCCTAGATGAACAGATGGACGCCATGTACGCTACAGCACCCGCTGGTTGGTGGGACGTTCCAACCAAGTGTCCAGAGTCCTCCGCCGAGGTCAATGATCTCATCGACCGCATGCTAATCCAGTTCTTCTTCTTCCACGTTCGAATGTACATTCACCTACCGTTCCTGACCTCATCTCTATCGCTGTCGAAATACAACCTCAGCAGGACATTATGCGTGGATGCCGCTCGCAACATGGTTAAACGATTCCTGTTGCTCCGATCCGAAGAGTCTGGCAAGAGTCTTTTCGACTGCAAGACTTCCGACTTTGTCGGTTTTGCTGCCACGGTGGTTCTTTTGGTTAGCTGCTCGAGTGCGAGTGAAATATTCTGCACGACTTACAGTGAGGACCTTAAGCTAATTGCAAATGTGGAAACGATTTTTCGAAATCTGGACAGGAGGACCAACTGCAGGATCGCTTCGCAGTGCCGCAACGCACTGGCGCTACTTTCAAAGCCACTGCCAAACGGTGCCACCGAGCAGACGATCCAAATTCCATACTTCGGCAAATTTAAGCGCAGACAGGCAGCCGCTAATCATCAAACCGTGGGTAAGGATCGTGTCTCCTAATGACATTTCAAGTCTCTAACAGAATGTATGACAGCCCCTGGTGATCTTGCTAAGCAGGCTCTTGCTATTGAAGGTTATACTGTCGAGTATATGGGCTGCACCGCTCACAACGCTTTAATGGGGGGTATATGGGACGGCGATAGGGCGTCCGAGGATGTTCATAGAGCTATTCTTGATGCAGCTAGCTTGGATCTTGACCAGGACTGGGAACTGTTTACCCCGTTCATGAGTTTTTAAATAAATTGCTCTAGCGACATAATGTCGAGGCTTCCTATTATTTTTACTTAACTTTAAGAAAGCTGTTCTACTATACATACATATAGCTCATGGTGATATGTAACACTTTGAGGTGGTGTCAGGAACCTCGCAGGGGCCTGGCGGTGACACCTCTGTGCCCTCCACGGCAGGGTCACGTGTGCACATGCATAAGAAGACTTCCCACGGGCCTCAGTAACGTAGAACCTCCAGAGATTAATACAGTCACGAGTTACACCCCAGCTATAACCCTTCTACCTAGCTGTTACCCAGCGGCGCACTCCCATCTAGTTACACCTCTTCACTCTCTTCGCCAACCCAGGTCCTGACAGTTCTTTTCACTTAGTGGAAAAGTTAAATTAATGTCGGTCAACTAAAGGAAATACTAAGGGGGCGGATGTAGCTTATGGCTCTTCCGTCGGCCGACGATAATAGGTGGGGTCGTTTACGGTAAACAAAGTGTTACGACTCGTCATGCGGCCTTCACGTGAGGTTGAAATACCCCCATAATCTTCTCCCAATCACCAACAAATCGCAACCAACAGGCGTACGCTCCAGCAGGAGCGTGCAAGAATAACCTGCGCTCCTGGATGGAGCGCACCAGGACATCAAGCGATCCCCCGGAGCGCACCCACGACACGCACGCTCCCCAGCTGGTATATACGACTCACGAGTCACTCACATTCATTGGATAACACTCAGCTATCAATAACATTAGTTACTGTACCTGCCAGTTCCATGACCTTAGCACTCGACTGTGACGACTACCTAGTCTCGCACTTGTGACCCAATGTACTACGAACCTCAAATCCACCCTGTGATCTACCAACCCCGTAGGCAGACCAGGCCCGAACGTCACAGAAGGCGCCAGTGTCGTTCTACATTGGCGAGCGCTGACCTACGCTAACATAAGGCTGGGCAGCAGGCACTTGCTGATGCTGTTGATGCTTCTGATTCTGTGATGGAGGGCCAGCTGGGGGTTAGTATTGCTGTTGTTACGGCGAGGGTACATATCCTGGTTGGTACGACATCGTGGTCGACTGAATGGTTCAAATGCGAATTGTTTGGCACAGAAAGAAACGCAGATGTAAAAAGCTAACCAAGGTTCACTCGGGTGCCTTCTTAATTAGTGCAACAAAACTCAATCCCTAGTCAAAAGGCCTCCAGTGGGAGCTGACATGCACCCCTGCTCAGTCCATCACATGTAAGCATCGTGAGGGCGAGAGGCCCACCCACGGCAGGCAAGAGTCCATGCTCGTAATCTAGAACACGGTGTTGCGCCCTCCAGGAATGGCTGTATTCTGAATTAGGTAAAGCGCTCTCGCTATCATTAGCCTATTCCCTTGCATACCACCACGGGGAGGAGCCCCGCCCGTCGACATGTCAGCAATCTTGTCAGAAAATGTCAGAAAGTGTCTGAGAGTGTCAGAAAAAGTTGGCCAGGAGCGCTAAAATTCAGCCCAGTCGCGCGGCGGCAATTACCGATATCGCCTTAACACCCCTTTTTTGAGTTATGCGGCCAGAGTAGGAATTACCGGGCTGAACTCGACTCCGAGGTGTCTTTTTCACGTCAGTTTCTTACCCATAATTCGCGTCACCTCATGGACTACACGTGGAAGCCCTACGCGAGGTCATCGGCGGATGACTGGACCACAATAACCGATCCCGCCGAGCGCAAGCGCGTCCAGAACCGGCTTGCACAGCGAGCAAGGCGTACTCGTACGTGCCGACACAACCACCAGGCTTGTAGCAACGTGCTAACGTTGGACTTCGCAGGAACGAGACTTGCTACCAGGTACGGGAATGGCACGGCTTTGCTCCCGTCTCCTCCTCTACCGCAGGAGAGTTGTACCAGTTTTGAAGACGGAGAGCTGGCAGCGGATATCAGTGTCGTCCGCACCGTACGCCCCGGCCTATCATCGCATCAGACACAACCGGACCCCGTAGCCGACAGCCACTTCATCATAATGCACAACATGACCACTTTCCAGGCCTTCGCGGCTATCGCCCAAGTGCTCGACCTCACGTGTCTGCAAGACCCTGGCTTCGGCATCCGCACCGCGGCAGCCAATTTGCCCGCTCCCATCGCGCCGACCCTGCAGCAGCAAGTTGTCCCGCACTTGACGTACGTCGACATGCTGCCGTGGTCCTCGCTGCGTGACCGGTTGCTCCAGTCGCTGGGGGTCATCAATGAGGCCGAGTTCACTCGCGACATGCTCCAGGCCGATCTGAAGGTATGGGGCTCGACGCCCTGGGATCCCATGGCGTGGGAGGTTGGTCCGGGGTTTGCGGCTCGTTGGTGGTTCCTCATAGACGACTCCATCATCCGCACCTCGAACTTCTGGAGGGCGCAGAGGGGAGAGGCCCCGCTGCCCGCCTCACTGCTCAAGAGCAGTGGCCCAGTAATGTGAGCAGCCGTTACTTCTTGTCTCCTGGTCCTCCTCCAACGGCTTGGATGAAGCTGGCCATAACCCCTTTGCAGGGTTGCCACTCATTCTGACATCGAGGAGTCCTCGAAGTGTCACTTTCTGACCACACTTAAGAGTACTACCGGATCCACAAGCACTAGGATCCTCAACAGCCTGTCGTCACTGTGCTATTTAAGTTAAGCTTGCACCTGCATTAATGCGTTCCTAGAAGTCCCGTCAAGTCCTTCGTAACCGGCGCCTTATTCGTTTTTCTTTTTAACGACACATTCTCTCTACGTCTGGGACTAATTCACGATGGGTGGAAATCTGGCACAGTTATTCCCGTCAAATCCAACTTTTACGGAGAATGATGTGCCATCACTCCAGGGGAAGGTCTTCATCGTGACCGGCGGGACGGCGGGGGTGGGCCTCGAACTCGCCAAAATGCTATACTCGAAGAACGGCGCCGTTTACATTGCCTGCCGCTCCCCAACCAAGGGCGCCAAGGTAGTCGAGACCATCAAGTCGACCTACCCGGCAAGCACCGGCACCCTGAGAGTTATCATGCTCGACGTCAATGACCTCACCACCGTACCAACTTGCGTTTCCAGCTTCCTCGCCCAAGAGAGCCGCCTCGACGTCCTTTGGAATAATGCCGGCATCGGCGAGACACCGGATAGTCCACTTACCGCCCAAGGACACGAGGCACACATCGGCGTTAACTGCCTCGGCGCCTTCCTCCTGACCAAGCTGCTCCTATCTACCCTTCAGCGGACTGCTAAAGGCTCTCCCCAGGGTTTTGTACGTGTAGTCTTCGCTGCTTCAGGGGTCGTTGACCTCATGGCACCCAACGGTGGTCTTGTGGTCGCAGAGCTCGCCTCGGGCGCCCATTCCAAAGACAACGTGCGCAACTACAGCACTTCCAAGGTCGGCAACTGGTTCCTCGCCTCGGAGTTTGACAGGCGCGCTCGGAAGGACGGCGTCATATTTTTAGCACAGAATCCTGGCAACCTCAAGAGCAAGATCTGGGATAGTACCTCATGGCTGATGAGAAAGGTGGTGTCGGTGATACTGCACGATCCAAAGTATGGCGCGTATTCTTACCTGTGGGCTGGTCTCAGCTCAGACGTGAAACTCAAGGACGGTGGTCGGTATGGCATTCCGTGGGGCAGGTGGCACCCGGCCCCAAGGGAGGATATCCTGCAAAGCCTTAAGCCAAAGGAAGAGGGCGGCACCGGCGTGGCAGCGCAGTTCTGGGAGTGGTGCGATGAGCAGACTGAGGCCAGCTCATGAGATGGTGGTGTTCTCAGCGTTTGCTTACTTCTAGGCTGAGGCAGAATCGTTATGCCTTATTGCCATTAGCCATCCTTTATTATTTGGTCTGGTGTCACGTTCAGCAGGCGCCCGATCAGTTCTCGTCGTTGCTTGTCTCCTCTGAATTGTGAATGATCCCAACGCTCTCAGGGCAATGATATGTCTTACTGTCAAGGCAAGTAGCCGGGGCGCGAGCTGCTGCCGCGCGTGTCATGGGCCGTGCAACGAGATGTTCGCTCTCTTGAGGTCGGGCCGGCAAGCTAAGATCTCCCCGACCGGCGGCCGTCCGAAGGACACGAGGCTCTTCGGGAAGCTGCGCTGGAAGCGGAGGAGCCAGGCTAGAATGATGTCCGCGCGGGGCGAGCAGCAACCGATATGCTGCGTACGACTTGAACTAGCTAGAAAATCAAGATTCTTTCAAGCTTATACTGTAGAATAGTGGGCTCAACTATAAATGAACAAAGGTAACCTAAACCAAATCCGAGGGTCCAGAACACGGCGAGAGTAACCCGGCGGGTTTGAATAAAAAGTCATCGGCCAGTCAAAATACTAATAGAAATAATTCCTTAGCATCAGGTCCACCACGGGGCCCCAGTCCACAGCGGAACGGGCTGGCCCGGAAGGATATGCGGCGCAAGCTCTTCAAAAATGGTTTCTGTTTCCCCCAACAGCCAGATAATGGCCACAACAGGTAACTGCATCCAACCATAATGTGACCTCTCCACCCGTGAGTTTACATGAACGACATCCCTCTCATAGAAGCTGGCATCGATAAACTTAACGTGGAATATACCCTCATCGACACGCTTCAGCACCTCAAGATCGGCGAGCAAGAAGCGGTCCGGTGAAGGACGGTCCTCCTCACCATCATTGAGGACCATGTTTTTACTAGCGTACTGCCAATCAAAAGGATCGGTTTGGTACAGATCGCGTAGCGCGTCCAGCTCGTCCATATCCTTGCCTTGTAACGTGTCATAGTCAGACCGAGGGTCGAGTCGGAAGAGCCCTAGTAGGACCTGCGCGGCGTGGGCCTCCTCATCGTCGCGTTCAAACTCTGCCTCACGTTGCAGGCATTCAAGACTGACGCGAATAACTGTGCGGATGGTCTCGACGAGCATGGCCCATTGTTCATCGGCTCCGGGACCGTATGCAGTGCGATAAAGAGTATATCCCCATTGGGTATAGGCTTTATCGGGGGAGCCGGAGGGATTGTCACGGCGAAGGAAACTGAGCAATTGCTGAGCCTTCATTGTTGGCAAGTCCTAGGTGCAGAGACGGGGAGAGAAGAATATCTGCCGAATCTATGAAGAGTTCCGCGGGGAGACTAATGCGTCATTGATTATTTAAAGTGTCTGGGGCGTGGTTCCGAGGTGCATTCTCTACGAACTTAGTAAATGGTGGTAAGCAGGTCGGAATGGAGGGGATTCACGCAACGTGGCTGTTGGTACATGTTAGTTGTTGGTTGCAACAAAGCACGCGGAATAATATATATCCCTACCTAGTGATGCATTAACGGTTACCTGCATGCGAATGTGTTTATTCACTCCCTAAATAAATATCGAGCTAATTATGATTATCTTTCAAGACTTTACTGTAAAAGGCGTAATGGGTGTCGCGGTTTCTTGCTATACACTTATTTATAGGTATCCCATTTCGGACGGCTGCGGGGCACCAAATATACCTTAAAGAAGCGCAGGTGCCCGACCCACATACGATAACACAGCGACCTCACATGTCCAAAGTGGGACTTAGCCGGTCCGACCGCTGTAATTACACGCAGAGCATAGGCAGGAAATAGACAGGCTACTCCTCTATACCTTAGAAGCCCATTTATCTAAATCCCTTTTCGCCGCTTGGGTATGTGGATGATCCATCCCTAAGCTGATCTCGTAGAGACGGACACAATCTCGTAACAGAGCGGCTGCATCCGACCGCTGTCCCAGTGACCAAAGCGTATGCGCCAGATTGTTCATGCTCGTCAGCGTGTCTGGATGCTCCGCCCCGAGCACCTTCGTCCTGGCATATAAAGTCTGTCGGTTCATCTTCTCCGCTTCGCTATTCTTGCCCTGGGCCTGTAGCGTCATTGCTAGATTGCTCATACTCGTCAGCGTGTGTGGATGCTCCGCCCCGAGTACCTTCGTCAAGGCCTCCAACGTCTGTCGGTTCATCTTTTCTGCTCTGCTATTCTTGCCCTGAGCCCGAAGCGTCAATGCCAGATTGCCCATGCTCGTCAGCGTCTCTGGATGCTCCGCCCCGAGCACCCTTATCTTGGCCTCCAACGTCTGACGGTTCATCTTCTCTGCTTCGCCGTTCTTGCCCTGAGCCCGTAGCGTTAATGCCAGATTGCTCATGCTCGTCAGCGTCTCTGGATGCTCCGCCCCGAGCACCTTTATCTTGGCCTCCAACGTCTGACGGTTTATCTTCTCTGCTTCGCCGTTCTTGCCCTGAGCCCGTAGCGTTAATGCCAGATTGCTCATGCTCGTCAGCGTGTTAGGATGCTCCGCCCCGAGTACCTTCGTCCTGGCCTCGAACGTCTGACGGTTTATCTTCTCTGCTTCGCCGTTCTTGCCCTGAGCCCGTAGCGTCGATGCCAGATTGCTCATGCTCGTCAGCGTATCTGGATGCTCTGCCCCGAGTACCTTCGTCAAGGCCTCTAATGTCTGACGGTTTATCTTTTCTGCTTCGCCATTCTTGCACTGAGCCCGTAGCGCCAATGCCAGATTGCTCATGCTCGTCAGCGTCTCTGGATGCTCCGCCCCGAGTACCTTCGTGCTAGCCTCCAATGTCTCTCGGTTCATCTTCTCTGCTTCGCCGTTCTTGCCCTGAGCCTGTAGCGTCATTGCCAGATTGCTCATACTCGTCAGCGTGTCTGGATGCTCCGCCCCGAGCACCTTCGTCATGGCCTCCAAAGTCTGTCGGTTCATCTTCTCCGCTTCGCCGTTCTTGCCCTGTGCCCAGAGCATCGATGCCAGATTGCTCATGCTCGTTAGCGTGTTAGGATGCTCCGCCCCGAGTACCTTCGTCCTGGCCTCCAACGTCTGACGGTCTATCTTCTCTGCTTCGCCGTTCTTGCCCTGAGCCTGTAGCGTTAATGCCAGATTGCTCATGCTCGTCAGCGTCTCTGGATGCTCCGCGCCGAGTACCTTCGTCCTGGCCTCCAACGTCTGACGGTTTATCTTCTCTGCTTCCCTGTTCTTGCCCTGCGCCCAAAGCACTGATGCCAGATTGCTCATGCTCGTCAGCGTGTCTGGATGCTCCGCCCCGAGTACCTTCGACCTGGCCTCCAAAGCCTGTCGGTTCATCTGCTCCGCCGCACCGTGCTGTCCGGTACTGTAACGATACCATGCTGCATTTTGCATTAATATACACCACCTTCTGATATCACCTTCTCTTGTTGGGCAAGTCCCGACCGCTATCTGGATATGTGGCTCTAGTTCCCGACACGCCATCCAGTTCTTAAACTTACCAAATGGATAATGTAACGACAGAATGCTTAGAAATTTACATCGCCACCTCTCCTTATTATCAAAAGTCATTAGCCATACTTGCGTGCAGAATTGCACAAGTGCGTGCATCTCGAGTATATGACTATTGCCCACTGCCGCGATCAAGGAGTATTCAAATAATACTTCAAGGTCCTCTTCGATATCCTTCCCTCCCTCCTGCTCGTAATACGATTTTAGTATAGGCTCGGGGATTCCCTGAGGATTGAAAAAGCTCATAAAGCACAGTAGGTCGATTGCAGACCGTCGATCCCGGCGCACTTGATTGAATGTTATCTGCCAAGTCGTCACCACGGCATTTGACGCGCTTTCGTCGCGTCGGAGATCATTGGCTTCGCTAGCCAGGAGTCCCGTCTTCTTCTCAGTACTTTTCTGGAATTCTTCAAGGTACCACGCAATCGTCCTTCGTCGTAAGCTTTTTCGCTGAATGAACGACGTGGCCTGGATAATGGCAAGCGGCAAATAGTCGAGAGCGAAAAGTAGACTACTAGCCGCGTCCTTTTCATATAAAGCATCTCCAAATTTTCCAAGTCTTACGCGTAAAAGCTGCATGGCTTGGTCGCTTTCCATCACAGGTACCTGGAAGATGCTATCGTCACCGACCAGCCGCTCCGCCACATCCGTGCTCCGCGATGTAATGAGAACCTTTCCCCGTCCCGTCTTCGGTATATACGATGCTAATGATCGTTCGCTGCCGGATTTATCAGCAGCCTAACTCGAGAAAAAAGCACGGCCATCGTCCACGTTGTCGATAATCATCAGCCACGGCCCGTTCTCTTCGTCCGAAAGCCAGCGCCACACCAGCCGTAGCACGTTCTGTTGCGGGTCGTCTCGTCCAGGAAGCTTCAGTCGCTCGGCAATGTCTTGATAGGCTTCTTGGAAACGCGCGCTAGAGCTAGCGTGCACCCAAAGCACATATGCGTCGGGAACATCCCGCCGAGTATCGTATGCGTACTGGATCGCAATCTGCGATTTTCTACATTCATCAGCCTAACCTTCGATCCGTCATGTGGTGCTTACCCGACACCCCCAAGGCCGACAAGCGCAGCGCGACAGCCTGGTCCTACGAGCGTGCTTTGCA
>JAYRCL010000060.1:0-22103 GCA_037074925.1 Tetracladium maxilliforme
GGGGCTCTGAATGACTGCATGCTCTGTCTTTCATATCCGAGAGCCATAACTGCTTACTTTCGTTCTCCGAAACAGGATGAATCGACTTGGCACCTCTCAGCTTTTGTGAGACCAGTTCCTCACTATCCAGTACTATCCAGTATATTCGACACCTTCGGCGCTGACATCGTTCACAGCACCTTGATGCAACGTTCGCTCCGGCTATCACACACATTACAGCATACTCCAAAGAGGCGTGTGATTTCTTCGCCATCCTCTACGTCGGTATCTTCAAAAGTCGTGCTGTATCCTTCGTTCCTGCTCTCATTGATGTCGCAATTCGTCTCTGGTTCGGGTTCTGCCTTGTTGTATTGAGAAACTCCAGAAGAGTTTTGTGGCTATGTTTCGTATTGCTCCGACCCGTTAAGTACGAGCAACATTTCTTGTTATCTCGATCTTTCTTGTCGACCTTGTCGGCATGTTTCCTTCTTTGGAGTGCCCTTTTCACGTAGTTTCTCCAGGTTTTGGTAACCATGACTTCGGATGAGCCTTTATATCTGGTCAGTTAGGGTCTTCAGAAGCCCGGAATGCGAGAACGCTAGAGGTGGCCTTACGCACACGCTTGGTTCAGACCGATGAATCTTGTCGTGGCAAAAGTTCGGAATGGTGAGCCGAGGGGAGGAGTGGAGGCAGTTCAAGCAACAGATGTGATGGGACACGCCTTATGTACTTTGTCCTTAGAAGAGAGAAGGGCCAAACACGGCTACGAACAAGCGGACCAATGGGCCATGAGCGGGGGGACGCGCTGCCAGCCGTAGTGACTGCAGATTAAGGAGCGGTGACCGGCTTAAGGACTTGGGGGGTTCTTCGCACATACCAACAGTGAGAACCATGTAGTCATGCATATCCTTTGCAAGCTTGATTGGATTGGAGATGGGTCGACACAACATGCGTGACAAGTCAGCTCCAGGCTGGGTTACGCTTAATATTAGTGAGACCTCAGGTTCAGGGTGTTTTTCGGCTAGCCCTCGAACACTCCACCACAATTTGAAACTCCGACACTGGGCCCTTCACACACATTCCATCAGCAATTAGATCCAGACGAGGCACGTAGCCTCTGATTGCCAACTCTGTTTCCCCACAGCTGATAGATTTGAGTAGAACACTGAACTGGCCTCCATAAGTTCGAACACAATAAGCTTGGGCAGCTGCCAACACTTCAGCGGTGCTCAGGTGCATCCTCTTGGTGAATGGCTGCTGGTAGTAGCCGTTGACAACGCTGACGATATGGGCCGTAACACCCATAGGATATCTCTCGTTGAGGCTAAGATAAGCATCGTCAAGAAGGGTGTGACTTTTGCCGGCATCCTTTAACAGGATTTGAGTGGGGTTGGTCTTCGTGGACATGGTCTTATAGCCCTCTGAGGACTGGTTGATCGGTGCTACAGCTGTGGGTTCGAGGCGGTCGGTTCGAAGAGGTACCCTAGGCGTCGAGGGATTCTGGCCATGGCCGAGTCGGCAAGTTCGCAGGCGTGGGATAGTTGAGGATTCGCTGGAGGAGGAAAGTTCTCCATCGCTGGTGGAGTCCATCTCTCTGAGACTCTCGTCGTCACTCATCTGAAACACATTTTCGTCATCCCGTAACCCAGCCACCCTGGAACAGCCTATGTCCTTATGGGTCTGTGTAGGGGTGCTAGACTCGGGAATTCGCAAGGTTCGAGGGGCTCTCTCGAAACGTCCTAGCCTATCTTCATGGACTAGTATTGTCAGTTTTTTGCCGCTAGATTCATCTTTGGCCATACTCTGGATCTCTTTCCGCATGTTGACGTCTTGGTTCTCCCAGGAGACGATTGTGGTGGAAGACTTGGCTAGCAGGAACGTAATGCCTACTCTACGACTAAAGCTCAAGCTCGAAGCATGAGAGACGAACCTTTTATAGACCTCGGTGAGGCTCATAAGAGACTTCTGGACTGACAAGGGGGGGAACGCCCACTGAAGCAGGCTGGTATGGCCGCCGCCCCAAAAGCTCGATCGGTCTGCATGCCTCACCGACTTATGGCTAGGGACCAATGATGATTGGCCTGCGGCACGAGGCGACCTAGTTCCGTATGCTGGTGGTGATATGAAGCGTTGGGTTGACCCTGGTCTTGTTGCCTTACTTGCGAAAAGGCAACGCCTTGTTGTCGATCTCCGTTTCTGTCTATGTGGTCTCTTAAGTCTGGAACATGCAACAAGCAAGTAGCAAGCCTTGATTTAGAGTAGATTGTAATATACATGGGGGCTTACATGCCACGAATACGGGATTGAGAAACTAGGGCTAAATGGAGTCTGGAGCGACCCTACCGACCACAAACTTCTTGTGTCCTGATCACGTTGGTCATGACTTCCACTACCCCTGAAAAGACACTAATGCAACTCGTCACAGACAGTACCCGCCTTTCTGGCCGATTCGAGACGACTTTGACCAGGCTCCACAAGAGCACAGCGCATGCCGGGCGTAGAAGCTGCATCCCCCTGACTCCTCACTTTAGCACAACAACAACAACAATATCATCGAGTCGATGTAGAGGCGGCAAAACTTCGACATCCGAAAGGAGTATTCCGAAACTACTCCGAGCCCTCCCAGGCGAGCCCTCGTGAGCTACTCAGCGTCCTACAGCCTTCTTGTTACTAACAGTGGCCGGCTCCTCCAGAGCCCTGGTGCGAGGAACGACCTGATTTTGTTACGACGATAGAGCCTTGCCGATGAAGCGACCGAGAACTTTGCGTACCATCTAGATGGCTGAGAATTTCGTCGAAGACCTTGGGAGTCGCCGTGAGGCCACTCTTCTTAGGATCTGGCAAAGGTTATCGGTGGGAATCGATCAGTGGATATTGGATCTCGCCAAGGTCTCACCAAAGTGGCCGGAATCATGGGATGTGTTCGATACAATGGGGGTATGCTTATCACTCTGCGAACAATATGCAGCGCCGAAAATACGGATCTTGCGTGTGAGCGCCTTTTTCGATCTTTGGGACCGAGACCTGGGCGAGGAAATAGGCAGCCTTCCATGGCTTCCTGTCTGCGACCTCCAAAATACTGCGAAAGACACGAGGCTCCTAGCGAGAGATGTGAGCAGGCAGTTCGTGGAAGACGGAGAGAGCTACCTGTTCGAAGATCTGAAAGCAAGTGTGAAAAAGCTCAAGGCTTTCGTGTTGAGGGAGATCGAAGGTGCGAGAGGCAGGGCCTCGGACAGAAGCGCAATGTTGGGTGCATATTCAGATACGACTCCTGCGAGAGCGGGTACATCAAGACCTATCACCCCCGACAGAAAGTACTTCTGTCGCAAACGCAAGTGTCCGAGCCCAAGACCCTCTTTGGAACCTCCCAACAAGAAGCGTTCTAGTCACTACTTTTATGAGCGAAGGAAGTACTGCGGAGAAGAACACTGCTTCCTGTAAGGGGCCATCCACAGTACCCTTGGTTGGTAAATGGTTCTTTCCTTGCTTATCACCAGGAGCAGATAGATGATGTAGTATTATTTGAGAAGCTACCACGGTGTTTAGAGAAACCTAGTTACTGTTTAAGTGCAAATGGTATTGAATAGAACAGCTGCTAGACATATTGACCCAACTTTGCACTCCTCAAATCCCAGATGTGATTCTACAGGTGAGCCTATTAAAGGGACACCGGCAAACGATCTTCTGCCTTGTGAGAAGACTTCTCACGCGTCGCTCTCATCTGTCTCCCTCTCCCCATTGCAAGGTCCTCCTAGCTGCTATTCCACCCTGAGAATTACGCTTCGTTTGCCGGTGGGCTTTCACAGCAGGGTTCCCGTCAGTCTGTAACGCCGTGATGTGCCGAATGTTTGTAAACTTGGTAACTCACTTGCTCTCACCGAAAATGATATCTGTGCGTGTGTGGGTCGCTATCACAGCTTGGTACATGCTTGATGGGCTCGGAGCGTAAATTACTCAAAATACTCTGGAAACATCACTCTTCTGGAGTGGAGGGCGTAAATATGGCTCCACCTGTTTGAAGCGTCTTCGAACTTCAAAGCACAATGTGGACATAGCCAAGTGTCGATACTCATCTCTAGAGTATTCCAGGAACTCTCTATTGTGAGCCACCAGCGAAGACTTTGCAGTTTCGTGGGCTGGAGGTACAACCCGAGTCGAGCAGCGTATCTGGTGACCTTGTCCGAGTCTGGAGGGCCCTCGGGAGTAGTCACTTCAAACCCAGTCGTAAGAAATTGTGGGAAGATCCTCCTGAAGAACCCGTGGATAACCGCTACTCGCTCGGTCTCTTTGTATCCCTTACCACTGCATCTCAGGTAACCTGCACCTAACAGCATGTGTTCGAGGTATTCGCGGCGGTCTTCAAGGTTCAAATCGGGTCGTATGTCTTGACCCACGAGCTGGTACATGACGTCAAGTATCTCGCCGTTCGTAACAGGGCAGATCATATCAGACAAAGCTCTAGCCACGGGAGACCAACTGCTACTGAAGGATCTGCTTTCACGGTCAGTGTCTATATCCATCTCCGGGTCGGGGTAGCATTACAGTCCCAATGGGGTCGATGGACGTTCCAGAAGGCTGTAAATCGACGCCCATATAGAATAACGGTTGTAGGTGAGGTACCGAGCCACATGCAGAGGAACACTGGAGTCAGTAGTGGTGATAGTGCCGTTACTATCGATTGTAAAGAGGTGGTTGCAATAGCTGAAATTTCGCTTGAAGAGCTCCATGTCGGTGCAATCGCGCGAGGAAGACTCTGGAGGATGACATACGACTGCAGATTTGTCCAGCGCATTGAGAGGCTGGACTCTGACGCCAGAGGTTTATATACTGGCATGTTTGGATTGCACTAGACCGTACCCGCACCAGCGTACCTCGTGCAAATCAATCTTGCTCAGCAGTCACAGCCTTGCACTAGCGTTATCGATCGGCGAGGGCACGGTGGCTATTGCACTGAGCACGGGACAGTTGCTGTAGGGAGCGTGACCCATGGCTCCGAAGTATCAAGTGCTGTTGGCGCTAGTCGGTGCTCGTGCAGATGAATCCCCCCTTGCCTGGAACGATTGCCCTTGCTGAAGGCCCACTGTTCTGGCCGATTTCTCTTGTCTCCGACCAGCCAACTCAGCTCGGCGCCCGCCCGCGCCAGGAATGTTCCTCAGCGCAACCGCACCCACTTCTCTCCAACAACGACATGACCACATAGCGACGTTCGACCATATCACACGCGGAAATTACCAGCATATCATCATTGAGGACCTACACCGCACCTACAAGGGTACCTTATTAAAGAGCTCGTATGTACCCAGTCCCTAAGCGGAGCCTGCTAGAGAGGGGCCCAATAGATCCGCACCCGGATGCGGATTTAAAATTGCCGCACCCGGGTGCGGCGCTTATGTCAGCAGTCATCGACAGCCAGCGGCCGATTCACTTCACACCTCAGGGGCTGGTTCTGCTTAATTATTATCATGTGCAGCGTTCAAGTCTTGTCCCCCTGACGGTAAATTATCTATCAACCTATTACACTGAATATAAAGTTTGTTGCTCCTCGGTATCCTTCTCCGCTGCCTCCCAGATCTCGTTTACTCCTCTTCTTCTAGAGAACAGGTTGCTTTCTATCTCTGCCGCTACCTGGGCTTCGACCCGGTCATCCTCACTTTTGCTCCAGTCTAGATAAGCCATCATCTCTTCCTTCGTCCAATCTCTGATACCTGTAGGTTCTGTAAAGCCTTTACCCATCTGCTTATAGTCAAGGCACCACTCATAGCTTCTTTTGTCATATCGTTGAGGTAGACCTAACGCCTTCCGATACTGCTGATTGGTCTTGAGGCTTCCGCGAGGTTGGCATTTGTACCAAGTGGATCTTGCTGCAACATATCTCTGATAGATCGCCCGCGGGTCATCGTACCTTAGTGCTGGTGCAGCTGTTGCAGCGGAAGGCTCCGTTATTGTTGGAGCCTCTATTTTCTCCGGAGCTTCTGTTGGGGTCTGTGCTGCTGCTGGAGCTTCTATTGGCTCCTCAGACTTCTTTCCTGACAACTGAAGAAGCTCCTCATGCCGTAAAGGGCAAGCCTTTGAAGACATTCTATGACCCAATGTATGGCATCTGCTGCATCTAGGATCTGCCCTTGGCTGTGATAATACGTTGACTGCCTCGAATCCACTAGGTTCCCTCTGTGTGGTTGATAATGGCCGATTGGTGTTAGCAGGTATCCGAATAGATCGCTGGCACGGCTCTAGCAGCAATTGATGCGTATCACTACGGGTTAGGTGCCATTGTGTGTGGAAATGCTCCAGCCGAAGAGCCTGATCTTGTTCTTGTAGATCTCTGAGAGTATGAGCGCAAGGGAGCCCTTGGGATCGAGTAAAAGAGCCTGTACAGCTAGGCAAATCTGCACTTGATAGCCTCTTCCGCTGTTCTTCAACCTTCCGTAATGCCTCATGAGATATCCAGCCTCGAACAGCGCTGTATAGTGACCCGGAGAGTTCGATAGGTATGCGTATTTGCTGATTAGCTTGGTTGTATCGTAGCTCAGCTAGTTGATTGAGCAGGGCATGCTTCATAGCCCTCCAAGCTTCAAAGAGATCGAGCGTTGATTTCTTCAGGTGGCTTTTAAGTAGGCTATGGATACCCTCAACCCGCGAGGTGACCACGTTGCCAAAATGAGGATGCTGATCAACCCAAGCCTTAACAAGCTTTTCCTTGTATAGATCGAGCCAAGTAGTCTTTATATAACCAACTTCTTGAAGGTATTGCGGTAGGTAGCGCTTTTCAATCTCTTGCACACCTTGATCGAAAGTCTCCTCGTCTGGCGATCTGATAATTGAATGCCAGTGAGCGAAAAACTTATTCCAATCTCGTAGGCCTTGCTGGTAGACTTCTGGTCCTTGTTGGTGCCGCACGAAGCTTGGCTGGCAGTAACGGAGGACGGCTTTGTTCGCATGCCAGAGACAGAGCAGCGAGATTGCGTCTGGAAAGCAGCGAGACACAGCATTCATGCAGGCCATGCAGCGGTCCGTTAGCACAACAGATGGGAGTCTTGTGCCGCAAAGCTCATACATAGATCTGAGCCGATCTAGGGCCCAGATGTAGTCCTCCTCGGTCTCGCCACTCAAGAATGCAAAGGCAATACAAAAAGACCGCTGACAAGCATCTACGCCAATCATATCCAGAAGTGGCATACCATACTTGTTCGTCTTGTATGTACAATCCAGGAAGAGTAGGTCTGGGTAAGCCTGAAGGTATGCTAAAGAGTCTGGGTGAGCGAACAAAATAGCTGTAACCCGGCCATCTGGATCCAGTTGCATCCGGTTCCAGAACCCTTCTTTGTCTAATTGATTAGCAAGGGCGTGCATAGTGCTCTGGCCTTCGCAGAGATCTCGTTTACTGTCTGCGATCCGGTTGTAGATATCTTGCTGAGTTGCAATAGTATCAGAGTTCTGGCGTATATAGGTCCGAATATCCTTTGGGGCTACCCCAGCATGCGTAAGGCTAGTCACTGACAACCTATCCTCGTCCGATAGTTTGCGGTGTGCTGGGTGTGCGGATGGATCTTGGCTTGGTGGGTGATTGTGTGCGCAGTATTCCTGGCCTGGTCGGTAGCTTAGAACCCATGAAGTCCCATCTAAGGACTGCTTGGCAAGGACGGAGAACTTGCAACCTGTACCTCGGCTACAGGTACGGCGTTTTCGTTCAGTAGATATATTTGGGGGATGTCCGTTGCGATCACAAGCGAAGATAACTCTGACTCGGCTATTTGGTGTCTTCATAGACTTCCCAGTCGTAAAAGCATAGCCTCTTGGCCTTGCCCAACAGTTAATAGCTGTAAGGAGAGCCTCTCGTGAGTCAAATGTGCCCTCCGGCGGGAGCACATCGTCGGGAAACCTTTCTTGGGCCATAGGGTGAGGGTGTGGGTGTGTAATCGGCGACGTATTGTCGGCAGAACCAGCCCCTGAGGTGTGAAGTGAATCGGCCGCTGGCTGTCGATGACTGCTGACATAAGCGCCGCACCCGGGTGCGGCAATTTTAAATCCGCATCCGGGTGCGGATCTATTGGGCCCCCTGCTAGAGACTGCTGATGACTAAGGAGGACCTTCCAAACTTAAACAAGCCAGCGCCCTCGGCGGGGGGAGATGTAGGGAACAGGAGCATTTCCCACGACAACACTGCATGTGCCGGCATTTGAAGTACTGTGCAAGTTTGAATGTGCTCGACATTCGAAGGCCGATAAAAGTATGCAAGGAAATACCCGTTCAACTGATGAGGATTTTGCCGTCGCTGTTGCGCACAAGATCGAAAGGGGAATCACGAACTTCACACCTACCATCCCTTTCATACAGATGATTTGGGATGCGACAAAAGAATCAATGTTGGAAATCGATAAAGCCAAGAAGCTCTTGAGGTGGGAGAAACTGGCAGGGGACATAAGGAAGGCGAGCAGCCACACTCCCAAAAATATCATCTGGTCAATTCGGCACTATGCTGGATGCATGCGCTACATCCTACGAAAACGTCGAGCTATCGCCCGCGATGACAACAAAGAGAGGGCCGCGGAGGGTGCGCATATAATCAACTTGGTGGTCAGAGAAGTCTATCTCTCAACGCATGGGACAGCCGCAGACTTACGACTAAGCCTATCCGTCTATACTGCCCTCTCTGGTAGGTAACATGCTTGGGAGGTTGGAAGTTGCACTGACATCCCTTAGAGTCGAACTACTCTATGTCCGAAATGAACGACAAGGGGCTAGAACGTCAGGAGAGGTTCAGCAAGCTCGTCGCCTCCGAGCTACGGGGCAAATTGCTCCTACTACCGGAGGGTACATTAATGATCAACCCTGCCACATTCATTAGCTGGATATGGGATGAGCCGTAAGTTCCATGGACACTTCTCTTGAGATGGACTAATCCAGACATAGGTACCAGCGAATTTGCGACGATCTTTCCTTATCACACCTGAAATACATGCAGTGCCGACTCGACAGTGTGTATGGACTGTTCGCGGTAATCGATGAGCCAGTGCGACCCTCGAACCTCAATGAGAGCGCAGTTCAAGGCAGCCTAGACTTAGACTGTATTCTGGACGACACCACAGAAGGATTAGGATTCTTACAATAGCAATATCAATTTGTCGGTGCTTAGACTGTCAGCCTATCTACTAATCCTCCTTCTTCGGATGCTGGTCTCGTTTTGTGAAGCTCGGAGAGTAGCCACAGGCTCCGGGTGCTTCTGACGCTGAGGGCTCGCCCTGGTTTGATGACGATCACATCCCCAGGTACCAAATTGATATTCGAGTCCACTGTGAGGCCTTCGCTGATGACGGCCTTCGTCCGCACTTCGAATTTCGGTTGACTGTGCGCAGCTGGCTTTTTTTCAGTATCCGAGCTCATGGGTTAAGCGAGGTTTCAAACCTTCCGTGCCATCGGCTTCGGCTCCCTCTTCTCTTAATCCCGATAGTACCACCGCGAATGCGACTTGGTTTTCGCTAACTGAAAGCTCACCGCCAGATGCAACGCATATGACTTGAGGTGCTAGAAAAGCTTCCTTCACTACCTCCAATCCCTCACTCTTCGCCCACTCTTCCACGTGGGGTTTCTAACACAAGGGTTAGTAAGCCGTTCGCAGCATATCTCGAAAGGGCTGCATTCTACGTAACGGTCGTGGAAGGAAAGTCGAAGTTGGTCGGCTTCTTCAGGTCTCCTTTCTCCTGGAAGCTTGCAAACGTAGTCTGCGCCGGGAACAGCTACCATATAACGCATAGAGCAGACGACCTGCGATGCCAGTCTGCGGAGCTCGACATGAGCCTCGATTCTACGGCTGAAAAGGTACATGATCCTGACCAAGGGAGGGATGCGGTAAATAGTATCTGACGGCTGGGGTGAAGAAGGTGGGGTTGGGATCCCATTCGATGACGTCATACCTCCCGCGGTGCTCAGAATCCTACTGGATGGTCACCCATTGGAACTGCATATTAGGCAAGTTCGGAGCTGACGATTGATGTTTCAATGATATCTGTACCAAGCTTCCATGCTGACGCGCAGTAACGTTATATATCCCTCGGGCGTGACGGGTTCCGAAAACTTCAGATCTTCAAAGCAGGCTCTCTTCAACATTCTCTTGGTTTTGGCTTTGGAATGGAGAACCCAATCGCTCTTGCGGACTATCTGAGTCGTTTTCGGTTTCCGGCTCGCTAGACTTTGAGTTCTGCTGTGGGGAGGCAGGAAAGTTGTGCCTGTCTGCCCCATGAGGCTTCTGGTATATCTCCGACGACGTGATATCATTCAAAACTTTGATTGCTTGTCTCGAAGTCAGCATTCACCCTAACTATGAGCTCGTTTGGAATACATACGAGGCTGATATGAAATCGCGAAGGGACCAATAGTGATACCATATGGGATTTGTCCCATGGTTAGGATAACCTTATCCTGGCAGAAGTGAAGTTCCGCCTGTTCTTCCCGAGGACACGCGAGGGACAACTTTCTCTTTTTGCTGGTCATTGTGGTGTTTTGTAGTATTCGCTGTTTTTGAGTATGAAAGAAGTTGGAGATTTACAGGGAGACAAGTGCTAGCTGTTAAATAACGCCGTGGTCATGCAATGGTGCAACAAGGCTGCTTGGCGGTCTTGTCAGCCTAAGCGCCGAGGCTGAACCTTGAGTGGAAATCGCGGGTACCAACAACCTGCTTATCACCCAATAAGGAGGCATATCTAGCCGCCGCTATACAGGCGTTTGCGCTAGATCATAGATCGCCGCTACACAGGCGCGACGTGGAACTAACCAAATTGCTAAGAAAGATGTGGCCGTTCTTGATGGCGACCGATGATACAGGTACGCAATCGGCAAGGACGCCTTCCAGAGCTTCTCTAGACTCTTTGCAAGTTTTAGTGGTTGGATGGACACATTTCTCGATAGGATCAGACCTTTTCGCATACCAGACAACCCACTCAATAGTGATCAAGATTCGGAGATTTGCCCAAGGTTGGTGACCCCTCTAGATCAAAAGAGGGAGGAGCGCAAGTGGCGGGGAGAACTGTCAAGCAGAAACGTCCGATTGGCTCATTTACGCCACCTGGTCAAATCCAAGGACAATTGACCAGCACCTAATCTTGGGTTTCCCCCGAAGAGAGGGCTGCTGTGAAGCATACTCGCAACGTGCCTAAGCAATTCCATGACCACAAGAAAGGCGCAACATGCTCATATGTAGAGAGCCGCAATCTACAACACGAGGTACTAACCCATGAGAAAGACTTTCAATATCCTTCTGCCGGGGACTGAGACGGCCGAAGGACGAGGAGAGACTACTTTCTCTGATTCAGTGACCCGTTCGTCACATTCCACAGCCTCTGCCTAGCTTGCCGCTAAAATGATCAATAGGGTGCCACGCAGTCCAGGGAACCTCGCAATGTCGGCTATAGGTGCGATTGGTCGCGGGTCATCTGGTCTAGCCCAGGGTTACTAGCGACTTGATGAGAACTGGCACGTCAAGAAAAGGTTTAAACCTGTCGACCTCCGTGAGTACGACAGACAAGGAAACGTACATATGTGACGATGGAGTTTTATTTTGACAAATGTTACAGAAGCAATTCTTGGGATGATTTCAAGTATCCCCTCCTGCACATTCTTCGAAAAACACCACTCCAAGCTGAGTCTCTTGTTGGGTCGCATACCATCATGCCAACGAAAATTATCGAGTCCTTCGAAGCGTTGATGCGCCATCGTCCTGAGGACCCCGAAGTCAAGAGTGATGTGGTTATTAGGGTCCTCGTACACGCCAGCTTAATTGTCGATGATTCACCTGAATGGAGACTATCTGTGATGGCCGTGCAACCATTTAGCGACGAACAAGCGGACGACAACACTGTTCGATATCTGCAGCTAAGAAAGGCTGGCTTCAACCACGAGGATACGGAATCACCCTCATCTACGTATGCCTACCGTGCTCTTGAAGGCGCACTATATCGTCATGATATGCAGAAGTCGAAAGCAAGGGAAGACGAAGCCGTGTTGCGGTCATTCATGGACAGGGTCACGCACGTACTCGAGGCCGACGAATTGCCATCCCCTATGGAGCTCAGGCTTCTTGCGACATTCTCGGGCTCTTTTGATCTAGCACAAGGATCTAAAGCCAAACGTCTTTACTGCGAGCATAAACTGGCAAGGGAACCACATGGGCCTGTTGAAGATCTCGTTCGACTTGTGGGGTTTACCACGTTCGACCTTTGCGGGCACCTAACACCGTACGCAGAGAGGCTCACAGCCTATGCATTGAGCGTTAAACTGGATAACATGGCTATATCTCAACATCCAGTAGTTCAAGCCCTGCTGGAGGCCAGCGCCCACACCATCCGGTCAAAGTGCAATTCGGGCGCTGTCCTGACCTTTGTGGAATATCAGGTTGTGCAAAGCCTCAACATCGGGCTTCCAATTGAGGTCAAGCAAAGTGCGGTTGGAAACTTCTGGAACCATTTCAGAGAACCTCAGCTTGATGTTTTTTGCATGAATGCGGCTGACATCGTCTTCGCGGAGTTTCAGAGGGCTTTTGAAGTCATGTTCTCCCATTAATAAAGATCTCGCAGAAATAAATGGTGACTTCTACCTTCACACAACCTTGAACTTCGTTCTTCTAGGTCCCCTTCCCCCAGAAGATGCATTGCCTCATCAGGTCCGTTACTTCAGACTCGACTTGCTAAGACAAGAAGGCCACCGTGAAACCACTAGGTTCACCGCAGAGAGCAAGGAATGTGAATGGGCGTTTGTGTGGATCGTGTCTAGACCGTACCATTGGCGGCTGGTCAAGGCCGGGAGAATTCGACCAAAGAAGTGGGCTGATCTACGTCAATCACGAGTCAGGTCATAGGCGGGTTCAGTTTCCTCGAGGCGGGATACGGGACTAGTTTTAATTGATCACCGCTTGCGCAGCCGCATCGCAAGCGACCAGCGCTCATTTGCCAGCGCACAAAGTACGCTATTTCTAGCACCGCCACCACGCACAGGCCTCTATCTAGATGTACTCTAGAAACCTTCAGTCTCCTTTGACGGGTCTAAAATCTGGTCCATCTTGGGCGTGGCTCGCTTTCGCTCATCACTGTCTGATGTCGTCTTCGTCTTGTCTGAGTTGTTGGGCCGAGGTTTATTCGTCTCATCGGCGCTCTCATGGGAGCATTGATAAGTTGTGTCTTTGGTGCCCTTTTCCGGGGCGTCTGGGGTATTGTCGGGCATTTCTGGGGGGGTTTTGAAGTAGAGAAAGGTGACTTAGCATGTCGGAGGGGCGGTCTACTTTGTAAGACTTTTATACTTGGATCGTTAAGCCAGTATGCGGCCGATTCCAAAATGTTATGCAGTGGATGAGCCTGGCTGCATTTTGACGCACTCGAGACGCACTCAAAGCACTTGTATACGATGCCGCACTGTGGTGTTCGTGGGTCAAGGGCCAGACTTGGTCCAGATGAGCAGGCCTCCTCGGCAACGTCGCTGGAAAACGAGTGAGAGTACTTCGCCTCGTACCCCGTGGAGCGAGAGAGCGGGCGCTCCATCATTGAATCAACGCGGCTCCGCCGCTGGCGGTCTCGCAAATGCTCCACGGCTGGTGAATTTTACATTCTCCATCGCCAAGCTGTCATAATTTGTATTGAAGGGCATGGGTCAGGAATCGTTTGGCTTGCATGATCTTAGGTTGAGGACTCTTGATACCATGAACGATACTACGGTGATAGGTTTTGGCTTATGGCAACGCATAGAGAGCTTGTCCTTTGAAGAGACAATAGACCGTGAGCAGACTTGACGCTACTTCCACACATACCCCGTGTCGTACGTGGGGACGTCGCCTTTGAAGCCAGCTCAACCAACTACGAGGCTTGATAAAGATCTGCGACTTTATCTGAGTGATTGAAAGAGTCAGTGGTCATTGCTAGAGGCGGCGATCCATGCTGAGTAAGGTTTATAAATCGTTAACTAGACTGGTAATTACTGAATGCAGGTGGTGTCAGCACCACTGCAAATATGCCTCATCAATGCGCAGCGTTCCGGCTCGCTGTTGTGCCGTGCTGTCCGGGTCAATCTGGAAGCTTTCGAAGGTCGCCTCTGGTGCAGAACCTCCAACATCTCCAGCCCAATAACCGCTGTTCGGCACTGGCTCAACCCAGTTGTTAACAGTCCAACTCTCGCTGGGCATTGATTGTGTTGGTACCGCTGTTTCGTCTTGTGCCGCGTGCTGGATTAAGGAAGGAGCCGTAGGCAGGATTGGTGGATGTGGTTGTTGACCTTCCCGCGGATCATTCCCTATTGCTGCTGGAACGGAATGCCAGCTGTCATCGGGGGACATACGATTAAGGGTTTCCGTGCTAAATCCATATGTCGAGGGTGGAAGTTGATACTGAGAGGGATTCTGTGTTGATGGCGCTGGAGGAGAATGGGATTCCTTCTGGCTCGTGGAGAGTGATTTGAGCCCTTCCTGTGTGTAAACACATTCCTTCTTCAGCCGGATACAGGCCGAACATGGACCTCGGGCATCATCTGTTTGGAGGCATCGCATCTTGCGTTTGCGGCAGGGAACCACAGAATTAGTATGCAAGCAAGTCAATATTCAGGCGGTACTTACTACACGCACTTGATACACGCTCGTAACCGAGCCTGCCCTTCCGCGGCTTCTCCCTCGCCGCCTCAAAATTGGCGTTTGGCGTCAAGCTCTCCCCAACCTGGTGTGGAAGCAATCGAGACATCTCCCCACAAGTCCGGTAACTTTGATATGGAGATTGTTTGGTGTAGAAACCCCTGCCGTGTCGACGAAGCTGACTTGTTGGATCCCGCGCGTATCGGGTTGGGAGGTCCGTCAACGAGAGGATTTTGGTCGTCGCACTCGTGAATGTAGAGACAAAGATGGGGAATTAAACTAGCAAGCGAGGTCGTCTTTTTATATGCATTTGCAGACGCAGGGACGCCCACTCTGGGTGAGTAATCGACCAACCGTCACCGAGTTCATCGTACGCGTCGCAACTACGCCATGAGCGTTGTAGGCTGTTCCTCATACGTTGTAGAATACCTCTGAAGCTCCTCAAGACATTAAACTTGGCGCAAAGTCAAAAATCACCCCAGACTTAATGAGATAAAATATGATCCTTCATATGTCCATGCCGTGGCAAAGTGAGCGCAGAGACAAGACAAGGTGGAAAGCATCTGCAGAACGTACTATCTTCAGAGTGAATAACTCTGAAATTAAAACCTCCTTATTTGTGGTCACACCTGGATCTACTCACACTGCCCCGACCCCTTTACCACAAGTCCCTTTGTAACATATACCCATGGACTTCAAGAATGTGGTTCCACCTATGTTCAGCATTAACATGCCTTGCAGGACAATGCGGACAAGCCCAAATATAGTATGTAATCCCGTGTGCGAAGATATTATTCGCAAGTTTGAGTCTCTCCGCCCTATCTTCTAAGTCCGCGATTGGGACGTAAATCCCGAGCCGAGCAGCAGCCTCAATCGCACCTAGGGTGTCTGGGATATAGACGTCTTGAAAGAAGTCAGAATTTGTAGGGAAAGTTCGCGGGAAGACCCGCTTGATGAAACCCTCTATGACTGCCAGGCGCACGGATTCGGTGTAGGGCCCCCGGGTTTCTGTGAGACATTGTGCCTTTACCAAAATGTTCTCCAAAGCTAGGCGCCGAAATCGAGAATCTATAAACTTATCCGCACCGACAAGCTGTGCAAAAAGTACAAGAGTCTTGTCTTGATCAGAAGGACAGACGATCCTCGGCAAAGGCTGTCGGTTGGTAACCCAGTCGCCAACGAACATACTAAAAATACCGTCAGCTCAGGACAGTCTAAAGGAGGAGAGGACAACACTTCGGGTACAGCCAGGAGCGGGAGTCCCTCTGGAGTAAGAATCTCCCTGTGAATCAAGAAACGCTTTTCAGCTAGCTCTTTGATGGCATCCTGAAGCCCAGCGGCCGGAGGTTCTTCATTGTTCCAGACAATCTGTCCGTTGCTTGTCATGAAGAGGATGCGTTGATCGTATAGGAACTTACGGTAGAAGACCTCCATGTAGGCGCTTGTATGAGTGTCGAGCGAGTTGAAAGAGACCAAACTCTTGAAAGGCTGCGTCTCGGATTTATATACTCAGGCCTCGGGAGCTTGGGACGTTCTCGCGGCAGGATCAGGCTAGAACATTGTGGAAGGCTCCTTGTGGCCTACCGACAGCCTAACCTAACCACGGAAAACGTCAATCGACGACGTCTTTGATCATTTTCACCCGTTGGTAATTCATATCGTCTGACCATAGACCCTACTTACGGAATCCGAGGGAACTTGCTGGCCAAGGGCAAGCCCCAAGGCAAAGTATATATGCGACCGGGCTCCACATACATCATCTAAATCTATTCTATCAATGAATGTTGCTGTCTTCTCCGGGTTCACTTGGCGCAGCTTGCTGATATGCTCAATCTCGAGATTGTCCAGGGCCTCCCACTTGGACTTCGAGATTGAGCATATCAGCCGCTTGCCCGCGTTTCTCCTTCATGATATACCTATTTATTCCTTCTCAGCCCTCGAAGTAGATCCACGTCAATCATAGCCAGACTAGTCCTCATACTGACCCTATCTCCTGTGTCGCTCCAGCTAATGCGCATATTATCTAAAGGTACTTCTGAAGAATTTCTCGATGAAAAGTCACGATGTGTTCCCATCTGAGCCTGGCATCATCCATTTTTGAAAAAACAGTGCGGACAGAGCCAAAGGGGGTGTCTCATCCCGAGCACCGCGAAACGGTTCGCAATCAGTGTTCGCCGCCATTCGGGTTGTAAGTCTGAAACGGGTATGTAGATTCCGAGCCGAGACGCCATCGCAGTGGCCTGGTCGATGGGTGGGGTGTAGAGTACGACGCCGGTGTTAAAATCTACCTTAAGATCTCGTGGGAATGCTCGCTCAAAGAAACCTTGTATAACTGCCAGGCGCACCAGCTCGGTGTGTTGAGTCGAAGATGCGTTGAGTAGTTGTGCGTTCACCAACATGGTTTCCAAGTTCTCGCACCGAAAGGAAGTTCCGAGAGAATTATCCTCGCCGACTAGTTCTACTAAAAGGCTGAGATCTCTCTCTTCATCACCGTAGACGATTTCTCTCAAAGTCTTCGGACAAGCCACCCAGTGGCCGGTGAACATTCTGTATTGGCCGTCAGGTTCGGAACTGTTGCGAGCAGGGGGTTGATTACGCTTCAGGAACGAATTGGATTGGAGTCAACTGTGGCGAGAGGATATCCTTGTGGATTAAGCGAAGACACCGGAGAAGCTCTCTTCCCACCTCTCGAAGTTCGGAGGTGGGAGGCGAAGCATTAGACAGAACGTCGGCGTTGGTCTTCACAATAAAGGTGTGACCCTCACACAAGAGCTCGCGCGAATAAGTCTCCATAATATAAGAGAAGGCTCAATGAGCGTTGCTTCCATAAAGTGAGTTGAAGGTTAACAACGAACTAGTCGAAGCCCGGGTATGCGAGTCGGCGGGAGAACGCGTAGGGTTTATATTCTGATCCTTGACGCACCTTATCCCCTCGTTGCAACGTCTTCCCTGCAGTACCTCCTCCATTACTCAATTTAGTGTTACGTCCGTTTCAACAAGCGACGGTCTTTAACCGCCTACATTCGAGTACCTTTTATCTAGGTATTGCTGATAAGCCGAGGCGTTTCTCCAATCATGTGTTGGGGGACTCTTCATGCAGTCATCTGGAGATACATTATGGTGAGCCAGGTTCTCAATACAAAACGAGGGTCCCACGAACTACAGTTTTCAGATCCCCTACAAGGTCAGCCGTCGAAACCAGATAAACAACGAGTGGTTGGAAATAAGTACCAGTATTCTTTTTTGGCGGTCGCCATGTTGAAAACGCAGCGTTTCTGCGTTTGCGTATAAGGGCCACACCAGAACTCCACGGCAACGTGTTTGTGCCCGCATACATATTCTTTCTTTATGGACATTGGTCAGTACGTACGCATTACGGGTCGTCTACTCACGTAGGTAAATGTACACATGTCGTCAACGATCATCAACATTCGTAGATGTTTTTGCCAAATACGAAGGGGAGGCTGTGGCTTATAAACGCACCGGAACTTGATTGAGGAGAAGCATAATCAAGCCCTAGCGCATCCGCATTGGTGGCAAACCCAAGAAATGATAAACTTGGCCGCCGATACCAGCGCGACATGATGGCAGGGGGAAGTGCGGAGTGTTCAAGGTTATGGATTGCGTTGGAGATCCGACTGGACATATAAGCTTCTAGTCACACATACGAAGTCCGATGACTGTTTGATCGCAGGAATTGGGATTGGCATCGCTGGTCCACGCTGTTCCTGGGCAGAGACAGGTGCCCCTGGAGGAAGTCCTAGCCAAATAGATTATACAAGTATCTGAAGCTATGAGTGGGCCTGCCACGCTCTTTATTAAGAACCCATCCAGAGCGTGGCGGGGATGTTACCCCTGGGAGCCAGCTCCTTGCACGGGGCCCTGGAGATTCAGAAGGCGTTCCTCTTTTTCTCGCATTTTGGGGCACTCTGCGGCATGAATAAACCATGGCTGGACCCCAAGCTTCGATAGCACGACCCATTCTTGGCACTCGCAAAGCCCAAGCCATGTCTCATTGGCTGAGAGTTTGAAAGCAATAGGCTCCTCCACGCGCTGACTTGTGGAAGGCCTAACACCGTGTGAACGGAGTAGATGATACCAATATGCCGAATTACCGCGGTTAAGCCATTTTCCCGGTTTACAATAGCCACACCACGCCTCGCGGTCTTCTCCGGTACCTCGTACCCATGTTGGTGTGTATAGATCTCCTGGAGCCGTCTTGTCTAGTCCGGTATTGAGAACGGCTCTTTCAGTGGATGATGGCAAAGACTTTGGGCCCCTGAGAGATTCGAACAGATCGGGGGGTTCAGAGGCGATGGATTGAGGGTCGACGGCGGTCGGGAATAATCCGTATAGTGATAATCCATCTCGATAGGTTGGGCTCATGTGATTGAGAAAACCGCTGACAAGACCTGCCTGATTCACAGGAAACTCAAGCGCGTTCTGAGTGAGGGTATGTGGCCAAAAGCCTTCGGGATGCGGGTATTCCTGGGTAGTTGCTCGCGAGGTGTCGGAATAGGATTGCATATCCGTGTTCCCAGAATCGTCGACCGGCAACAGATGACTTGCAATCCCGGGGTATTCCAGTTGATGCTCATTCCACAGCCCATTCCAGATTGCCGTCGTATCGCAATACTGAACGTTGTTTTGGGAAAAATAGCTGACGGTCGCTGGAATTGAGCCATAGGTGGTCCAGGGTGGAAGTTGATGCTGTGGTTGAGAGGCGTTCTGTGTTATCGGCGCTGGAGAGCCAGGATGAGATCTCTGTCGACTCGTGATCCCTCCTCGTTTGTACACGTGTTTGTAGCATTCAATATTCAGATTGACGCAGTTCTCGCATCGATTTTCGGTACCGTTGTGTGCTGGCATACATCGAACCCTGCGTCTACGACAGTAACCCACAGGATTAGTATACGAGCAAACCAATGTTACATGATACTTACTGCATGCAACCGCTGTCCGAGTGTATCTGAGCTTGTTCCGTCGCAGCTTCTTCCTCACCTTCTCTGATGCTGGCGTTGGCATCATAGCCCCTCTGCCCACATCCGTAAGGCTGGTGGGCTGGGTCTTGCGTGTATCGGTCTGCCAGTCAGGCATGCTTATGGTATGGTTCCGACGAGGAGGATGGAAAATGAGAGGTTGATCCAATTTGCCAATGTAGGGGTCTTACGGCTGCTCTTGTAAGTGAGGCCAGATGGACGAGGAAATCGAAAGGAAGGAACTCATGGAGTTATATACGTCGGCATACAGCAAGGAACAAACTGGATCAAGTGATGGACCAACCAACTTCATGATCCCTGTAGCAAATGCACCACTGTGACATTGTATGCAGTTACTCATGCTATGTAAATAACAGAGTGATTTTCTGAGCGAGCTATCAGCCGGCGTTGGTAGGAGGCTTGGAGTTGATCATGTTAAACAGGTCAGCATTACTGAAGTCTGACATGCAGTCTGAGACACTCATCTTCAAGACGGTGATAGTATTGTTAGATCCTTGATAAACGTGGTGGTGAGAGACTCTGATGAATGAAGGAAAGATTCAGCGAGAGTCTAGAATATTAATGTTCACTCTTACCAACTGAATACGGCGAGAAATTGCATAAGGAGACTGAGGTCCAAGACTCACGGACTTGGTTGACCACGGACAAGGCTGCCCTTCGCCTCGCAGGGCATCACTTCGATATACCGTTCGCGCACCTTTTCCCTTTTCGCCACGTATTCCACAGCCCATGGGAGTGGAGCAGGCCATGCTTGAGCATCTGGCGGTCTCACAAGAGACACGAGACCAATCCCGTTCTGTTCTTCTTTCTCCATGAGATTTCCAAACGCAAAAGCCAAATGGTGGAAAACCCTAGGGCAGTACGCCGCCTGCTTCGCTTCCAAGCAGTTTTCCAAGTCTTCCAGCCCACAATTACCCTTGCATGGTTTGAGAACACCAAGCAGCTCTTCATGGCACATCAAGACAAGCATTTTGACAACCAGCGACTTCTCCATATGATCCGTGTTAAAGTCGCGCTTGAAGCTCCTTACTATGTCCTCTTTGCTGAGCAGCCAATTATGAACGCTTGGGTAGCAGGAACGCTCATCCCACAAGGAGAACACGATGAAGTCAAAGTGTCTTGGCTCTATGCCCTCCAAGAACCGATTGACATCGTTGCCGAAGGTTTTGAGACTGAGAAGAGCCTTGTATGGCAAAGATTCGAGCAACGTGGGTGCCGCCAGGAGCTGCAAAGTTGTTAGTCATGGTCGTGAGTGGTGGTCCCCTCTTACCATTGGGGGTGCGAGGATCCTGGAATTGCTCATTGTCGATCGAAACTTCTCCAGAAGCTCCCAAAAAGAGGACTCCTCAAAGAGCGGGCAGCTTTCAACAGCAGTGCGCCATTTAGCCAACTGGCAAGACATTGAAGTCTCGTTCTCAATGCCCAAAAGCTGGGAAAAGAGAAGACGATTGCAGGAGATCGACCATCTCGAACTTATCTCGATGGGCTCATCTGCAATCTCTTGACCAATACTACTCCCCACTGTCTGAAGCATGGCGACTGTCTGAGCTAGGTTGGAAGCTTCGCCACTCAGTTTTCCCCAGAGTGAGCAGACCACGCTGTCAATGGTGCCTTGAGTGCTACGCAGGGTTCCAATAGAAGAGCATTTGCCAGTCTTGTGCTGTGATAGCGCAATGAAAACGACAGCGCGAGCAAACTTTTCGCGCCACGTAGAAGGTCCTTTCTAAACGAGACATCAGCAGGGCACTTCGTTCCAAGAGGGGCACAAACCGTGAGTAGCCGGATGAGGGTGGCCGTATGGGCTAGGGTTGGATGAATTTCGCCTATGGTCTTGAGTCGATACTCAGGACACTGGCTTATGTTCGTAAAGATCTTTTGTATGTGCTGACTCTGTTGCAAGGGATGAACAAGCCCGGCGTCTGCCGGAAAGATAAGTTGTGAGTAAACACCAAGTCGAGGCAGCTCGGTGTAAAGCTTTTGCGTAAGTTCTACCTCACAAATATACTTGCCGTGGACTGTCGGTTGAAGCTTTGCCCCAAGTTTCTCGAAAACATCAGAGTCTTTCCAAAGCACAAGACATTCAGCTTGCCTTGAAGGTAGTGAGGGAAACGCTGCGGCGACATGGTCCCAGTCAACCGGATAGCGGCAGTTCTGGATAGCGCCTCCATCAACCTCGTCCGAGTCTTATTTTGGTGTTAGCCTACATTTGGGTCGACGGTGGCCCTACGCACCTATAGACATATCATCGGTTGAACTGCCGCTGGAGTCCCCGTCTTCACTGTCCATGTAGCCTTCGAGATATGTTGAACCGATTGTGGAAGGAAGGGGGACGGGCGTAGAGGGAGACGTCTCCGGTACGGTGGGCGAGGGGAAACTCTCTGTCATCAGGAGGCTGAAAGCAACCTCAGGGTTGTCTTCAAGTATCTCCGTTCAAAGCTCGTTGTGATAATGAATCACGTTGTCCAAATACAGAGGGGAACCATTGATATAGGTATTGGGGCCACTAGGTTCCATATACTTGCGTC
>JAYRCL010000063.1:0-10967 GCA_037074925.1 Tetracladium maxilliforme
TCCTGCCATTCCCAGTTAGCACCGGGGGGCGGCGCGCAGGAGTGGACACAATTGAGCCGAAGTTCCCAAACCCAGGCTATTGAGAACCCCGACGCCTTGCATGCGGACTTCGACAACCCTTTGCTGTCGACTGAATTCGCGCATGGTTTTGGGGGCGGACCCAGCGGCCCTCCCAACTCATCGTTGTTGGCACCAGGACCAGCCAATTCCACGAAGGAGCTACCAAACGCTGGCAACGGGACGTGGACCCGCTTATCGGACCACACCACCACGTCTACAGGATCAAGCCTGCCTACCCAAATGCTCCAAGCACCAGACAACTCGCACAAGAACGACACTAGCACAAGCCACCAACCAAGACAGAACAGGTGCCTCGACTGCCAGTCCGATGGCGGTCACTGTATTCATGAACTGCTCAATGCTGTACAGGAGACCGATTGTACCAACGCATCTGCGGGTGCCCTACATACCAGCATGAATACCCAGGACCTACCAATCGATGAATTAGATGGGAGTTCTGCTAATGCAATTAATGTTGGTAGCACCCCTGGGTCGCATCCCTGGGAGGGCCTGAGTACAGACACATTTGGAAGAGACCCGTTCACGACCAGCCATGTGCCACAGACCGAGTTTGAGCCAGCAGGTATCGGGCTGGACAGGGTGGATTTTGATGACTATATGAACTACTTTGTTGGCTCTGATAGCTGAGGCTTCTCCTCCACCCCTTCATTCCGAGGAAATTGCACCGTCAGGAACCTTATACCATCTTCCGACACTAAAGCACCATTTTCCTCAAGATGGACTGGCTCGTCAGTTTTCCAGTCGATGATGAACGACCCCTCGGAGGAGGATGGCACGATAACCCGAGCTTGTTGTTGTTCATCTCCTTTCAAGAGGGGAAGAACTACCATTTCCCCATCTTCAACATACACTTTCCCTTTTTTTAACAGAAGCGGTCCTCGTATGCGCGCCTTGCCCGGAAGGGATGAGCCCTTTATGCAGGTTGGTTAGGTTTGCCCCTTTGCAACAGCGGTAGTTACATACATGGTCTTTGAAAAATTGATCAATTAGCTCACTTTGCGCCTTGGTGCGTTCGCCTACATAGACTTCACTAGTAGACGGCCCAGGCAGGCGATTCCAGGACGAAGGCTCTCGGTCGACATCGTGCGAAGCTTCTTGTAGAAGTTGTCGATACTTGACCGAAATGTTGTAGCGTTTGACTTCCATGACTGCAAGACCAAGAAGTGCGGCAGCTGCCTCCTGTTCCTTGGAGGGCCTGTCGCAATATATACTTTCCGCACTGCTAGGCATTTCACGTTCATGCCCAAGCTCAACGTTGACAAAATGATGGGGTATTAATGTTCGCGGGCCATATACGTCATTATGCGGCCGGATAAACGAATCCCCGCGGGGGATGGTCTTGGTCGTGCTGGGTCTCGTGACTGCCAAGAACTTACATCAACATGTAGTGATCAAGCCGAGAGTTTGTATTCATGATGAGTTATCCTAGCCCCTTGACATTCCTCTAAGGCTCACTCGATTGGACCTGAACTTCAACATAATCTAAAGTATCTAAGTTAATGCCAGACATGGCATTATCGTTGCCAGTCCATTCATGAGTCTGAGGGTTGTTGTCCGTCGCTGCACCAGACTCTCCGGTCACTTCTGAAAACGGGCGGCTTTCACCATTGGCGTTAGTAGTCTGGTGCCCATGAGACGTAACAGTCGGCTCGGGAGATTTAGAAACCCGCGGCTCCGATGAAGGGGCGTTGTCCCCATTGTCTGATGTCCTGACGGGAGATGATGGCGGAGTGCAATTCCCCCTAGTTTCTCTCGCAGCTGCCCCGTTTTGTTCCCCGTTGACGGATGACATATTGTTGAGGAGAAGCAAAGAAATGATGTCCGTTGCAACTATGTAGCGCGGTTAGTAAGAGTATTGCGCAACTGTTCTCAACTTCGAACCTGACTGGGCAAGATCCGGGCAAGGGTCCTGACAGGAGCAAGTGCATATAGACATTCTACATACTAATGTTGGGAAGTAAGGAAAACAAGTAAAAATAATTTACCGGATTTTTTTGGTATTCTACAAGAGTAAAGTTGATGGGAGCTCAAGGTCGGCGAAACGTAGAAGGCAGCATATACAATAGTCTGAGATCCTGTTGAAGAGAGGGGATACGCCGACTTTATGTCCCGGAGAGGAAGGAAGTTTTACCGGTCGCAATATGATCTGTCCCGTAAGACCCGCATTGGCCGAAGTGAATAACCCCTGAGCCGGCTGCATGTAAGTTGGCCGCGATCTCGACCTTTCGGCGTCGGTATGCAGGTGAGGACTCGTCACACTGTCTCCTCCAGGTGGATGCCGTAATGATGCGGGCTATGAGACACGTTGGTTCATCTCACCAGAATTGGCCAGTCGGACGGCACCTCCGCTGATACTGCTGGTCAGTGTGTTCACACTTCCCGCTCTGAGTTTGGCTTCCGGAATGGCAAGGGCAAGGCCAGTGCCCCTATGGCCGAGTCTACGCGGGCGGAACTACAGGTGGACGCCCATCATGGGTCGCACAAAGCCGGCCACCCTCCATTGAGTACCACTATTCCTTAGATATTGCATCAGCATTGACGACACAATGCCACCCTCGTTCAACAAGCTGCCTGATTTTCGAAGTTCTAACCCAACTACGTTGGATCTCTCACTTTGCGGGAGCTGCACTTCTTTGACTAAAGTACACGAGTCGAACTGTAGATATAACACTCCTTGAAGGCAAGGACATCAGAGTTGTTCTATTTCCAACGCCACTAACACCAGATGAACATGATTCTGTCACAAAACAAAGGCGAATATATCACATGGTAGACCCAAGGGGTAGATAGCGAAGTCATACTACAGTGGCAGTAACTGAATCGAGTAAGGGTCGAAGAGTCCACTGATGGTATGATGCCGTAAAGCACTGGTGCAGGGATAGAGTCCATATACTTATGTACCAAGACATCAAACAGCTGCTTCGGGCTTGAAGACTGCTCTACATCTCATCTTGTTTTCATCGCCGGTGGAAGTATCCTCGCCAGGCATACATACAAGCGACGTCAGATGTCATCAATGATCCGTGAACTACGGATTGGATTCTCGTCCCATGTGCATCACGAAGCATCGCCGAGCCAGGTCGCTATCTGACTTGTGGGTCCGATGTCCGTATCCCAAGCTGCTGTTGGTAGATTCAGATCCGCGTCTTCTTTTAAGGTGCATGTTATCCCTTCCTTAATGCACCAAGAACCCGCGTTACATGGTACCAGGAACGTACCAAGCCAACGACCATCAAACCCTGCCCCTCCCTGAATCGATGGCTGCATGTTCCCCCCGGTTCTCACCATTAGATTTTACTGGAATGTATAGCTTGGTTGACGAATGGATCATGAACTCACACCACGGGCTATGGCAGACAGGGACCGCTTTGGAGGTGGAGAAAGAATAGGCCATGAGCCATGAGCCATGAGCCGTGAGCCATGAGCCGTGAGCCGTGAGCCGTGCGCCATGAGCCGTGAGCCATGAGCCATGAGCCATGAGCCATGAGCCATGAGCCATGAGCCGTGAGCCATGAGCCATGAGCCGTGGGCCATGAGCCGTGAGCCATGAGCCGTGAGCCATGAGCCGTGAGCCATGAGCCACGAGCCATGAGCCGTGAGCCGTGAGCATTGAGTCTTTACTGTGTGAGCCGTGAGCCATGAACAGTGAACCATGAGCCGTAAGCCGTACATCGTCACGCAGCCTAATCTCTCCAGAATTGACGCAGAGCGAACAACAAAGCCTACAAGCAAGCTTCAGGTGCGGTGAGTATTGAACTTTCATTCTCGTATAGCGGAAGAGCGCTGTAGAATGCAGGATCCTCCTCAAGAGGAGGTAAGGACGCAATCCTCAATCATTCCTTCTCTTCTCCAGACCCATCGCATGGGCCGCAGTCAAAACCGCCTTTCGTGCCCGTGCCGCCACACATTGAACATTTCGCCATGTACTCTGGTTCTCAAAGATTTTGGTTCGGTATAATCCTAGTGATCCATATTAGAATCTCTCGCTTAAAAGTTCCACAGGGTACTGACAGCTGGTTCACGCTTCCGTAGAGTTACTAGAGAGATAGATGATTTGGCGTGGCAAGAATCTGATGGAGGGCCGGCTTTATATCGATTACGTAGCACGAAATTTAGCCGGTGTTTGCCGCACATGACTATCACATGACTAGCTCCTCAGCCCCGCATCGCACCGCGTGGTCAACCTGATCAGATGTTGCCAAAGAAAAGGATCGTGTACGCAAGCGGATGCTCGAAGATTGGCTATTGTCTTCGAGGAACAAACTCCAATGGATATCTACGTAAGCGAATGACTCACACTTTTGGTTTAGTAATGTTCACTCCGTCCTAGCGCTCACCTGACGACTTCCGCTCACGTATCAACGACATCCGCTCGCGCATCAACACCATCCGCGCAGATCTCAGCATTGTCGATTCCCTTCTCGGACCTCTTGTCAGCGACTATGAGCGATCTCTTTCGAACTTATCATCAGACGATGGACGACCTACGGTTGTCCGTGTGACAACAGCCGTAGAGAACGATCAGACGCGGATAAGTAACATCGATGATCGCTACGAACCCAACACGCGATCAATGGAATGTCCACACGCAGATTGCTCCAACAAGCTTAGAACGCGATTCAATCGGCGGAAAAATCTTGTTAGACATTATTTGTTGCGTACGACGACCGTTTCTCCCAGGCACAGCCACTAATCATAACACCAGACATGAAGATTGACGCACAATGTCCCATTTGCGATTGGAAGGGAACAGACGCGAACGAATATATGAAACATTCCAAAAACTGTGAAGAACAGGCAGCAACGGTGGAGCAGCGCAATGACGCAGTCACAAAACGCAGAGCGATAGTGAAGGAGGCCGGTCAGGAATTGGATTATTTGCGGAACAACCAAGTCAAAGTCAACCCCAAGCGGCGCATGGATGAGGAGCCTATGAGCCCATCCAAAGTGCGGGTAATGGAGAGCCTGAGTTCGACTGCTGATGTCCGCCGTGCATCTCGGGTAAACTCTCCTCCCAAACAGCACGAAACAACTGATAGTCCTTTGAACCTCGACCCAAGGGATACTTCTTGTGTCCAAGCCGTTTCACGTAGGTAGCTTTTTGTGTTTGTCTATGTGCTGAGCTTACACCATGTGAATAGATCGTACGCAAGCCTCACGCAATCTAAAGGCACTGTCGCAAACAGAAGGTCATCAATATGAGGTTTCCCGGCAGCCAAACACGAAGATGTCCCAACTTGGTGCATTCCCTGCGACAACGTCCCTAGTTGGATCGGACTACGACCATGATAAGACTATGGCTCGCACTCACTTTTCAGCAACATTTAACATGCACGACTCCTCGATGGTGAAGAATCCACAGCGAGCCCCCTTTGCTACTTCATACACCATGGACGACGCCTTGATGACGAACCCACAGCGAGCCCCCTTCGCTACCTCATACACCATGGACGACGCTTTGGTGACGAACAACCCACAGCGAGCCCCCTTCGCTACCTCATACACCATGGACGATGCCTTGATGACGAACCCACAGCGAGCTCCCTTCGCTACTTCATACACCATGGACGACGCTTTGATGACGAACAACCCACAGCGAGCCCCCTTCGCCAATTTATATACAATGGACGACCCCTCAATCACAAAGAGCCCAGATCAAATCCCCTTTTCGACTTCCATGGACAACGCACTCCACAAGTCACTATGAGCCGTGGGTTAGGCTAATTCCAGCATAAACAGAACGATGTTGCTGAATCAGACTTTACCTTTGCAACATGGTAGCCAGCGCGAGTAATGATTTTAAACATTTGAACGTTCATAATCATGGGCCTACATAGAATCAATTCGCAACTACGCATCTGTTCCGGTTTGACTTTCCTCAAAGACAAAATTATCCATGTTGATCGTGCTGCTGGCAAGCTTCTGCACCCTGTCTTTGAGGTACGGCGGCAAAGGCATCAGGTGCCAATAGCGCAACTCATCTGGTACCATGAATCCAAGCAAGATGATCTTCCCTTTCAACACCCTCCACCAAGCACGCGCATCCCCGATAGCTCTATATGAATCATTAGCACTCGTCATCATTGCCGCAAGAAAGAGCTTACAGGCCACCATCTTCCATTTCCTTGGACTCAGTTCTGATGCCAGGAAGTTTGAAATCATCTGACTCGTCTAACCTTTTCAACAAGCCGTTTCGAGCACTGGTAGCGCTCAATACATGAAGATGCGAGCCGTAATGGAGGGAGACCTCTGAGCGACTAGACCATGCAAAAACCACTAGTATCCGTAGTTCGGGCGTGCTGTTTATCACGCAATGATCATGCTTCGTCTGGCCATAAATCTTGTAAAACCCTAGGCCCGATCGTTCGAAGAAGGATTCAATCGTCTCACGCTTGAGAACATTAGCTTGTGTCTGCTTCAGCATGCGCACCAAAAAGCTCACTGTCTTGTCCAATGCAGTCTCGAGCAGCCCAATCCCCTCGTTGGTTTTGAACTTGAATCCATTTTGGACGAGATGGTCGACGCGTTTGCCAATACTAGCATCTTCCCGCATCCAGAACCCTTCCTCTTTGATTGCTTGTTTAATGTCTTCTAATGGAGCGGAAGCCATCGAGAATGTCGAGCTGAGTGGTTGGAGCTGTCAAGAAGGATATTACTTGCCCCGTTGACACCCATATTGTGTGCACAGGGTCAACAAGGTTGGCAAATACTTAGAAGGAAAACATCCATGTGGCGTGAGGGGTAGGTAACGTGGGGCTCGCAGTCCATATGATAACGCATTATCGTCGGTAGCACGTGATACAGTCGGCTTAGCTAATTCTCTCAGAAGCGCGAAGGCGTCACGGCGTTCTGCTTTTGGCCGCCTGCAGCTGACATGGTCTCTCTATGACCTGTGACGCAAGCCTGCTTTGCTAGAGGGCAAACCAACAAGCGGCCGAATGCTGTGAGGCGTCAGGTTCCTATGGAGCAGCTTGAGGTAAATGAGATACGGGGATACCGTCCGCACCGAGAAGACCAACCATCATCCCCGCCCACCACCGTGCCGATGAGCCTGTTCCACCTGCGTACTATTAAAGGACGCCTCTCTCCCCTGGGCCATGACGACTCCCGTCCTCTACCCTTCTTTTCTCAATCACCCCGTGCGAGGCTACATGATTCGTCCCACGTCACATTGCGATTTTCAACCAGCTCTATACGTATTCCGTCCCATCAAGACTTCTACAGGGTACGTAAGCCAACTAGGCCAAGTCGGGTCCCAATAACACAAGCCAGTGTAGCAACATGTCGGACAACACCCCAGACAATAGCCAAGGCAACTCTGACTCATCCGCCACATCTACTGGTACTGCGACCAAGAAACCCGTGTATGGGATCCCGATCTCGGGTTCACAAGCACAACAGCTGTCATCGTCCGGGACAAAGGCTCAAGCCCGCAGAGGAAAGGCACCAAGGCCTCCAACTCCTCCAAAAAAGTAGGCTGAAACCTCGCGAGAAAGCATTCGATCATGGTTGCATTTGGATATCTATGATTTCGAGGTGGCTATGTTGCATTCCTCGAACATACTATCAAGCTCCTTCAAATACTGACCATAATCTTGTAACTTTTTCTGAATAATGTCTGCCCCCCCTAAAAGACTCGCTAAGAGCGTGAAATCGGTCGTGTGATCTATTGTGAGATGAAGTTGATAAGGCAAAATGCGATACCAAAAGATCGAGGAAAAGGCGATCGGATCTTGAACTGCGAGAGTGAGCCAAAATGTCCCACTCGCCCATGCATGTCGCATAATAGCCGAAAGTTTTCTAGGTGTTCTTAAAGCAAAAAGCTGCTCCTGCTCCTCCAGGATCTGGACGAATCGGTCATGATGAGGGCTGAATGAAGTTTGATCAATCTCATCGGCGCACTGCCCTCCAAGCCAGTAGGGGGGCTGCTGAAATTCGAGAGGCCACGAGCAGGCGAATTCAAGATCGATGATACGGACGATGTTCCAATCGTCGTCGACTAAAATGTTGCTCTTATGGAGATCTGTTAAAGAGCAGACGAAAGGGCCAGAAAGGAGGTCATTTTGTAGCATCTGCGGGAAGATGACTCGTGCTGCGAAAAGGCCCGCCATCTCGAACCGTCCGTCGACCTCAGTTGCCATGGTATTAGGCTGGTGCAGTAGTCGTTTATGAAACGCGTCTAGGTGAGCGAGGACGAGGTCGTCCACACGGGTATAGGTCTTGTGACGTGGCATGTCAAGCGGGAGGTCCTCGTTCTCTTGCATAATGACCTCTTTTGTGAGCGGGCGATTGTCAAGGTGGATATAGCCGGCATCATCGAGTCGGAACGCACCAATGCGTGGAAGAGGAACGGCGGTAAGCGAGAGGAGTATTCGCGCGAGGCCTCGCTGGAGGTTGCATTGCAGGCGGTCGTCCTCGCGTTTTGCTTCCCATGAATCTGAAAGCATTTCTCCTTCAGTATTAGGGATGGTCTCAATCACCAAGTAGCCTAATCCGAGTGAAGTAATGATACTTGACTTATGGGGGATGTACTGGGTTGGAGACGGATAGCCAAGCAGGGCCCGGAAGCACCGCTGAATTCCATGGAGCCAGCGTGACCACCAGGGTAGGCGGCTTACGTGGGTCAGCTATAGAGATGAGCGAGGGTTAGCGAGCTCCCAAGTGTCGAATTGTATGCCACTAGTACCTGCTGGCCTGTGGATAGTCCTACGCCGTATAAATGTGGTATAGGGACCGAAGGGCAGTGTTCCTGAAGCCATGCATAGATCGCGGCTTCGCATCTGAGCTTCTCATCTGCGTTCCCAGGACGCGTTGTCTCTCCGACGCGGTAAGGTAGAGGAAATCGAACCATGACGAGATTGGATTGCCCTAGGTCGGGAGCGTTAACGCAAACTGGCACGCAGACGTTGAAGGACCCATGGCGCCAATACTCTGGAGGTGAGACATCGCAATGCGCCGGATCAACGCCCAAGTGGTGGGCAACGATGGCGCGAATAAGTTGACATTGGCTTTGGAGGCGCTGAAAGAAGGCTCGTTGGAGCTGAGGGTATTCGAGCTGGTGGAGGACGTTGACTCCACTCTCTTTTGCTTCAGAGAGGGTGATAGGGCCAGAAAGTAATTTGCGGGTCGCCATAAGGAGAAGGATGCAAAGGTAAACGAGATCGCGTGGAGGAGAGAAGAAGAGAAGGGCAAATAGGAGTTGGAACTGAACTAAACTAATCTAAATACCAACTTGGTTGTAGCCGCCATTTACCCGCAGCCATGCCCGCTGAGCGGGTCTGGCTGGCGGCCGACCCGCCCAAACAATAATCCGGTCCCCACTTCGCCGAAACGAGACACTCGCCAGCAAGCCCCAGATCTCCGGATTTCCGCCTCAACCTCGTTCTACTGGACGCGAACTTAGAACGTGCTTCTCTGCTCATGTGGGCTATGGTGCAGGCTCTGTCTGTCGACCTGTTTTCCCTCGTGTCTTGGGTCCGTGACCTGCAATCTTTTCCCAGCCACCGCCTTCGTCTGTTCTATTGCTCATCAGATTCCCCCTATTTGCGCATGTTCTTTGGATTTGGTATCAATATGATCTACTTGCCTCCTTCTGTGTTCCCATGTGGCTATGTGTTCTGCTCGGTCGACAAATCGATCTCAGCATGGTCTCAGCCTCTGCTCCATGAAATGCAGTGCTCCGCTCAGTACACAGGAAGAGACCAGGGGTCACAACACAACACTGCAAACGTTAAGTGATGTATTCAAAGTACAGATATATGTCTTTTCCGTCTCTTACCACTGTCTACTGACAGACTGGCCACAATAATCTCCAGCATCTCTTCTTCGTGAAGGCCCTGAGCAGTCAGAAGTTTGGAGAACCTGTGTACTTGTGTCTCTAGCTCCCCATATTCTTTTTGGGGAGCTTTCATGTCAATACATCTCGCTCCTGAGCCAGAAGCGACCTTCCCAGCGGCGTGGTTTGGTGAAAGCGAAGACTATCAAAAGTGGTCCCCATCACAACGACTGGGGTCGCACGTTCCGGCCAAGAATCTAGCTACTTATATCTCAAGTCCAAAAGTGCGTTGGCCACAAGGTAATCATCACGCGTGCTCCACGCAGTGTCCGTGAAGGTATCGCTTTATCGGTCTTCACTGGACGTCCTCGGGGTGTTGGGGTTCGTAGGGCTTCCTGTAGTGGAGTCATAGTAGTTTGAAATAATATCGATGATCTCTTTGGAGCCCACAGGAACGGCAACACGCTTTCCTTCTCCTGCGATGGAAACTACCATCTGACCGTGCGGGAGTAACCGGCTTTCCTTTTCGTGCAGAAGCATGCCATTGAGGAGTGTGGGTATAACTGAAGCAGGAGACCGAAGTCGAAAGACTTCGAGAGTTTGGGGTATCGCGAGATCTGTAAGTATCCCCCAGGGTCGCCAAAAATCTAGCAAGGGCCGTCCTCGAGAGTTCATGCTGTGCTGCGGCCTGTGCCGGTAGTCCTCGAGTTCCTCAAAGCGAACCAACGAAGTGTAGATTTGGACAAGCTGTGGGGCGCTCCACTGGGGTAAGACGACGTCGGCGTCGAGAGCCAAAGTCGCCTCGCCATCAGGATATAGATCTAGGGCATACTGTGGAGTCCAAAGGGCGCGGTCGAGTTGGAAACTCAAGTGGAAATACTGAACGTCCCCCGAGCCTTCGGGGTGCACCTCAATCTCGACCACTTCGGCTCTTTGCGCGGATCGGAAGTGCGCAAGGCTTGTTATCTGGTGGGAGTGCATACAGGGTCTAAAGCCTATATAGAACCTCGGGCCCTTCAACATCCATGTTAAACTCAGTCAATAAGCCGGTACAGCAATATGCTTGCCTTGTCGGGAGAGTGTGCAATGTTTTGGTAAGCCGTGGCTCCGT
>JAYRCL010000065.1:0-10777 GCA_037074925.1 Tetracladium maxilliforme
GGTGACAAAGGACCCTCGGGGCGTATACCTCACCGGAGACGCCGTGAGGATATTGTATGACCTGGGCCTTGGTCATCAAATGGCAAATATTGGACAAGGTTGATAATTATTCCCGCTTGTGCCTCACCGAATGACGCTGTTACCGAGAAGGACTGGGCTGACTGGGTTGGTAAAGAGCTCTCCAAAGTCAATTTTCACCAGAGCTCGTTCAATTCGAAGCCGTTCTTCCAGCTGGAAATCGGCACCCCAAACTCACTGCACCAATCGGTGCCTGAGGGACTTGTGCAAAGTCAGCCAAAGCTTGGTCGGTCATTACCCAGCAGCTCTACCATTGAAAAATAGTCTAACCTGCTCGGCATGTAGAAGCTGCTATGCGAGAGGCGGCCGATCAGTCGGAGTACTGTACAATTCGAGAAGGATGCCGCGTGGTCAGTAGACCTTGCGAAGATCCGCCGACAGTTGAGTATATTGATCGAGACGGCGAAAAACGCCAAATTCAGGGTGAATGGCTTATCGGCGCCGACGGGAAGGTTGGAATCGTGAGAAAGCACTTCCTCGAGCCCACGGCGGGTATAATACAGGAAGAAGGAAATTACCCCTATAGCGGAACTTGGATCGCCGCCAACTTGAAGTTGACGCCCCCAACACCGCAAACGCACCCGGATTTCCCGCTATGGCGCCTCGGATACTCACCTGAGGAGGTTTATGATCTTTTTTGGCCGAAAGGATGGCACTTCTGCAGCCCTCCAGGCAAACCGACGGCGAGCGGAAGATTCGGGCCTTGCGAGGACAGGACTTGGCGCCATGAACTGAGACAAGAGGACTGGAATGACTCAATGAATGCGGAGGAGCTCTTCTGGGAACATCTGTTGCCCATGATCACGCTGCAGAGAGACGACGAACGGCACCGCGAGTTCGCCAAACCAGTGCAGTATCCCACTGACTGCATCGAGATCCTCCGCTGTCGGTCTTTCAGGTTCACTCATAAGGTCGTCAACCGCTGGTTTCACAAACGCACCATTCTTATCGGAGACGCGGCGCATGTATTCCCACCTTTCGCTGGGCAGGGCATCGGCAGCGGCATAAGAGACGCGCATCAGCTCGCCTGGCGACTCGCCCTGATCGTCAAGATGAAGCATCACCACGAAGCAGAAACCATCCTTGGGTCGTGGGCTCTTGAGCGGCGCAAGAGTGTGGACGACGCGGCAATGTTGTCCTACATGAATGGTCGCTTATGCAACGATCAGCCATTACTCTGGATCCGGGTCGTACTGGCCTTGGTGACGTTCCTAAAGTCCAGTCGATTCCTACCCCGACTCCCAGATCCTCAAGTCAATATAGAGAGGAAAGGATTTTCTTCCGTGCAGGGCGGCTTCCTCATTGGTGAACGCAACGGAGGGACTCGACTTGCCCAGATCCTTTTGAGATCGAATTCCGGTGGCGAGGTACTTTTGTCGGACACTTTGCTGCGGTCTTGCAATAGTCTGTTCACTATTCTCGCCATAGCTAGGTCCGAGGACTACGGTCAAGTTTACGATGGCGCAACGTTGGCCGTGAAACGCGCTGCCGTTGAGGAAACCATAGTTTCCGAGGGTTCAATCGTGATGTTCAGTCCCGATTGCAGCAGAATACTGTCTGGATCAATTACAAGCGACAGCCAAGATCGACTTGAGGTCTTTTCACCAGCTTCACGCGAGTCATCTCGGGACGAGACGGCTCGCTCTGAAGACGCGCAGGAGTACATGAATCGCCTTGGAAGACGGACACAGTATGCCTTGGTGCGACCTGACTTGTTCTTTTTTGCCTGCTGCAAGGACGCTAATGAGTTGGAGGAGAGCCTGCTGAAGCTAAGAGGGCAGCTACACCTTTAGAAACACGAGCGACGGTTCAGCATTGCTCAGAAGCTGCGCTTATTTTTTGGGTGGAGAAAAAGTCGGGTTTATTAGCTTGAGCTCATAGCATTTTGGATTGATCGAGCATGAAATATTCAATTGCGGAGATGAACGCGAGAGTAGACGAGCATGGTGCTAATGTCGAAGTCTCACGCCAATGTGATGCAGCGTTGGTGTCCGTTAGCGGTTTTCCTGCCCTTCCCTTCTCGCGAGATACTCCGAGAAGTACGAAGATAAACTAGGGCAAGCCTTCCTGTCGCTTGAGGGCTGAGTATGGAAGTCCCTGATCTTGTCAGCAGCTGAGCGTTGGATAAGGGCTTGGCAGATAATATTTGAGTTTTATCCATGGCGAGAATTGGAAACATTATCGTAGACAAACTTTCCTCAGACTGACGTGTCTGGTCTCAGTATAGCGAGGCTAGTTGGACCGAGTTGCTTCACATCGAACGATGGTTTATTGTCATATTCCAACCCTAGACTTGCGAAGACTCCACTCGCCTCACTTTCCACATGTTCATGCTTGGGCGCTGCCAAAAGCATAGCGTGGTGACCGGCAATCAATATGCATTGATTTCAAATAAACTTCCGGCTGTGTTTTCAAGAAGTTATCTTCACTTCTTTCCCTCTAAAAAGCAACAACACATGCACTGCATATGACCTGCAGTACGAGGCTGACACACCACCAAGCCTTCACGTAGGCTCTACAATTTCTTACGGCCATCGCGTGAGCAGGCTGATCAGAGTATTCTGTAGGTACAAAATGATTTTCGTAAAAAATGTTACCCTTTATCACACCTGTCAGCGGCAGCTTCGGTCGCCCTGCTAATGAGACCTGCTAGCTTACTCAAATTTCATCTTGTTTCTCAGTGTCCCGACCTTGTGCATCTTGATTTCCACCACGTCGCCGTCTTTCAGAAATGTCTTTGGCTTCATGAATACTCCAACACCAGTGGGTGTGCCCGTCATGACCGCCGTGCCAGCAGGAATGGTGGTGCCTATTTCGGATGTATGAGTTATCTTGCATGATAGATAAAGAAGATCTTTCGAATCACCAACCTTGACTCATGTGGCTGAGAATCTTCTCGGGGGAAAATATCATGTCTTTCTTAAAGTCTGCCCTTTGGCGGATTTGGCCATTCACTTCTGTGATGACCTCGAAGGCCGTGCCGTCGGCAAAGAGTTTCGGGCTGACCAGAGAGGGACCGATCGGCGCAAACTTGTCGAAAGCCTTGGAGAAGAAAAATTGACCCGCTTGATTTTTGGGAAGTTGAAACATGCGGCAGGACACATCATTGCCGACGGTGTAACCCAGAATGTAAGCTTTGGCGTCTTCGGGTGATAAATCCTTGCAGTCTCTAGAGGTGATAAACACCAACTCGCCCTAACCATTATAGAAGAAGGGTTAGTATTATGAGGAAAACAAAGTTAGCTTGCGACATTAATCACCCACCTCGTAATCCAAGAGGCTCTTAGCGCAGAAGTCATTTATAGGAATGTCTTCATCTGGGTTGGCGAGTGCCGCTGCTGGCTTTGTCCAAAGCGGAGGATAAGACGGAATCGTGAGCTGCAGATGCGAACGGGGTCAGCATTAGATTCGTCGCCATTTGGTTCAAAACTCGGGCTGGCCTACATCCGCTTCCTTGGCGTGGCTTCGATAGTTAAGACCAACGCAGTAAATGGGAACCCCCTCCCTAGGGAGCGGCGCTAGGAGCTGTTGCATTGCCGAGTTAGAGAATCTAGGACGACAACTTAGGGGCAGCATACTCGGCGTATTGTGACATCACGCTCCCCAGTCTGGCTGGCCAATTCGTCGACAGATGCGAACGCACCTATCTTCGTCCCCAGGGCAGGAGGCTCATCTGCGTCAGGTCCGAGGTCGGCAAAGCAGGGTTTGCCGTCCTCTTCGCATTCAAATCGGATCAGGTGTGAGAAAGACATTTCGAAACAAAGAGGAGAAAACGAAACATGGGTGTATATGCTGCGAAGCCGATGTAGAATGGTCGAGTTCAGAACTTGTTCTGTCCAAGGGAACAACGCACCTTTGTTGAAATTATCTGCCAGCGTTACAAGTGTTATAACAGGTCATCTTCCCTCTAATTTGACATTCAAGCAACATGCGGTTGGCTGTTCGATGATCTGCCGGAACATCTCCTTATTAGGGATCTTCCAGAGAAGTGGGGCTTCTCCACATGCGCCTGGTGGAGTCTTCCCGACCACTTCGGAACATCTCTCAATGACGAGACGTTTCTGGCTCCGGCTGGAACGATGTCTTCAGCATCTCTTCCACATAGCCCGAGGCCGTGGTAGTCAAGGCGAGAAGTTAGTATATCGTGGCCCAGATGTTGCTGAGAATGGAGCGTCAAGCGCTACATTTCGTTGCTGAGACTGAACCTGTCGACCACGACCGGAACTTTCAATGGCAGCCTCCTGGCATTGCCGGACAGCGGTCCCAATCCGACCAGGCAACCGGGCCCGCAAGCTCTCGAGTCTGTGATCGCTGTATCCGGTAAGTATCTCACATGAACGCAAATTGCACAGTGAAAGCCAAACCCCTCGCTAACGGGTTCGCAGGAAGAAGGTGAAATGTATGTAAACCCCTGCCGCAGCATCCGTCTCCATACGCACCTTGGCTTGTTTCATAACAGAACTTATCGCAGGCGACCTTCAGCGGCCTACATGCTCTCGCTGTTTCGAGGGTGGTTATACCTGCACCTACTCGTCAACGAGGCGGAAACCTGGTCCCCCTCGTGGCTCTCGCCGTGGTCGTGCATCTAGGCAGCCGAGGTTCTGCTCCAATCGACGAGGTACGTGAATGTTTCTCCGATCTGAAGTCCCGCCACATGAATCAATCAATTCTCCCATTCGTCAGCTCTGAATTCTACACTTGAACTAACCCTGTCATCGTTCAGCCTCGGGGCGTCCAGATCACTCCACCGGTACCAAGTCCCCCCAGCCCACTCAGTGCTCACCCGAAGACCTCGGCGACTCAAGGCACCCCGAGTCTATACAGACGGTATCGTCGACCACAGCTGCCCGTGGGTCCTTGGATTCGCTCCCACGGAACATACTCCCGGAGGAGGTGGACCATCTGTATGTGTCACTTGTCCTCCCGACCACTCGGGCTAATCCAATGGCAGGTTGAGTGAGTACTTTGACAGTATTCATGAGGCAATACCCATTTTGTCGAAACGCCAATATATGTCCGACTGGTCTAATCTCTCGTACACACGCGATCTGATCGAAACCGTAGTTCTAATCACCGCCAAGCTTACGGGCTATACATTCGCCTCCGATGATTTCGACATAGAAGCGCGCATCGACATGATACTGAGCACCGGATATCGGGAGGAGGAGATGTTCGGCGATTCCCCATCTATAGACCAGGTTCGCAAAGCATGCCTACTAGCATTCTACGAATTTCATCAATTTCCCGGGCAACAAGCTTGGATGCGGATCGGAAAACTGACACGAATGGCGTTGTGGATTGGACTCGATCGTCTCGAGGATCTCCAAAAGCTATACCCTAGCTTCGCTGCAATGACAGAAGGCCAGCTCGACGAATGGCGGCTGGTTTTGTGGTGCATCTATCGACTGGACTCCTACGCCAACCTTTCATCGGGAACGCCTTATCTCATAGACGAGAGATTGATCAACACCGCTCTTGTTCAAGACCAGGAATGTGATGGACTGAGAGGAACTCAGCGTGGATCTCTCAACAAGAAAATCTTCTTACCATCCCACCCAGGTGGTCTCCGGGAGCTACTTCCTGTCATTACCTCGGATTCCCGTCAGACATTTCTATTTAACATGCATATCATCACCGCCACTGTCATGCGGCAGACAGGCCGTGCATTATGGTTATATAAGTTTCGGTCGCAACAGGGGCCAGAGTCTCTTCATGACATCGAGCGTCATCTCTCCGCGATTCGCCTCGCCTTGCCAACACACTATCTCAATACAAGACGCAACGCGTTCGCGAACGAATCAGGGATGGATCATCATGCGAGGCTGGTAACCCTGTTCCATTTAACCATGGCGCGGCTTCTTATCTCGCTCATAAGATGCCCTAGCCACGAGGAAGAGAACCAATGGCTTCTATGCTGGCAGCAGGTTCTTGAGGCGTGCCAGGACATGGCTGCAATCTCGGAGCAGTGGGTCAGCTCGTATACCCTCAAGGTTGACCCTGCGATATCGGTCATCATTTTCACGGCTTTGGTATTCCTCGACATACACAAAAAGTCGGCCCATGCTCTTCCAGTGAATCAGAATTCCTCTGTGCATCACTATGAAGCGATGCTTTTCATGCATCTAGAGCAGTTTGCCGCCGTGTGGACGCTTCCGCGACTTCTCACTCGTAAGTATGCTCTTGGATCAGTTGTATGACCTAAACAAATCTGATGTCGCCAGTCTCCTTGAAGAGTTTCAGAGAAACCGTTACCGGCCCGCTGGGACCCCATCACATTCAACATATCCTGTCTCGCTTTGAAGCGCCGTTGCATCCCTGTTGGTTGCAGTTTCTCTCCACAGCGCAGGCCGAGCTTGCCGCATGTCAATGACAGATGGTGCTTCATGCACTTGACGAACTGAACAGACCTTGCGAACGTCCTGAAGGACGTTCTGCGCACACGTCAGAACCCATTCCCTGGCAAGGCGAGGATCATGTCGGCCTGAGCTAATGGTGAAGCCCGTCGGCCGGTGTACGGCGTTGGACTTGCTCGAAAGATCGATTGAGGCCCTTGACGAGTGCGGCCGTTGTATAGCTCACGTGTTCTATAGCGATTGACTTCTGGAGAGCCGGATGTACTATGTTCATAAAGGAACTAGAAAGGCCAGAATCCTGTGTCGGCGTAGAGTGCTCCCGCACTGCTGAGTCTCCTACTCTTGCCGCGAATGCGCCCTTCCCAGAGCTGCTCAATGTGATGAGCAGTATGGGAGAATTGAATGAGGTCCGTACTGTTCCATGAAGTATCAGCTAGGTCTAGGAACATACAAGCTACATTGGCGGGGTATGGAGTAAGCTTAGCCCGTGACTGTAGACCCGCAACAGGTTGCATGCTGAGTCGACATCGCCAGGGGTAAAGGATGACGCAGGAGACACATATAATAATACCTGTAAATACCGCTGGCCAATGGTGAATCAGGATTGAGAGGATAAGGAAGTCATTGACACAGCTAACACGAATGTCATCTCGCGGTGTCTAGACTCGCTGCACAAGAAGTCCTTGAAAACGATTGTTGGTCGGACCCGTCTCCGTATTGCCTAGCGCTACATGGTGTTACCCCCAACCCCAGAAGCAAACAAGGTGCAATGACTGCAAATTCCACGGCAAAGGTACTTTTTCAGGAGCACCTTAGTATTAGACAACTTGTGGCAGGGCCCGATTATTTAACAAAATTTAACAGGTAGCAAATGGGCGAGCAGAAAGGAACTAAAGCACACAAGCGTCCGGAGCGTGGGCACTGATTTCTTGTAGCTGGGGTTAGCGCCTACTTTCGGACCAGTTTGCGATCAAGCCGCCTTGAGTTTCCTCCGGCACTAGTTCCACCGCCACCTTCGGAAGCTCTGGAGAAAAAGTTCCCCCGGACAGCTGTGCCGGGCTGAGCATCTGTCTTTTCGAGCAAGAACGAGTATAAGTTGACTACTTGTTAGTCTTTGCGCCATAGGGACATTGTCGATTCTATATGATCCCATCATGATTCTACAGAATGTGCCAGAACCGAGCAGATGGCTGCTCGCAACCGCGGTCGTTGTCTTAATACTATTCAATCTCGCCCAGAAACGATATCGCACCGGGCTGAGAAGCATACCGGGTCCTTCGCTGGCAAGATACTCTTCAGCGTTCCGTATTCTCCTCGTATACAAGGGTGATGCGCCCTCCAGGTACCGTCAGCTCCACGAAAAGTACGGGACGATAGTACGGACAGGCCCAAACCATGTGTCAGTCTCGGATCCAGCCATGATCCCCGTTATCTACGGCATCGGACAGAAGTTCAACAAGGTATGTAAATCTGACTTTGATTAAGTGCTAGTCTCTCACTCAAGTAAGACTCCATTCTACCTAACCATGGCGCCGATTTACCAAGGACAACGGATGGATAGCATGTTCACGGAGCGTGATCCCCAAGCCCACAAGGCCTTGAAGAGCCCTGTTGCCCAGCTTTTCTCCATGACCAACATGCGAAATTTCGAGACATACGCGGATGAATGTACCAAGATTTTTATGGATGCCATGCTGGACCTCGAAGGGCAACCGGTCGACCTCGCACAGTGGCTGCAATGGTACGCATTTGATGTTATCGGCAGCATCACATTTCAACGCCGCTTCGGGTTTATGGAGCGGAGGCAAGACGTCGACTCCATGATACAAAAGATCAATCATGGTCTAGAATATGTCAAAGTGATCGGCCAGTCCGAATGGCTAGTCTCCCTTTTCGACATGTTATCGAGGAGCGATTGGGTCAAATCTTGGAATTTGTGGCCCGATACGATGGAAAGGTTCATACAGGCAAGGACCCACTCCCGTCGCTTCGTGCACCTTGGTATGCTAACTTTATCAGATCACTGAGACAGAACTGTCTAGGTACGATAGTGGCGTGAAAGATCCTAAGCGGACAGATTTCCTGTCCCAGTTGAGGGCACAGCAGAACAAATCCGGGAAAATCTCCCAGCGAGACATGATGAATCATTTGTCGAATAATCTGTAAGCGAACAGGATACCCCTTATGCTTTACTTCTAACTCGAAGTAGGCTTGCGGGAAGTGACACCACGGCAATTTCGTTGCGTGCGCTGTTTTACTTCGTCGTCAAGAACCCGCAGACCATGAAGAACCTCGTTAGTGAAATTGATCAAGCCGACCGTTTGGGAAAGCTTTCCGAGTATATTACATACGAGGAGTGCTTGGAATTACCATACTTGTCAGTGACACCATATATTTTGCCCTATAATAACGTTCTAATGTCGACCTGCAGTCAAGCTGTCATGAAAGAGGCCATGCGCATGCATCCTGCCGTTGGATTCCCTTTAGAAAGATACGTCCCCGCCGAAGGCGCCGAGATATGTGGACATAAGCTCCCAGCTGGAACAAATGTGAGCGTTTCAGCGCCCGTACTTCATGTCAATGGGGACATTTTCGGCGAAGATGCAGCCAAGTTTCGTCCAGAGAGATGGCTAGAGGCCTCTCCTGAGAAACTTAAGATGATGGATCGAAGTTTTCTTGCGGTAAGTCACGGCAAGCGTGCTCTAGGCGTGAAAGATACATTCTGACCTCCTGCTGTCTAGTTTGGATATGGTTCTCGCACCTGCATCGGAAAGAACATATCCATAATGGAAATGGGGAAGTTCGTGCCACAGATATTTCGTCATTTCGAGATCCAATGGGCGTCTGACCGTCCCGAGTGGCGTACCCACGCAGCTTGGTTTTGGAAGCAATCGGGTCTGATCATGAAACTCAGGCGTAGAGAAGCACACGGAGAGTGACCAGGGATTACAAGAAGCCGGATTGGGGTAGATTGGGTAGTGAACATATTGCCAAAATGATGTCGAAGCTGAGCGGAAACCCCTGTATTCAGCTCAGAATGTGGGGTAGGTCAAACCTGTAGTAACAGTGTGGCTTCAGAGCATGCGGGGTTACCCCACGCCAAACATTAAGTCTATGCTTTAGGCCTCCATTGTGGTACGTTCTGAACCTCCACATGAGCAACCTGAACGGCAAATTAAGCTAGCAGGTCGAACTACCCAATCAGTACCAGCCAATCTTTAGATGTTCGTAGTTTGACTAGATTTTTTAGCCGTCGTGACGACATCAAGTCCTCAAGTGACTAGCCGTTGCGACCACGGCTACATTCATGAAGCAAACGCTCAAATCCTCCTTACCATATCATCATATCAACTTGCAGACAACCAGAGGTCAGACCACAGCCACAATCGCATTCAATGTCAGCTCAAAGCCCGTTGCAAACCGTGCGCCGCCGGTACATCACGCACCCAAATGGACAGACTACTGCGTATATGTGTGATTCATTCGCAGACCCATGGACAGAGCCAGAAGTCATTTTGGTCCAGCATGGATTCGCTCGCACCGCAGAGCACTTCTACCACTGGGTGCCGGCCCTGTCACGCAAGTATGTAGTAATCAGGCGGGAGCTGCGTGGACATGGCGGCTCGAGCTATCCGACGCCCGAACATGCGCCAGATTACAAGTATGACACGGCAACCATATTGGAAGAAATTCGAGATACTCTCGATCAGCTGGGTGTGCAGCGCATTCACTTCTTGGGCGAATCGACTAGTGGAATGCTGGCCATGGCCTTCGCAGCCATGTATCCGGAGCGCGTTCATTCCATCATCATATGTTCGACGCCTACTCATCTGCCGGAGGTGGGACAGCGCTTTTTGGCGTTTGGAATGGAGTCGTGGCCCGAAGCGTGTCGTCAACTCGGCTCGCGGGGTTGGGCGCAGCGTCTGGCCTCCGCTCAGGGTACGCTTGCAAGTTCGGACCCAGCTTACGTCCAGTGGTGGGTGGACAAGGTAGCGGCGAGTGATGGTGAGGGGCTGGCTGGATACGCAGACTTTCTCTGTCAGCTGGATGCACGGCCTTATATAAAACAGGTCCAAGTGCCAATGTTGATCTTGTCACCCATGCATAGCGCCATGGTCACACTAGAGTCAATGCAGGAGCTGGCCGTATCAATTCCTACTGCGCGGCTGGAGGTTATTGAGACCGAAGGCCACGAGATCTACTCATCAGCGGCTGAGAAGTGCCAAGCCGCGGTTGAGCGCTTCTTAACAGACATTCATCGACAGAAGTAGGGGGTCATCTTCCTGATGTACTTATAAGCTTCGAAAATCCCAAGGTTTGGCTGGCTCACGATTTATGTAATCATA
>JAYRCL010000067.1:0-88044 GCA_037074925.1 Tetracladium maxilliforme
TAGTCATGAAGTCGTAATCAGAAACTTGAGTGGTATATAGGTGTACCACAGGGCCAGCAGAGAACCCATCATCCAACTGATTCTTCTCACCTCAAATATCTTCAATCACTTGAAAATTTCCAATCTTCATCATGGCTCTTACCGCTGAAATAACCGACCGCAACCCAGATGTGTCACCTCTTTCCCTTGACACTGTTATCCCTCGGACGTGGCTTCGCACCCTGTGGCCCTCTGACAGCGACAGATATGCCAAGACTGTCGGGGTCTTTCTTCGCGACTTTCCCACACTCATTGGATCTCAGGAGGAGATAATTTTCATCCTCTGCTACATGGATGGTAACCTCAAGGGGACTTCACCCGACTTTCACTCTGCTATATTCCTGAACGCACAGGCGAAGATTTATCGCCGAGAGTCCGCGCCGGAGCTTGTCATTCATCTGATGACTTTGGTTTGCTACGTCAGGACGTACTGTTTGATCACAACATGCGATCCCCACTACGAAAGTTACGTGAATGACTTTGACGCTTTCCTTGGCCATGGCTATGTCGATACTATGGTTACTACATTGGAAAAGATGCTCGAGTCTGTCTACCGAGTTATCGCGGCTGAGGATTTCGCAAGCTGCGACAACAGACTTGCAGGATTCATCGTGCGCATGGAGATCAAACATTCCTTACTGCGGCCCAACGACATGGTATCTGATCTATACTGGATCGATCGAATGGCACACTTGGAAAACCACAACCAGGCTTTCAGCAGCCTCTGCCAGATTATCGGATATCCGGACTACACTTGCTGCCAGGGTCAACTCCGGTGAGCGGTTTGGGATAACAGCTCTCCTCAGCTAGGGAAGCCGTAATCTGGCGTCAACTGGTTGAGCATGGCACTGAGACAGAAACTTAGGCTTCTCAGGACTTTATAGCATTATATCAGAAAATAATCTAATGTTTGAGGCTTGGGTCCGTGGCTGTTTGTGCTTGTTGATCCACCAAATCAAACCACAATTAAGTCGTCGCACTTGTTCCTCAAGAGAGGTTTGATCGCCCAAAACGACTCTAGGTTACGGGAATCACAGATCGTCTCAACCCCCCTGCCGCTTCAGCGAGGAGCGCTAAATTTCCCAGGGCATCTCGAATTTTCGGACACAGCGTTGTGATGAGGATCCTAAGCTCTTGGAGCGACGACCATGTCCGCTCACGAGTTTCACTACCTGATCTAGTTGTTATCTTCTCAGGGAAGGGAAATTGACATTGTTCTCTTAGCTTTGTCATCGTACGTCATTGCCAACAATGGACATGTCATGGATAATGCCCGCCATCGTCTGCTGATTTCAAGGGTTCTAGAAAGCTGTTTCTTTGTCTGTATGCGGCTCGAGGAATAGGGCCCTTGGGCTGCCAGGTGAAGGTCCAAGCACAGCGAAGTAATATGTTGCCCCGTTTTGAGCCGGATTCGCCCACATCTTCGGTTAATGACTATCGCTTGCTTCACCTCATCCATCAAGATAGAGAGGCTGATGTAGCCAATTCTTTGAAGTCTAGGAGTACCTTCCTTCTCCGATATATATCGATCGATATGGCGGAATATACCGACTGCATGCTCCTGCCAGCCTTCTTTGTTCGTTGACACTGATATTTTGCTGCGTACAAAGCCCGCCCAGTATCATAGATCTCCTCTATATGTTGGGCACAAAAGCCCCGTGCAGTGGACAGGCGATCTCACTAGCTGTGTGGATCAAAGGATCCGCCTTGGTGGCTTGGGGGGATATGATAGAGAAAGGGCCGATCTCCATAATGATAAAGCATGAAGCATGAACCTAAAGGGGTAGAACAGTCAATAGTACGTTCGTCTTATACCTTCTTGAAGACCTATTTTAACAAGGTCTTCAAATTAAGGGGTGGCAGGCGTCAATTGTGACAGCATCGCCATGTTGACGCAAATCTAATTAAAGGCTTGATTATTCTTGGATCTAGTCTAATTAAAGTAAGCGCGAGGCGCGTTATCCTAATTGAATGGTTTATAAATAAGAAACTAGGCTCAAACTGTCCATGTTGCTTCGTGTGAAACGATGCGCGGCGAAGCTTGATCCGCAATCCTGCCAGCTGGATGTTCTATGTATTGCCTATACGACTTCACTGATTCATGTATACTCTCAAAGAAACCTTAACACTTTCCCATATATTTACCATGCCTGTTCCTAAGCCGTCACTATCCACGATATGTTCAAGAGCTCCACGTGCTCTTGAGCAGATACTCTCATTCTTGTCTGGGTCGGAAGCCGCCTGTCTACTCGCGGTGCTTGGCTTGCTTGATAGTAAAGACGGACAGACCTTCGTTGAAAAGTTTGTCCGACCGATCCGAGATATTCCAGAATACGAGTGTTGGCTTGAAAATGTCACGAGAATGGGGCACAGGGCACATCTTGTGGGACGGGACATATCGCGTTGGGTCGGCAGGATGCAGCAACCTTTGGAATACTGGAGGAAGCATGGAGGCTCAATGAACGAGGAAACTATAATTATCTGGCTCTCGGTTAGGGCCATCTCACCTCCGGGTTGTCTTGTTTTGCAGAACGGCGAAAACATACCCAAGGGTAGAGAAGTTCAACGGCTTCGGAGTCAAGGGGCACAGTTCGTCAATGGGAACTTGCTTCCAGTCAAATTCGAAGCCCGATCCAAGCTCCCCGATAGGCCAACTGAGCCCATTTGGCGGGCGGCAACTGGAAGACCAAACGCCCAGAACATCCAAGTTGTTTGGGCTGAGGTGCCGCGAATGGTCGACACGCCTGCGTATCTATTCCGCAGTGCTACTCCCAAGATCCAAATATGCCCTATCCAAGGTAACTGTCGATCAGATGATGACGCAATGTGCGGGTATCATTTCAAGCGAGATCTGACATGCAATGATGTATCTCCCGGGGCCCATATCGGCCAGGATCTACACCGGAATTGGATCATACCTTCTTTGCCTTACATGGACTTGGATGGTCAGTTGGGAAATCTCAGAGCTTTACGTGACGGCGAGAGGTTCGACGATTACGCTGTTTTGGTCGAATTTCGTTGTCTTGGGTCAGAGGATGACGTTGGTAGAAGGCCGACTGGTCCTGATATACGGTCTTCTTTACAAGGGATCCCTTGGATCTGAACATGTAACATAGCGTTCTTCTTAAGCTATGAAGTTCAGCGCGCGGTTTACTGTCGACAATTTTAGCCTACAGATGGTGGCGCAGTTGCTGACATCGCTTTGCGTATACCTGGCCGTATGGTAGGTTGTTTATCTGAGCGACCTAGCCGGCGTCAGGATTAGTCATAGGTAGTCGCTTGTAGTGATCAAGAGTGATTAGTGCCTCTTGCCCTTTGTACACTCTTGACATGACCAATAAAGACTAATAAATCACCAGAAAGGATTCTAAATTCTAGATGATGAGATTCCAAATGAAGAGGCACCTATACTAGAATCAAACTAGCCATTCAAGTTGACACCCGCTCTTCTCTTCAGCTAGAGCGGCTCTCTCGGTCCCTAATTCCAAAGTGTGTCATCAGTTTATACTGGCTCGGCTCGGACCTAGCACCTGTTTCGTCTTGTACACGGACTCTAAGCCCATCTCGACTGCCGGACTGACTAGAAGCAGACCAGACCTTTCAGCAAGGCTACGCGACCGGGTTCGAGAAGAAGCAGTCTGCCTGGCTTCAAGTTAGGTCATCCGTCTCAGAATAGGTCTCCTCTTAGGTTACTTTGGGGGATGGACGAATGACCGGGCAGAAGCAGTCTGCCTAGCTTCACAAGGGGTTGCAGTCTTTACCTTTGAGGACAATGAGAAGAAGGGCCGAAGCCCTGAACCCCCTGCATCGCCGTTCTTATATATGTTGACCTCGGCCTCTCGCATCTCCTTACCTTCCCTACTCTTGCGTCAGCTTTCAACCCAAACTTTCCTTGAAGTCAACTCCTCCGCTCATCTCAGCTTGCTATGGCTCAAACTTCTAATGACACTGCGCAGCCATTGGAGCGGCGCCACGGGAACCCAATATCTGAGACATCCGGAGGACATTGCGGCCGTCGATCAAATGGTTCGAGACAGCACTTACTTCATGAACATCCCGAGGAGACATCACAGAGACCAAGAAGCGGTCTTCACGCCAACATTGTGGAGAGAACCCTCAGCGTAGGTTAGGCGAGTCCTCTCATCTACTAAGGCTTACCCATTGTCCAGGGAGACATCCTACTCCAGCCTGGATCGTCCGATACCGCAGAAGCACACCTGATGCCCTTTCTTTCCTCCCGGGTCGACTGGTCTTTCGACGCAGTTAAGTTCCTTTCGGACCCTCGTTTTGAAAGTGAAGATGTGTTCGTCACGAACGAAACACCTCTTCTTGTCCTCTGGTCTCCCTCGAAAGTCTGTTTCCGAGATTTGACATCAAGACATCAGCGTAAGGTCAACGCCGCTTGGAGCTCGCGCAATCGCAAAAGAAGGTTGAAACGAATGGGCCGAAACTTAGAGCACCAAAGCCCATGGGGCTGCACTTTCTCGTTGACATCGTGGCGCGATTTCCTCGAGTATGAGGTTTCCTGGTTTCCAACACTGGAACCGCTTTCAAACTTCAGTTTTGATGTCCAAGAGATGGTTGTAGCTCAAATAAGAGCACAGGGGGTGAGAATCATCTGAAGAGAGAAACGGAGACGAATACTTTACTCCAATTACTTGAGCAATGAGTGTTTTGTCAGATTGGTAAACCCAAGATCCAGTTCTTGAATCCTGCTTTCCTTTAGGTGGTCAAGCAGTCTACCGCATAGTGAAAACACGTCAGAGATTAAACCTGTGACTTCACATCGTGATCTATGAAACGCAACCCGCTCCCCGCGCGGAAGTGATCAAGCCAACTTTCAAACTGTGCCAAAGATCTATCTTTGATTATTCGGCGTAACGGTTCGAACTGGATCTAAAAGAAGGGTAAAGGCACTCGTTGAGTCGCATTCCCACAGACGTGTCGACTCCTAACCCAACTACCGCTGGACAAGAGGTTTCGGGGCGCACAGATATCGAGACGCAGTCAGTGCGGTCGCGACCCATGCCATCCCTATATTGCTTGAACCCTATAGAGCAACTGACCATTATCCATATCACCTCTCCAAATACTTCCCGAATGCTGTTAACTAGACATACGTTGAAGATCGCGTTTTCTTCCAATGGCGTGCGTCTGCCGCCCGAACATACTTCCCACTTATCGGAAGAAGGTACCAACTCCAGATCGAATAATTTCCTGACCATAAACTGAATGTAGTTGCATGAGATGGATAGACTCAGCTGGCACCAATTGTTGTGAGGATCCCCAAAGTCCACGCATTGGATCGCAACGCCAGCTGCCAGAAGTTCAGTGGGGAGACGGAAGACCACGAGAGCTCTCAAGTAGAATCCTGGCATTATCCGCTCGACAGCTTCTACCGGGGCAAGATTCTCTTTTAGAAGGACCTCGTCATGCAATGCGCGACGCCTCGAAAGAGTGTTTGGTAGAGGATACGACCGCTCGAAAAAGCCACCGAAGTCCAAAGAAGCACTGATGTCTCTTTCCTCCTCAGGGGACGGTTTAAATGCTGAGAGATAGGAACACACGGCGGATATAAACGCTCTTCGGAGAGGTTCTGGGGCAGGCATATATGACAATGCTGTCTTGAGGGAGGGTACTCGTGGCGACGCTTCTCTGAGTACCACGGACGGAGTTGTTGGTTGTCGTTCTGCCCAGATTGACTGTGGCGTTGACTCCCGTTGCGTACCCTGAAGGATCAATGGACTAGTAGGGTACTGTTCATCCCGAGAAGGATAGTAAGAGTGATTTGGCGCTATAGTCGCAGATGACTCTCTCGGCCCCGGCTGAGAGGCCTCAAGTTGAAAAAGAGAGCGCGACCGAAACTGGAGTGTATCATGTCGGCTGTGCTCCCTGCTGTTCCAGTAGGAATTTCGTATTTTTGTCTTGTCTTTCGCGGTAATGCACTCCTCTAGTCCCTTCCACAGAGTAGTGAAGGTCTCATCAGGCATTTCGTGTAAAGTATGCTGGAGACCGTGGTAGGAGCCTTTGAAGGGTCTTGTGGTCTTGCCGGCCCTGCAGAGTACGCCCGTGGTGAAGATGGCGTACCACGAGTAGATGCCAGCTCCTGAGAGCTTACGGTGAAGCGGAAGCTTGCGCAACTGCTTAGGGATTCTGTATACTGTCCAAACATATTTTGGCGTGCGAGACGAGTCGCGCAGCATATCGAGACAGAAATTTTGCACTTCAGAAAGATTAAAAGACGTATCCATGTTGGTAAGCGGGATGGATTGAGGAAGAAGTTAACACTGACGACTCAGGGTGCCCTTTTATAGGCATCTTCATAACCAATTAGAGATGACTTTGGAGCACTGTTAGTCCGCAAGCCTGGCAGTTTCCCTCTAACCTAAGTTGGGACATTACTACTCCCTGCAAAATGGTTGGAGTGAGGCGGGTTCTTGAACATAAGGGACGGGGAGATGGGAGGATCAAGGATTGCAACAAGTCGTCAAGTTAGTTTACTAACGAGACAATACAATAGTTCTTAAGCCTTCTGCCCTCTTCCTTATCCATTCTTTGGAAAACTTCGGTCCTAGAAACGTAAATGGCTGCCAAGAAGACCGCCATATGTAATTTGGGGCGAGCATCGAATGCAAAGGACGTTACGCTATGGGGATGAGAAGTAACCGATTCGATGAAGCACCTTTCCATCTAGTGGTCTCTAAATAAATCCCTTTACGGCGATCTGACACCTGAGCTTCAGTCTATGGCCTATGGGTCGGGCACCACCGGCGAAAAGCAATGGGGATCTGTTGACGGCTGGATGCTACCAGGCATGGGATTGTGGTTACGTGTTATCCTTTTTCAAATGCCCAGGATACCAAACTTATGAGGTTTTTGGGAAAGACACTCCAGAGCCTAAAGTTGGTGGGATTTGAAGATCTTGGCCCAAAACCCCAGTTTCGCTTGTATTGACGTAGAAGGTAAAGTTGCTGGGTGCTCGGTGGAGGGCGAGTAATGGGAGACCGGCGACGACAAGTTAAGTGATCGTGAGTAGTATGAGATGTGCAGCGAATGGCTGGAAGCTCAAGGACGACGCAAAGTTTCAACAGATATCTGGCGATGGGACTGGGACCTATAGGGTAGTCTGTCACCTCACTCCTGACGGGCGGAGATAATGTGACGATGGTGAGTGAAATGCGACGGCCCGAAGCTTAGCCGAAGGGTGATCGCGTGTGTGGTGGTCCCCGTCTCCTGTTCTATAACATCTTCTCAACAATCTCACAATATGCCGTCTATCTTTAAGATATCGTGTTGCCCCAAGTGGGTCTCTTTTATTCGCCTTGGGGTGCTTTAACTCTGGCATTCGCTCCTACGGAATCTTGGCTGGCGGACCACGATTTCCCAATTCCCGCCGCGCCACGACGAAGAAGCACCTGCCGGTCACACCTCTACCACTGCTGCACAGGACGAAAAGCCTCACTTACTGAGCCTTGGTAGCACCGGCTTCACGATTCGGGTTGCCTCATCCATCGTCGTAAAGAAGGCACGCCCCGGTCGACAGTCCAACCTGGCCAACGAGCAACACACGTTTGCGCTCCTTGCAAAGCATTGTCTTTCGCCGTACATCGTTCATGCATTCTACTCGACTGACGACGCCATTTTTTTGGAGTATGCCGCACGAGGTGATCTTGCCTCTCTTCCCCGAGAAGGTCAGGTGCGAGACAACACTACGCAACGGGTCACGACGGGCGATTGATGCCAGGTTGGTTCGTAGTGGCGCGGGCGAGAATTGGAATGCGGGAGTGGAAGGGTGTGCGATCCTCTATACTCGAGCGGGTTAAGGTAAAATTTCTTTCTTATACCGCAGGCATCCTGCTCGTGCCTGCACAGAATTCCTACTCAAATGGAAATGGTCGTACTTCTCGACAGGGTGAATTGATGGATCAGTGGAACACGAGTCAGTCAAGGGCGCGTCCTCGGATCTATGTGTATCACCTCCTCGCACTATTGACTTTGGCTATGCTGCCGGTACCTAAGCGATGCCATCGCCCGACTTTCAAAATTGGCATGTATTGCTATTCATCGGTCTTCTTATCTGGCCTCTCTGGGAAAAGCTGGTGCCCATTGTAATTTCCATCTTTGTCGTAGTAGATATGAATTGTCTGGGAAACTTTGCGTGCCGCCTGTTCCTCGGTCGCCAGGCGTACCGTGGCATGGGGCGTTAGGTCTGTATGACTGGTGTGGGATGGATTTCTGCGATCCGTCAGCCACCGATTAGACTACATGGTTTAACTTAAGACATGTCTCGAACTCACTTGAGCGTGGCCTTGGTGAAATGAGCTAGGTCTGGCTGTGCCGTGGCAGCTTCGATCAACCCAAGAGTCCTGTGGCGTAGTGCCTGGTTCCTGATCCTCTGGGTGAATTGAACAGCCACACGGGAGATTGGTGCCATATTGATGATATTTTGAGAAGGAGCAATTTGGTAGCAAGTATATGTCAGAGTAGGAAGATGGGATCGTATAGTGATCAGGAACAGCGAGTCTTGAGTTCAGGCTTGAGACGTTGTTGCATCAATTTATAGCTATCGTCTCTACGTCCTTAAACTACTCTAGACATTCGACGTCGGAAGGCACATCGTGCACAATTGCAAGCGCCGACCGTCAAGACGCGTGGGGCACTCATGCATCGAATTAAGAGTAGAGTCAAGCGCCGGCAGTTCTCTGAGGCCCCGCTAAGGTTTCATGAGGCGACCATCGAAAACCCGCCAAAGTGTAGTAGTGGCCAGCAACACAAAATCCGGGCTCGTTTGCGACGCTAATTATAAAGTCACGAGGCCGCATCGGCGTTGACCGCCGTCGCGACCCATGGTTGGGATGAACCAATCAATAATTGGAGCAGTGAAAGCAAGCGCCGCGTGACGTAAGCAACGGTCAACTGCGCGACTCCAACCCTGACGCGACGTGCAACAATACCGACGGTCGTCCATCGCTAGCACCGTTGTATGTTTCATGGCAGCACTCGGTTCCGCTACTATCGATCATGCTCAGACTCGCATTTAGACCCAGGACTCTCGCCATGGCAGGACATGATACTCATCTCACGAAGCACGGGCATCTAGCGACCTCTTGCGGCATTCACAAACTGACCGACACTGGCACCAGCCACGCCCAGATGATGACACCATTCCGTTATGCTTGCGACATTGATGCCGAGCCACTGCACCGCTATAAAAAAGGTGGTTATCATCCCATTCACCTTGGAGATGAATTGAAGCGTGGGCGGTACCGCGTTCTGCATAAGCTGGGTTGGGGCGGTTACTCGACCGTCTGGGTTGCCAGAGACAAAGACTTGGGACGTTATGTTGCGATAAAAATATCGGTCTCGGATCCACAACCAGAACAAATGGACCGACAGCTCCATGTTATGCGTACGATTGCAACGTCTTCTTTGAGGCACCCAGGTGCTTCGTGCGTGATGAAGATGCTCGACCGCTTCGAGCTTGACGGCCCCAATGGAAATCACGAGTGCTTGGTGCTTGAACTCCTGGGACCAAGCGTATCTGATGTTATGGACGACCGTTTTGTTGACAACAGACTTCCCGGTGAGCTTGCTAAAAAGGTTACGCGCCAGACACTTCTAGGTCTCGATTACTTACATCAACACGGAATTGGACATGGAGGTATACGCCACCGAAAGCTTCCTGTTGAATTAAGCAAACTAACCAAGACAGATCTTCATACGGGCAACGTAGCGTTCACTCTTCCTCTATTAGGCTCGACTAGAGAAGATGAGCTACCCATATTATTTGGGAAACCCGAACTTGGACAAATTCGACGAGTCAGTGGTGGACCACTTGAGCCTGGAATACCAGAGTATCTCGTCCGACCTTTAACCTATCCTTTAAGTACGTCATCGTTTGAGTCCGTCAAGATCGTGGACTATGGAGAATCCTTCTTTGATACAGACCCTCCTGCGACTCTCCGCACACCACTTGCTGTTCGCGCGCCAGAGGTGGTATTGGGACAAAGTTTTGATCACCGCGTCGACCTGTGGAGTATGGGTTGTCTGGTATGTCTTCTGCGGTCACTTCACTGAAGCAGAGGGTTACTAACCACATTGGCAGCTATTCGAGCTCTTCACCGGACAGCCTCCATTTGATGTTTTAATGTTGACTTCCGGTGAGCTTATTGGCCAAATGGAGGAGTTAGCTACCGACGGGCTCCCAAAAGGTTGGATAGGCGCCGCCAATCTCCTGAAGGAGGACTCTGAAGGATCTGACCAGGTGAGAGGCGAGCGTGAACAAGCAGTGGGAACTCTCGCACTGCAACATTGGTTAGAAGAAATTTATTTCGAAGAAGGCAAGAAGAACGAGCTGAGTCTCGAGGACATCCGCAAGGTGGGAGAGCTCGTGAGCAAGATGCTCTGGTTCGAGCCCTCCTCGAGAGTGACTGCATCAACCTTGCTCGAGAACACTTGGCTGAGCTAAGATAATCAATTGAAGGCTACATGAGAGAGCCTTGTGCCTCGTCCAAGTCGCCATCGAGACCTTAATATGTGCGGGAGCAGGTTGTGGCGGAGGAGAGTGGGCGTTGATCGCTCAGAGCAATCAAGGCACACGCACATATAAGTAAAGAGTCGATGGATGACCCTTTCTATCTTTACTGAAGACTCACCCGCGATCCCAAATGCTCCCTGTATGTCTGGCAAACCTGATGTCATTTCCGTTTGTGCGTCCACGCTCTAGCCCATCAATTCGGGTGGTCAGGTGCGAGACAACACTACGCAACGGGTCACGACGGGCGATTGATTGCAGGTTGTTCCGAAGTACCGCAGGCGAGAATTGGAATGCGGGAGTAGAAGGGTGTTTGCGATCAACTCGGCTGACTTCATCAAAAGGCGAGAGAGCACGTGATTACCCCGCTTGGAGTCCAAGATCCTCTTCTTACTATTCATCTCAAGGTCCTTACCATCTTACCATCCTTACCATTCTTACCATCCTTAGTATCCTTACCTCTTCAACTGCGCTCAACCGCCGGTGAGCTACCCACCATGCCCTCCCAGAATGCCTCCAGAGATTTTGAAAGCCAAAAAAGAGATCTCGAAGCACAGCTTGACTATGTCGCAAAATCGTCCGAGCTGAACGCAAACCAGCAAAGATCGCTTAACAAGATCGTCACCTTATTCCGTAGCAGCTCTACCCTCAAGGGCTCGAATAGGATGCGAGCACGGAAGACAGTGGAGTTCCTCACCACTATTCGGAAGGAAGCTGGCTTCGCGCTCTTCTTTCTTTGTGCATTTTCAGTACCTCAAACCCGAATAGGGATATTGAGTCACAGTGAAGTCTTGGCTTTGTCTAAAAAGATTCAGGAATGGTGGTCAGGGACGCAATGTCCTCAAAACCTATATTCAATGGCCAAAGCCTTTGATGAGAAGCACCCAGACCTCTTCGAAGGTGAGCATCCGTCCTTTGGTATCACAAAAGCTGACGTAGCTCTGAAGCCCCAGGTGCCGCCTTGAGCCCCGACGGGGGACCTCACCATCTCGAGCAAGGCAGTCATGGCGCACCGAATCGTCAGGGTGCAGCTACCGATGGACCGCAGACAACAGATGCTTCGTGTCGGACTGGCAGTAATGTCCAAGTCCTACAATGTAGGCGCTTGGCAAACTGCTTATCAAACTCTTGCTGACGATTTAACAGTACCGGCTGAAGGCGGAGTCCCTTTTATCTTGGATCCCTTGACTGCAATCCGTGCTCTAACCAACCAACTGAACGGCGGCACCACTGTCATCTGGCTAACAATGCCTGCTTTGGGAGAGTGTTCACCCTTCATCACCTTTTCTCTCTCCCAATCCGTTGCCTATGAAACTTGGAAGGAGAGCCAGAAGAACGAGCACGACGAATCACTTAGTGACTAATCCAACCCTGGAAGATGTGAATGAGACAAAAAAGTGCGCCTTCTTCCAAGGAATAATATAGAATTTGCTCTCAGTCTTCTCGCCGAAGACGTCCTGCCGGTCTTTCTTGTCGTCGTAGATGTAGAGGAGCTTCTTTCCCTCTGCTGTCCAGTCCACGATAACAGCGATGACATCCTCTCGAGGACGGCCCTCGGCGTTTTTGTATGTGGTCCATGAGATGGAGCAGGGGCATTCGAACTGTGGGAGCTTAGCATCCGAGCTTCAGAGCGTCGCATGATACAAACTTTATCTTCGCAGCGGCTGAGGAGATCTGCCTCATTTTCCACGCCTATCATCTCCATGCTCTAACACGTATTGCGAGCTCAAGGTGATGGGCCGTAGGAAGGTCGCATGTGGTGCAAATTCCCAAATGTCTGCCGGCAGGAGGGGTAAGGACTTCCAGCTCGGAAAGTGGGTCCTGTTGCTGGCCAGTGGGGCGAATGAAAAGCACATGCCTCAGGCTGGATGGTACGCAGGGTGGTAAGCACGGGTGGTAAGCAGGGTGGTAAGCGGGTGGTAAACAGGGTGGTAAACAGGGTCGTAAGCTGGGTGGTAAGCTGGATGGCCTTACTGAATACAAATAGATCACCCCGGAAGTGCACTTTCGTGCTTGCACCTTAAGCCTATTCGCCTCCGATCATGTCGTCTCCAGGCTGCGAAACCAACCCCAATACGCCAGGTATTTGGAAGACTGTTGCAGTTAAGATCACCACCCGGCCGATCCCCTCGCGAATACTACAAGCCCAGCCATCAGCAGAAGAGACTTGGAGTTGTATCTTCGTCAAAGCATATGATCTTGTGCACTCCTGGAGTGTGATCAAATCCAGTCCTGGAATACGCGTGATATGCGATGTGGATGCTGGCGACCGGTCCATTGTCGCAGTGAGTGACTCTCACCTCTTGTGGCTCCGGGAGCATTCTTTCAGGTTTCAGGACGCACCGGAGCCGATATTCACTCCATGTTTGTACGAGGAGAAAGCGGGGATGCACGGGGTCGTTGAGGCAGCAAAGAAGCGTTCGGCTCGCCATGAGCGCCTCGCCAACGATTTGATCAAAGCTATCGAAGCGGGTCTGGGTCCGGGATTTGACGCATGCATCCAGCGCATTGCATCAGGAGACAGTGATCTCGAAGAGGCTGTGCATTTGGCGCTTCTTGAACGGGACTCTAAGGTGCAGCACCTCGGCCATCGAATTTCAGACCTACTGACGAACCAGGATCCAAACCACGATGTCAATGATGATTTCACATCGCGATGCTCTGATGTTAGTCTTGGAAAAGCCTGAAGAGAAATGGCTTAACGGTCTTATCACAGTGCTGGTGAAATGGCTCGGACGGTGGACTGGGAAGAGGGGCTTCAGTGGTCCAAATGTGGCATGCTCACCCTAAAGGGGTCAACATGTAGGTATCAGCGTTGAGAGGGAAACTGGGGGGAGAAGGCTTAGGTTGTATTTCTCGAATTTTAGTCTTTATATCGTAGAGGAAAATGAAGATATATTTGATGACGACTCCAAGAGCATCTGCACTCTTTACCCCTGTGCTGGCAACTCTCCTTCTCTTGCTTGGTGTCTCGCTGCCGCAGGCGATTTGGGAAATGTTGGTCTCTGGCAGATGGTTTCTGAGGAGGACGCAGCAACGACCAAGTCTGACACCTAGCGCGGTGCAGCACCTGTTGATGGCATCTACCCTCGCCCCTCACATCTTAGATAGGCTCATCACAACAACACATCTGCAAAGATGGACGTCTTCCAAATGCAGCATATGCGTCCCCTCAATATAAAGGCGCGTCGCACCCGACCGCAGTCTGATCAAGAGGGGCTGGGCGGCTTGATGCGCCTACTGCCTCGAATTCAAAGACGCCGTCGCTGCTGAAGCTATTGGCCCAAGTCACCAAGATGCCATCGGCTTCCTACGTCACTGGCCAAGGCATCAATGTGGTCAGGGTGCAACAAACGAGACTAACGCTTGAACAGGGTGATTACCTATTGCTCTACTTCACTTTGAGAGCCACCGGCTCCGAAACAAGATCGCTGGCATGGGTCACATGCGTGTCTTGCCTTAGCATAGCGAGACCCTGAGATAGATGGATGCAGCGTCGGGCAGGATTGGAGTAGACCCTAGGCTAGAACACATGTGGTTACATTAAATTCTTGGTCCGGGAGATATAGTAGGCTAAAATGTCGAGTTCCAACTGCTGCCCGTCCTTCTGCCATTATACATCCTTCTGCTCCATATGACTGCCAACGATTAATGGCTGTCATGGCCATCAGTCTCATAAAATCTCCCCCTTTTTGGCCCTAGCGAAGAGCCGCTCTCAGAGCGGCGTCGCTTCTTCGATGACCCAGCTGACTCTAAACTAAACGGTGCCACGTCCTCATCGGAGCCGTCTTGGTTGGCAGTTTGACCCTTCCCTCTCCATTCTGAGTACCAGTTGAACCTTGAGTCTTGGCTGCGGCCGGGGGAGAGTGGAGTATTCGGGTTCGTCAAGGTGCCCGAAGTATTAGCACCAGGGGCACGTTCGCCATCGTCGCCTGGGCTCTGTGTATCGGGAATACTTTGAGCTGCCGACGAAGTCTGCTGGTAATCGTCGGGACTCTCTGTCATTTTTGGCGTCGCTTTCTGAATAGTAAGCCCCAAGAACCCACGGGGGAATGACCAACCCATTTCGCATTGGACCCCGGACAGGAACATGTCGGCAGTGTAGCGGAACTTATCCAGAGTGTTCGAAGTGGCGGATATCTCGAGTTTCCATGAGCGATATGCCGGACTTTCGTGCAGATTGCTTCGCTGGCCCGTTCATGCGTGTGTTGGTAACACTGATAGGTCCCTCGCTCTGTATTTGGAGTGAATTCAACTCAGCCTCCAGTGTCCCAGTCATCGTGCCATCTTCCCCAATGTACAACATACATCTGGGAATCCAGTGCATGTCGCTTGAGTGGTAGCTCAAAGTGAGCCTTGCAATGGAGGCAGACGTGTGAAGTCGTAAATGAATAACGGACCCCTCGTCCGGGCCACGATCAACGCGGGTTTCATCAGCACAACCGATGATAACGGATTTTGTAGATACCCAAGGACCGGAAAGCCGAAGACTGACGCCCTGTAGTTCGGTCAACATAAGCAGGCAAGGGGGTACGGTGAGGCCAACCTTTTTCAATTCATGCTGGATCTTCTGACGAATGAGGGCACCATCCAGAAACAGATCCAGCTTTCCCTTCTCGTCTCGTAGATTGTACCTTGTTGTCATGGCTGGTCATGGTACTATGAAGACAAGACAGGCACAAAAAGGTAGTGTTTGGAAATAGTGCTCACGGGGAGGTGATGAGCCATCTTATACACGAACCATCTTTGCTAGTTGTGGGAATAGTATACTTTGAGTAAAGCAATGGTCCCTGATCCCTACAGTCCAAAGAATCCCTTCACCATCTTTACCATCTTTACCATCTTTACCACCTTTACCATCTTTACCACCTTTACCATCTTTACCATCTTTACCATCTTTACCATCTTTACCATCTTTACCATCTGTACCATCTGTACCATCTTTACCATCTTTACCATCCTTTACCATCCTTACCACCCTCTACCATCCACGGAAACCGCCATGCTATGGCTCCACGTGCCTCTGTGCTCTTCGCCGGAGCCTTCATCGTTTGGCAAGACAGTGGCGGTTTGGTGAGCCATATCAACAGGCTCGAGTCAAGCCAGTGCCGCCTTCGGTGACAGACATCATTATTCGGACCAACATAACGAAGCAGTTTCATCTGACTATCGAAGGGTACCTCGTCGATGAACAGTGATTCAGGGTAGGACTGACCATGACCTAAAGACTCATCCGCGATCCCAAATGCTCCCTATATGTCTATCTGATGTCATTTCCGTTTGTGCATCCACGCTCTAACATCAATTCGGGTGATTCGTCCCAGAGGCCCACCACCATGATCCAGAAAAGCGGGGCAACCTAAGGTTGAAACCGGAGCGCTGCAAAGTTGGCTTCCCACCGCGTCTATTTAAAGATCCCAACAACTACGGATCTACTTCTCCCCTGGCCACATGCATGAACCCAGCCACCACGCTCACCGGCCTTTTCCTATCGGCGAACGCGGTGACATGTTAGGAGAAGGCTTTTGGAAGCACGGCCGCTTCTACGGAAACTGGCGGCCAGACCAATACTTTTTCCCTATTGACTCGGTAAAGGTCCAGTTCCCTCTGCATACTACCACTGACGCGACCAACTAGGAAGAGCTCGACAGGCTGGATATCTTTCATACAGTCTTTCTCATAGCCCGCGGCGGGTGTGCCTACACATACCCTCTAGAATCCTGCCCTCCCCCAAAAATTCTGGACCTTGGCACGGGTACGGGGATCTGGCCCATTGATATCGCCGAGAGGTAGGCGATACTGCCTAGAGACTCTATTGTATGACTCAATGCCTCTAGGTTTATTTCGGCTGCTGAAATCATGGCCGTCGACATCAACAGAATTCAGCCACCCTTGTACGTGAACCAAGAAAGACAGTCTACCAGTTCACTAACTTCGCTCAGCATTCCGCGCGGTTTAACGATAGAACAATTTGATCTAGAAGAACCGTCATGGGATAGCCTTCTATTCGACTGTGACTTGATTCATATGCGTCTGCTTTTTGGTAGCATCAAAACTGATCTATGGTCGCAGACATACGCAAAGATATCCAAGTATAAGCCCTCGCCCAGAAGCTTCTGTTTGCGATGTTAACACGATTTATAGTCATTTAGCACCCGGAAAGGGTTACGTGGAACATGTTGAGGTAGACTGGACACCACATTGGGAAGGTGACGATATTCCGGTTCAGTCGGCCTTCATGAAGTGGGCTAGGTTGTACCTGGAGGGTATGGACCGTGTCAACCGCAGCGCCAGAGTGGCTCCTCACGAGACCAAGAGGATGATGCATGAAGCAGGTCTCACGGAGTTCAGGCAGGAAACCATCAAGTGCTACGTCAACCCCTGGTCTCCCGTCCAGCATGAGCGAGAAGTGGGCAACTGGTTTAACCTTGTCTTATACTACGGCCTTGAGGCTATGAGTTTGATGCCAATGGTGGATGGATTGAGCATGGATCTCGAAGTGGTTCGTGATCTCTGTCGAGAGGTAAAGAAGGAGATCTGCGCACTTCAGTGTCGTGCCTTCTGCACAATGTGAGTGTGACGTAACTGAGCATTACTATCGACTCGCTAACACAGGGTCAAAGATATGTCTGGACCGCCAAGAAGCCGCCGATCAAAGAGCTGTAATGATTCAAGTTCTAAGCTGCAGGAAGAGACGTTATTCGTAATCATGTATTTTTCCGTCAAACCGTGAAAACCTACGGTTACCATTTACCATACCACTTTAAGTCTGCCCTGATCTCCAAAATTACGAACCAAAAGGTTCAGTGATCTTTCTGCAGGTCCACCTGTCATAGTTTCTTTGCGCGGAGGAGGAATTCGGACACTGGTAGACGCCACTTCACGCACCACCGGAAGTCGCACCCACTTCTTAAAGCTGGCAAAGAGTTTCCTACCAAAACGCGGTCTCTCGGCCACTGTGGAATCCCGCATGCTTTGCCTAAGCCAGTGTCAGCAAAGGCAGGAATTGATGATTGCGCTTTGGCAAAGGACATACGTGGCCATATTGTGCGTCAGCGCACTTATGTGTGTGTTCGTTTCTGCATTGGAGTCGTTCCAAGTGTGCAAAGTTGTGTCAAGCTCGGCCACATGGAATGATGGATCGATTTGGGCCTTGAATTGACAACGTCTTGCTGAGCAGGCAAACCATGATCCCGTCTCGGAGCTGCAATTGCGACGACTTGGGTACCCACATTGGCACTTCGGGTTGTCGTCGGATATGTCATGGTTATCGTTCCAGGTTATAAATTTGCGTTTGTGTAATCTTGATTGGCAGACATAGTAGGGCCTTCCCACGTTACCTTTGCGATTAAAGGAGCACACGAAGGTTTGAACAGCCGTAGCACCACACTCGCAACTGGGATCTAGAGGGAGAGGGAATCGGGAAGTCATGGCGGTGAGTATCTAATGCCAGTCTAAGTATGAACATCGCTGTTCCGGATAAGAGGACGGAGTACTACTTAAATACTTGAAACTTAACAAGTAGGGCAGACTGTGCGTTTGTGGTAATCTGCCTTACGGTTTCGGAGTAATCCGCCCTGCACTTTCGAGAAAGCTCGCCCTGCACTTCTGAAAAAATCTGCCTAACCTGCACTTCGTGATATGCGCTCGGTTTAGAATGTTTTATAAGCCACAAATACTACAGTCCCGGTCAATCATGGCGAATGGCTCAAATGGTGTAAGCTTAGTTTGTTTCCTCTTCAAATTATCTGGGAACACAGTGTACGTGGGCGCACTCATCCTTTTGTTGCTTAGCCTTGCAGCCCTGAGCCTTGACGCTCCGGCTCGGCGTGTCTTGCCGTGACTCTTGGCTTGGCGAATGGTCGACTGATGGCGTTTGATTCTTCCTCGGCGGTATAGACGGCAGGCAGCGCGTAGTGAAAGTGTCTTACACAAGTTGTAAGGTGGCTTCGAGCGGCCAACGGGAGTTTTCTAGATCAAGGTCCCCCACACTTCATTCTCGATGCATGTCACTGGGCGAATGATGTTTCAAGGCCCCTTGAGGTTTCTCTTAACTGTACTTCAGAAATTAGGAATTACTATTTATTAAGATGACAATGGCACCTACGACGTCGCGGATCTGGCCGATGGCGGTAGAAACATGAATTTACGCTACACCCACACATGACATGCCTTTGTTTTGTGGTGGTAACGTGGCGCGTACACGTGGACAAGATAGTCGAAACCAACGCGCCATCCTCCACTCAAGAGCGGGCGGTAGCTCCTCTCAAACCACCATCAGAGTCATAGCGTTCATCATCACAGTGACTCAATCAAGACTAGCGTTTCGGAGCTAGTAGAAGCTTCGAGGAATAGCCAGGCTGTGACTCGGAGATCTAATTCTGTCGTCGGATCCGTGCCTAGAGCATCGATTTTACTTTCGCTCTATTGAAGCTACTGGTAAAGCTAGCCTTTATCGCTTCGAAGCGCTGTATAAGCTACAATAGATCATCGTTTGGAAAGCTATAGCTTAAAGAATAAGTAAGGATGAGATGTTTCGTCGCAATCCGATGAGTTTGAGTAAAGTAGATGGCTATAAAGCCACGATCTCTTCTTTGCCGACAGACAATTCAGCTTAGTCCTCTCCCCTCTGGGAAATAACAACACACACGCACGCACACACACACACACACACACACACACACACACAAGGAGCATGAGTGGATAATGCGGAAAACAACGCAAGATCTCGTCACTAGGCTAACGGACGTCAATGATACGTTAGAATCTCTGCTCATGACGGCCAAAAAGTCTCCACCAGTGGATACATACCATATTGAGTCTGAGAGCATTGAGAGATGCCCGGATATTTACTCTGAAACAATGGGCCAAATCTACGAAGCAAAACTTCGCCCTACACTGAGAGACGTTGAACTCAAAGGCGATGTGAATAGTAGCTCGTTGCGACAGCTAATGATGGCCACGGCGGATACTCTCGCGACCTTAAGAGAATGCAGAAAGGAACTCAGCGACATCAAAACTCGGCTCCCAGTCCACGAAGAGAAAGTCGCTGGTCACCCATCCGCAGGGCTTGAGCCCACAGGGACTGCATCTAGGCGAGGTGCTTCACAGCTAACAACCGAGCTCAATCCCACGGAACAGGGCCCATGCACTTGCTCCAAAACCTCTACGAGATCTTCGACCGAATTGTTTCACTCTCTTGAGGATATCACCGCTGGAAAGGACAGTAGACAGATACTTATCTCCACCTCTGGCAAACTTTTCCACGCGAAAAGGGTCACTGCTGGTGATCGGTCATTGCTGCTGGTCGGTTCGTGCTCTAACACTACATTGCAAGCATGTGTGAGAGATTTCCGATAGCATGTTTACGCGGATAGTCTATTCTAACAGGCAATTCTGTTTTTTCCATGGTCCCTATACTCAGTGCTCTTGAATCATTGTTAAGACATGTTCGTAGTTTGATGATTTTCTTTCCCAAAGTTGAGGCTCTGAAGGGGGTTCAGACCTTATCCTGAGATATGTATGCTATGACGGAGCTTACGGTGCTCGCGCGATGTATACTCGTGGAATTATGGAGAGTCAGAACCTTCATACGATAGGGATGCCAATGCCGTCAGCTCAATGCATCATAATGGGCCCCTCACGGTCTCTGCCCACCTCGTTGCGATGTCTACACAGGCGACAAGAAGGCTGAATATTAAATGACTAAGATGCGCGGATCTAATACGACAGACGGCGGTGAGCCCATTTGTGGCGGGAGCCACGTCGTTCAGACATGCCAGGTATTTAGCGGAACGATATCGACACAGTTTCATCGAGCCTGTTAATAACAGAGTGTCCCAAGGTGCGGTTCCCGAGAATCTCAACAACATACCCCCACATTGCCAATCTGACTCTGGTATAGCGTCGCACGACGCTGATAAACCCTAGCAATCGATGGCCACGTCAGTGATGCCCATCACGACCGGGAGAAGATGAAAGAAAATTCAAGGCCCAACTATCGCGTCCTATAAGTCACATTCTTTAAGAACTCACTTTGATTCACCACCCACTGGTCGGAAATCTTGGTACAACATAGTCAGGAAGTCTTGAGTCTAGGGCGCCGCCAGCGGTAAACCTCAAGGAGCCAATATAGCTCACCATAATTACCGATCTGATAATACTTTACATGAAACTACCTCTCATTAAATGCCTTTGTTTGATCCGAGAACTACTCCTTTTGAATACATGGAAAAGCACGACTAGGTCTACAAAGTTCATGTGCCCTTCTCCAAGGTCTAAAAGAGTCTTCTTTACCATAGGTGCAAGTGGCTGTGAGAGTAACGTGAAAAGTCCGAACGTTGATGCATCAGAATTGATTCACCGACACAATAGAAACCGAAAGCCGGCCGCATATGTTTTCGAAGTTGCGACCTAATCAACATAGAGAGACACAAGATGACATTATCGAGATATATGTACCAACTCAGGGCCAATCTTGGATTTGAAGAAAATCTTCTACTCCTGGTTCTTCTAGAGAGGTTCGCCCAGCATTTGGTGTCTGAACACCCGAGCTTTCTTTAAAATAGTGTATGAAACCAAGGGTGCATTAACGCTTCCCGCGCACTGAGCCGCTCATCGGGGTTGTATCGTAACAGCTGCTCTAACAGATCGGCGAAAATAGCAGCCTCACTGTCAGATATCAATTGATACCGAGGATGAGCGCAATCCTGCCCCGTACAGTGATGACAGCTGATGATCTTCTCTTGGAGAGAACGAACACGTCGGGATCGAAGATCGCTCGGGGAATGGCTATCCGCTGCTTCGGATGCTTTGTATATAGTGTCTTCCATATGTGATTCGGTATAGTATTCCATCCATTGCTTTGGAGGTGGGCCAAGAAGAGAGGCAATCTCGTCCACGTAGTCCTGTTTACGAAGCCCATTGAGCTGGAACACTTCGAATAGCCGCTCTCCGAAGCGTGTCTCGTATAGCGTACAGCCCAAAGACCAGAGATCCATCGATTCTGTGGCCGAGCTGTCAAGCGTGACTTCTGGGGAGGCGTAGTTCACAGGGATACCGAATATAGTCGGCAGTGGGTTCTTGTCCGTGTTAAACGATTGACCGAAGTCAATAACTTGTACCGAAGGTGATATGTCTGAGAGCTCGAAACATTCAAACTCTGGCGGAAAGACAAGATACTTGGGTGCGTACGGAACGGCTGGCGTTGGGCGACTGTCCTTTCGAACATATACTTCTGTCGTTTCTGGCTGGCCCATTAGTGAGAGCACCTCTTCTTCTTCCCAGCCATCAAGGCTTTTCAACTTCAAGAGGATATTCGAGGGCCGGAAATCTGTGCGGATGTTAGTACCTAAACTATCGCGGTGCACTATAGGTCCAGTAAACGTACCGCCGTGACAGACATTCTGGCTGTGTAGCAGAGCCAGAGCCTCGACTATGCTATGCGATATGTCCTGCAAGATTTTGATGGCACTGTCTTCGCCATCAACAATCTCCGCGGCTTTTTCTACCGATGGCCCCAGCACAGGATAGACCAGACATAGATGCATCCCACTCGGGCTTTGGCTTCGAAAATGGGTCTGAGGGAGGCACAAATATTGTCGAGCCGCGACCATATCAACACCATCTTCTTCCAGCCTTTTCAAGAGGAGTAAATCAGGGTTGTTCTTCTCATCCTCGCTGGCGAGAATGATTTTGATCGCAGCGTAGGTTGGCGGGTCTGCCTTCAGGTCCTGGCCAAGCCATACCGTGGAAAACCCCCCATGGCCTAGTTTATGAATAATGCGATAGCGACCATCGTGAAGCTCATCATGTAGGTGAATAGGATGATAGCCGCCAGGATGAAAACCATGGAGCTTCTCTAGCTCATCATCCACCGCGCGAATGTAGAGCCGTCTCCACAGACGCTCGGGGTCCAGAGGCAGATCTGGGATTGGAAATGCCGTGCGCGACCATGGCGCTCCAGTGGCCTTTGCAGGCGGCCTCTGAGACATAACGATTTGTGTTTTGGAGGGTGTTGAAATCAGATTCGCGAAAACGCCCTTGGTCTTAACAATGGCTTAAAGCGGGGTGCGGCAGTTAACGGGGGCATGCTCCTAAGCGGGGTATGGCAGAGCGCATGGCTTCCTTCGTATTGATTTAACCCGTGCTGCGATGGCCGTTGCTCTCCAGGAAAGGGAGCCGTTAGTCACCTAGGATTGAGTCAACCAGCGGAGGTTATTCTTCTGGTAATATGAACCCTATGCAGATATTCCAAGTTCTCATATTAACCACATAAAACAGAGCGAGATGATAAGCGTGATTGTGACAGTAGTGTGATTTCTTCGAAGTATCGCGGGTCTTAGGCAGCGTTTAAATTTGTGGAAAAGCAAAAACATGAAGCGAAACAGACCAATGTCATACGAGTCTATGAAAGAAGAAGAACTGCTATTCGCGCCCTTGATCTTTTTACTTCTCCTTTCCTTTCCTCGGCTTCCTCTTCCTCTTCTTCTTTGCTTTGTCTTGAGAAGAACCGGCTGCAGGATCACCTTGAGAAGCCACGTCTTCGTAATAAGCCGCATTATCATACCACTCGTAATACTCATCCCCCAGATAAAATGGAAACGCTTGTTGGGCGGCGTCATACAGGAGCACAGGGGCTCCCGCTTCAGCCAGCTCGAACTCGTCGGGATGCAACATTCGATAAGGCGTACCATCATCGTACGTAGCAATGTAGACATGGCCCTCATAGTTGAAATCCTCAGTCGAAGCCCCGCCTAGATGAGTGTCCGCGAAGCATGTGATATGTGGATCATCACGAACATGTGCACCGCCAATAGTAGTAGTACTATGTGACAGACTCCTACGTTGTGATGGATCAGCGCTACATCCCCCCTTCAAATCAGATACTGGTGACTTACCTGATGTACCAAACTCCTAACCCAGTCGCAGCAGCCGCATCGCGAATCATTTGTTCGTAGGCCTGTCCCAGCTCTCCCCGAGGACGAGGTACATGCCAGACGATCTTCAGAACTCGTCAGTCAACACTTGCTGGAAAACAACCAAATAAACTCACGGTGGGGTCGTCAGAGGTACCAGCCCCAGCTGTAGTAACGATGGGTCTGTAGTCTCCACGAGATCGGGTAGCCCTTGATTTGGAGTCTTTCCCGTGCTTATCGCCCTTTCTCTTTCTTTTCTCCGTGCCTCCCATCATAAATTGCACCGCTAAGGTTAGTCCGAGTAGGAAATTGCACTAGCTGAATGAAGAAGCAGAGTCAGAGCGAGAGCACAGACATAGACTGTAGGGATTTGCCGATGGCCCGGATGGAGTGAGCAGGACTCGAGAACACTTTCGGTCCACTGGTAGGGACCCGTCCATTTTATGCAACAAGAGCCCTCCCGACACACTGGGCGCATGTGTTCGACGTTTGCCTACCATAGGCGCGCGCTTAGTCGACGTTCGAATTGGGTAAGGATGCCGACGGCTTGCGTCGGGCGAATCCCGGCACCGTACGTAATAGAGGAGCGCTTGAGTTCCCAGCCTTGGGGAGACCGGCGATGATGATATTATGGTTGTTGATGCTGCCCAGATTGTAAATGTTTGTGTCGCTGCGCGGTTGCGGCAGAGTCACATGCTCCTGATCCAGCATCTCCATCGCGGCGATCTGTTCCACCTCTAACGGACAGATTCATCCCACCCTATAGTCGTCACGGCTCAAACTTTTTGGTGGCATTTTCGAGAACACGCGTACTGGTTCGAGGAGGACTCCAGGTGATGGGACGTGCTCAGAGATCTCAATTGACGGGGACTGATGAAGTTTTCATGCATAGGGATAGGTGAACTGCTCACTCTGGCAATCAGAAAGCGACAAGGAGACTTAATGTAGGGAAACATGGATCGCTAGCCGCGCTCAGCATTAAACATCGAGGGGTAGCGCCTAAGCGCCAGCCTTGCGCGGGGCGGAGTGCAGTCCACATCGCCGACCAACCAGACGCCTCAACGAAGGTCCGTCAAAGGCATGGATGGCAAACTTCGTCCGTACGTAGAAGCTGCAGCTAACATGCATATTTGCGGTTGGGCTGACGCGCACAGCGTGTCCAGCAGAGCCTTTAGGCGTGTCGCGGCGGCTGCATCGCAATTCTTGCGCCTTAGGCTGACTCGCATTTTCCTTCTTCCTGCCAAATCAAGTTCAGTTCCTCCTTTCAGGATGCACGATTTGTATCTCAACACCTTTGGCTTGCTGATTTCGTTGCGCTCCGCGCTGTGTGGTGCACACAATGACGGACCCATTTTCTGTCGCAGGAAGCGCGGTCGGCATCACATCGCTCGGCATCACCGTCGCTCAGGGCCTGTATGACTACTATTCGGCACTTCATGACCAGAAATCCGATATCGCACACACGACCAAAAAGCTTTCGCGCCTTCTCGAAATACTGGAGAGCCTGAATCGCACACTCGAACAGCGTCAGTTCCCAACCAACGACTATGGACGACCGACAATAATCTCCTGTATCGAAGATTGCCAAGAGCTTATTGAAGAACTTCGCGAAGAGCTGGACAAGTTCCGCCGCCAGCCTCTTCAGGATGTCACGGGCCGTCTGCGAGCAGCAGGCCGCCGCGTCGCGTACCCTCTCCGCCAGAGCACATTGCAGAAGCTAGACGAGAATGTCGACGATGCCATTTTGACTTTATCGATTGCCATGAAGCAGATGCAGCAGAGTGATATATACACGATGCAAGATGGCATAGAGGATACCAGGACGCTCCTCGACCTGGTCAGAGCTAGCCAAGTCTCTACAGAGGTCAAGGCATGGCTCATGGCCCCGGACGCTACAATCAATTTCAATGAGGCCCTCAAGATGAAACACCCACGCACGGGGTTATGGTTCGTCCAAGGATCAGAATTTAAGGATTGGCTGGAAACGCCATCCTCCTTCCTCTGGCTCGTTGGCTTTGCAGGGTGTGGCAAATCCGTCTTGTGCTCTACGGCGATCCAATATACGCTCCGACACCGCAGGTCAAATCCGGAAATTGGTATAGCCTTCTTCTATTTTACATTCAATGACGAGACCAAACAAGGGGCATCCGCAATCCTACGCTCTCTTGTGCTGCAGCTATCAGGCCAACTCGACAATAGCCATTCTTACCTATCATCACTGCGCGAAAGCTATCGCGATTCATCGCCACCAGTTCCGGCTCTTATGGCCTACCTCCGTCAGCTTGTGCGAGCTTTCAAGCAGGTGTATGTTCTTATAGATGCACTAGACGAGAGCCCGAGAGACAAGCACCGCGAGGTAATGCTAGACGCCTTGGCCGACATACGCTCGTGGTCTGAACCTGGTCTACATATTCTCGTCTCAAGTCGAGATGAGCCCGACATCCGCGTTGAGCTGGACGTACCAACGAAGCATGTCATCAAGGTGCAGAATGAGGCCCATGATGATGACATTGCATCATATATTTCCGATCATCTGCAGCACAATCGTCACCTGCGGAAATGGCACGAGTATCACGCTCAAATTAAGAGAACCCTTACCTCTCGCGCCAAGGGCGTGTACCTACACCTCAGAGACTGACACATTAGTGTACTAATACTAGACAGGTTCCGTTGGGTCGAGTGCCAATTTAAAGCTCTTGCTAGTTGTCCACAGAGCGAGGACCTCCTTGAACAAGTTCTCGAATCGCTGCCCCAACACTAGACAAAACTTACGAAAGAATCCTTGCCAACATTCCACTGGTATCCAGGACTTACGCCCGACAAATGCTGATGCTTCTCTGTTGTGCACGAAGACCATTGACTGTAGCCGAGCTCACCGACGGCATCGCCGTCGAGTTTGGTAGCGCACCAAGGTTCAATCCGAAGCGGAAAGTCAGGGATATCACCTCCATCCAACAAATCTGCCCTGGCCTGGTGGAGTTAGATGCGGACCGCCGTAGCCAAACTATTGTGCGCATTGCCCATTTCTCTGTTCGCGAGTATCTGGAATCTCAGCAGATCTTAAACTCTGAGGATGCAGCTCTATTCAGCATCAGACGAGAACAAGCCGATTCACAGATGGCCTCTATTTGCTTGACGATCCTCCTAGAACCTCGATTAGCAACACCAGGGGCTCTGTCCTTAGAGACGCAAGATAACTCAACACTAGCACGATATGCTGCTCAATACTGGCCAGAGCATTATGCAGATGGTGAAGAAAGCACTCAGACGGAAGGTCAGATCCTGGAACTCTGTACAGGTGATATGTTTGAGAAATGGGTTCGGACTTGGAATGTTGACGACTCCAACGGCCGCCTCTTTGGAAGCATCCCATCGCCTCTCTATTATGCCTCACTTCTTGGATTTCACCCGAATTGCCTTCAGCAGCTCATCGATAACAACGCCGACGTGAATGCCCAGGGTGGACAGTGTGGAACCGCTCTCCAGGCGGCATCAACGGGCGGTCACGAAAGGATCGTCCAGCTGCTCCTTGATCACCATGCCGACGTCAACGCTCAGGGTGGACGGTATGCAACCGCTCTCCAGGCGGCATCAAGGCGTGGTCACGACAAGATCGTTCAGCTACTCCTTGACCGTCATGCCGACGTCAATGCTCAAGACGAACAGTATGGAACCGCTCTCAGGGCGGCATCACAGCGTGGTCACGAAAAGATCGTCCAGCTATTGCTTGCTCATCATGCAGACGTCAACGCTCAAGGGGGAACTTTTGGAACCGCTCTCCAGATGGCATCAGAGAATGGTCACAAAAAGATCGTCCAGCTGCTCCTTGGTTATCATGTCGACATAAATGCTCAAGGAGGTCTTTTTGGAACCGCTCTCCAGGCGGCATCAAGGCGTGGTCACGAAGAGATCGTTCAGCTGTTCCTTGATCATCATGCCGACGTCAATGCACACGGTGGATATGCAACCGCTCTCCAGGTGGTATGAGAGGATGGTCACGAGAAGATAGTCAGGCTACTCATTAACAACAATGATGAGAATATGAATGCTTCGGCTAGTTAGTACTTTGCATGATAATCTCGCTGGTGGCGATGCGATCATGGATTAGAGCGAAGAGTAATGCCATCCGCGAGTGGTCTATGGCAGCATGGGCTGTGCCATCCAACATCAGTCGAACCAAAATGCTGGCCTTTACTGGAAAGTGGCACAAACCTCCCTGCGTACAAACATAAGGCATAAACAAGTAGAAGGTGACTGTTCTGGGGCACTTCTCGGCAGAGGCGCTAGCGGGTGGTTCGAACGGCGCGGGCGGATGATTTACAGATGTCTCAGAAATTACGATGTCGTCGTGCAGATAGTGGAAGCTATCCTAATGAGTAGCACTTGCTACCTATGAGAACAAGTGCATCACTGGACGTGTGAACTTCTGGGTGGAAACCTAACCATGCCCCCAACATACATTGTCGATCAGCACGACCGGTTTTTCAATGTCAAGCAAATATCGCTCAAACATCAAGTGCATAGCATCTTTGTCCTCAAGACCTCAGAATATAGATTCAACTCAGACCCCTGTCGCTAGGATGTCAGAGCTCTCTCTAGCTGCTCCGCTCTGCCAGCGATCACCCCGCCCTTAAATGGAAAACCACCGTCATATGACATAATGATATCATCGCTAGTTTCGGTGGATAACTAGCATAGACCTCTTTCCGTCCGTTCGAGTCTTATGAAGTCCTCGACCCTTCAGCAACACTACGGTAAGAGACAAGATTATCAGTCGGACTTGTTTTAGCTTCAGTCAGCTTCGAGCCCAATGCAGAGATGCAGTCTAGAGTCATTCCGGCTCCGTTCGCAATTTGTCCGGACCTTGCACACCCTATGTCATCAGCCATTGACTCAACTTCGTCTATACCAAATACCGGATCCTCAAATTACAAGAAAAGTCGTCGAGGACTCACGGCCCATGCTTGCACGGACTGTTGCAAAAAGCACGCCAAGGTAATACCAACGCTACCTGCATCAACCATCCTGCGATATCACACTCTGCGTTATTGTTCTCCCAAGCTGACGAGTCGACCTACAGTGTGATGGGAAAATCCCATGCGGGCGCTGCGAGACTTCGAACAACAATTGTATATACAAGTCTCGTATCCGGCGTCCAAAAAATGACATGCGCACCGAAGTCCAATACTTACGACGGCGCCTGCGGTCTGTTGACTGCGTTCTGGTTGCACTAGCACAGACAGACCTTTGTAACGAAGTCCTATCACGTTTGCGCGCCGGTCAGTCCGTCGAAAGCATCGCCGAATGGGTTAACCAGAATCCGCGTTCGAGCGGGGTGGCTTTCCCCACCCGTGTCCGGGACTTTTACCCCGGTAACAGTATTGAGGCCAATTTTAGTTCAGCCACTAGCAACGGCGGAGTCAGCTCTCGAAGCCCTAATCCTCCAAGTCCTGGGTCTGAGGACATTGACTTCATGAGACAAGAGTTCTGTTTACGGGATCATTCATATCAAAGAAGCCCGGGGGGCTACACCGCAGCGAACCAGGACCGGTTCACAACAGAAGAGCTTATGCATCCTATGAGATGGGCAGCAGATATGGATGGCCCGATATAGACTAGCTTAGGGTGTTGCATAGAAACCTTATACATGAAATATATGTTAGGTGGCATGTCCAAATGCTTCTAAGCAAGAGATGGGCTATATTTGGGACGCTTCTTCTTGGCAGCGGCTATAGGGAGGAAGTTGCTATCATGAAGCATGGCCAATTAGGTGAATATACTATCTAGGATCACCTAACATCGCGAGAAAGCCATATGCAAATGTCACAGTAACCGGCTGCATCGGGGCCGGCCCAAATCCAGGTCGGCTTCCTGATCGCCAAAATGCCTACTTAAGAATCCGATTTCTCCAAGATGGACACCGCCGTTGGCCAGACTAAGCAAGGGACTACGTGGTCTGAGTACGCTGTGACTTGTATACCACAGCCGTCAGTTCAATGTCATGGATTTGCTGAAGCATAGACAACTTTCAGACGAAGACGGAAGTTCTTGAAACGGTTGAGGAAGCAAATAAGGAACATCATCCACAGTATGTCAGAATTTCTGCCTTCCCTCGCAAACAGCGTGTCAGGGAGTAAAGTCTTTGATGGTTAGAGAGGCAGTATCGAAGTTAAGTTCAAAGATATAGAGTGATGTAGAATCATAATATAGTAGTATTGCGCGCCGTCTACCAGGCGGTATGACCTCCATCAATCACCATATTCCCACCCGTCATGAAACTACTGGCGTTGCTCAAGAGAAACAGCGCAGCACCCTTGAACTCGCTCGTCGTTGCGAGGCGGCCCATCATATTCTCCCGACACCACTTCTTCTTCAGCTCAGGGTCCTCTTCTATCTCTTTGCTGATCATGGGAGTCATGATATGACCAGGGCTAATGCAGTTGACGCGAATGCCGCCCGTGCCGTCTTCTTTTATGGGCGTCCACTCCATGGCCAGGTTGCGGGCCAGCTGAATGACGGCAGCCTTGGAGGAGTTATACACTGGCGAAATGAGACCCTTGTTTGCGACCGAGCCGGACATGCTGGCGATGAGGCAGATACTGCCCCGGCACTTAAGCTCCATCATCTTGCGCGCCGATATGGTCGCCGTCATGAAGACGCCCGTGTAATTAATGTTCAGCATCTTGTTCACGTCCTCGGCGGTGTATTCTGTTGCCGGCGTGATCTGCTGGACGCCCGCGGCGGCGATGACTCCGTCTAGTCTGTTGCGTTCATGGGCAATATCGCCTATCACCTCTTCGAGATTCTCCGTGTCCTCAACGTCCACTCGGCGATATGCTAGCGAGCCACCCCACTTGGGAGAGACGCGGCTTTGAGCCTCATCCCACTCCACATCAGGCTTTTCCGCGCGGTCGAGGCAATACACTGATTTCCGTTAGTACGTAATGTAGTAATTGAGACCATATGAACGTCGTAAAACTCACCTCTCCCCCCTGCCTCAACTAGCGCCTCCGCTAGGGCGAGTCCGAGACCTCGAGCCCCGCCGGTGACAAGGTAGGTCTTGCCGAGCAGGTCGAAGTCGGCGAAGCGCTTGGCACCCACATTCTCGTCGCGGGGTAGGGGTTCTGTGCTGTGCGGTGCGCCTTTGACGTCCTTGCTTGCGTCCATGGTGTGCGGGCGATGAATTTGCTGGCGATTGGATGCTTGCGACGCGACTTTGGCAGTGTGGTTTCAAACGTGGACGCCCGGGAGCATAGGTTTCGTAACAAGATGGTGGTCGAGAATTCGGGCGATATATGGTAGTCATGGCTCGCTTGGCTAGCCTTTATTAGCCCAGAACTTTGCAATTGCCTGATGCCTCTTTAAACGTCTTCGAGTAGAGAAAATGGCGGGCTCTCTGACGTCACGATTGCCTGGATTTGCTTCGCCATTGGAAGCATGGCGAGAAGTCTGGAACCCCCGGTCCCAGCGTGAAGAATAGCCGCACTGTACTGTGTGTGTATGTAACGGCCGGAGGCAATCGGCGCCCAGGCGGAGCGAACGCTCCGCAAAAATTCCGCCGCCGAGGAACGTGTCGAGCCCCGAGCCGCGGAATACTGGGGTTCATGCGGGCATTGCACAGCCGGCAGCGGAGCTGTATCCGGGCGAAGAGGAAAACATTGGGTGCTGCGATCAAGACTAGTGTGTGCAGGCACCAACGGTGCTGCCAGGAACTACTAAACTTCTCACTAGCGCTACGCAGACAGTGACTCCAGATTAGTCAATGGCGGCCAAGGTTCAAGGCGAGTCTGCTCGAGGTTTTGAGAAGAAACCTGCTGATGCGTCCCGGAGCTTCCAGTTCAGGGTGGGTCAATTGTCAGTGTTCAACCCCACTAAAGGGAACGCTAGGCCGTTGGACAGCAGAACCTCCTTGCCGATGTTTGCTGAGAGTCTCAGATTGTGGTCCTTTTTGAAGATCAACGGGGTCCTCTTGTTGGATAAACCTGGAAAAACTGGGGTCACGGTGAAGCGTCCAACTTTTCAAATCTCGATGACGTAGCCCGTGGCGCGAGCGGCAGTGTTCCAGTCGACTCAGACTTCGCCGCCAGCGGGAAACACCTCCAGCTGTACCACCACCTGTCGCAGCTCGCAGTTTGCCCAAAATTTGATTGAGGACTCGGACATCCCACTAGTGCTATTAGCAGTATCGGTGACGGAGGAGGCCGAAACCTGTGCCAACACGATCTTGTGACTCGCGACATAACGCCTTCTTAGAGGGCTTCTCCAACTGCTCCTCTTCTTGCCTTTCTCAACGCCATACCAACTTCAACGCCAACTTCAACGGGCCTGTCCACTTCACTATTGCACGTCTCATGCCCAGGTTTATTCTTAACTCACAGCTCGGAGGTCTCGCTGCGCCAGACGCCAGGCTCTGACACTTCTGCGGCCGAGGCTCTCAGCATCTTTTTCCAACTCCTCCGCATTGGAAGCTGTAAAGCTGCCCCACATGAAAGCACCAGCTCGCAGCAGCTCCGGACTCGCAACCATATACCGATACCAGCCCTCAGAAAGTTTCAAGTGTCCAAGCAAACAAACCAAAACAGATGTGAAACAGATATGCCACTTGTCCAAACTGTCAACATGTCGACATTGATTATGGACGACCCCATCCACCAGGGCGACAAGGTGAACCCTCAGATGGATCCTGATCCCGACCTGCTCGATCCTCAATCATCCGTGCAAGGTTTCAGCAGCCTGAGCGGCAAACAAGCCGAGCACATGACTATCGGCCTGACCATGTGGCAGACCCCGATACTTTGCCACGCTTCGACATTGTCAAACCTCAGGGCTACCAGCCAGAAGACCCTAACGAGAACTCCAAAAGCTACAGCGCTGCCGTATCTGGATCTTATGAAACCAGCGTCCGAGTAACAGAGGCCACTCGCACCGACAGTAAATCGAGTATACCCTCTGCCTTCAGTCCATCAGGCTCGCCAATGTTACCACCAAGCAAGCACAGCCATCTCAAGATGCCCAAGCAGCAGGTCTCGGAACCGGCTCATAAGAAGAGGAGGAGGAACGAAAAGGGTGCGCTTGGTGACGAGGACGAGGAAGATGACTCTAAGCGCAAGAAGTACCTCGAGCGCAACAGGGTGGCCGCATTGAAATGTCGTCAGAAGAAAAAATTCTGGGTCAGACACTTGGAGACGCAGAACACTGAGCTTGAACGTAAGCACAGCAACCTCCAGCAGGAGTACACCAGGCTCATCAACGAGCTCACTCAGCTAAAGAATCAGCTCATGGCACATGGTGCCTGCAATGACCCCAATATCGACGCCTGGATTGAGATCGCGGCCAAGCGCCTCGTGGAGAAGATCAATGACTCCAGCAGCAGAGTTCATGGCAGACAGATAGATTGTTCCGAGCGTTCTGTGATATCCAGCATAAACAAGGGTGACATCTAGTGCTTGGTACGCAGATCGTTAGTGCTAAGTATAGGGGCTACCCAGCACCGGGTTTTCACAGCGCTCTGGCAGTACAGTACAGTCAACATAATGACACATAATGCTAAGTTGATTTCTGGTACTATTAAGGGCGTGGCATAGCGTTAGAGGAGGCACAGTGCTAAATGTGGAGGCTGCCCAGAACTGCTTGCGCAACTCTGTAGGAGCCCAGTACAGCTGTACGATACAGATACTTATGGGTAATGTATCCATTCATCTAAATGTGCGGTATTACCTATTTTTAAATCAAGAATATCCGCACTTTTCTTCCGTTTCCTTTCTGAGGATGCCACGCTCGAAATACGCTGGCTCGTAAAATGACCCACTGATAAGGTCAGTACATAGGCACCCATGACCAATTGATGAGATCAATACATATGCACCTTAGTACGTATAAAACACTTCTTTTATCCTTTGAGTTAGGTTTTACATTATCTGGCCTTCTACTTACCTTACCACTCTCTCCGGCGCTTCTGGAGTATCGCCACCAGCACGATCCGACATAAACCTCGCCTCCACAGTGCTTAATTTAACGTCCTCTGCAGTATTTATTGCAGCCACACTCGAGACAAGGATCCACGCCTGAAGTGTGCAGCCTGCGCCCCATAAAAATAGTAGGAGTCATCGCATGTCATTCTCTTCAGAAAGAGGGAAGAAGAATGCTATTACACGACATTGCAATCAATACAAAGCGCGCAAGAGACCTTTTGCCTCAGGAGAAAAAAATCCGGCCTCAGGAGTGCTAGAGAGGCTTTGATGCGTGTTATGTGTAAAAATGGTTGGCTTGCCGCCGATACTGTTGGCCAGGCAGCTGCCGCATTGCGCGCAATCAGTGTGTGTTTTTCGTGGCTTACCTACACTAGGGAGACATAAATTTCGCCCGTTTCCTGGGAGAGTGGGCCAACAGAATGACCAGTGTCTCGGTGTTGTCCATCCGTTTGCATTGTACAATCTGACCGACTACCACCAGTAGGAGAAGATGACGACTTCATACTTTCTGAACACAAGGCCAGAGACCGAACCACTTCAAGTTCATATGGCCGGCATCTGAGTCAGAAGGCCAGAGCAGCCGGCAGCACAGTGAGCCATATAGCTGCAAGACCAACCGCTTGCCGCCGAAGAGACTATTGACCACTGCCTGCGAGTGCTGTCAGCGAAAAAGAATCAAGGTTATTTTCTACCCTAGTCTAGGCCTGTTATCCACCTCTCGTATTGAAGCCTTCACTTCTAGTGCAGCGGTCAATCACCATCACGCAATTACTGCACTGTCAAAGGCGAGGATTGCGTCTAAGAAGCTGGAAAAGGAGAGACAGTCACAAAACCGTTGAAAAGCAAGTTCCACGAGCTGAAAAAGAAAACGCCTTGTACAAAGAGCTGTATGACAACGATGCCGGAAAACTATGTGGGGACGGTCTTGAAACGGATACAGGTAGCTGATGATCCGAGAGAGGTGTGGAGTCAGTCCCCTGAACATGCAGAGCTGCTGTCTTCGTTGAAGTCTTGCACCGGCAGATTCATGCCTCCTTTTAGCCCGGGCTAGCCATTGATTGGGATTTTACCCCATAGCGAATGTTTCCTTGAGTTTCAAGAACCCTTACAAAACCTTTTGTGACCTACGTAAGCAAGCATGCTACTAATATAGTCGGCCAGCCCCAGGAATTTTGAGTGATCATTGCATCGCGCGGCCGAGGCTCATTCCGACTTCCACAGATACCTGGATTCGCTGTTGGCTCAAGTCAATCAAATCTTGATCGAATGCGATTCTACCAGCCTGGAACGCCACGACGATGGACGAGCCTCCAAACTGGAAGTACCCGAGCTCATCTCCCTTCTTAACCCTTGCCCCATTCTTCTGCCACTGAGTATGGATCCTTAACGAACGTCAGCCGAAACAATAAGTTTGGTAATGGCCCCCAACATAAGGAGACTCACTGGACGGTCCCAACGTCTGTCGCGCCAATAGCAACAAAGAGCACTTCTCCAAACTCCTCTGCGTCAATCAGAACGTATTCCCTCCTATTCCGCGTCAGGATATCCACATCACTGTGAAGCGCAATCGGGTCCACTTGATAGTAATCCCCGGGCACGCTCCGGAACAGCTTGATCCTGCCCGTCACGGGGGAGTGATAGCGATGATAGTCCTGCGGGGAGAGGCGGAAGCTGGCTACCGCGGCGCCTTCAAACTTCTCGCCGAGATTGGTGTCCATGGCTAGATTGGGGATGCTGAAGTCCTGGCCTTTGATCCACAGGGCTTTGGCCGTGGACAAGGTCTCATACACCACGACGCGGGAGTCCGCTACCACGACGGCCTTGGAAGGGTTGTCACTCTCGTGGATGGGGCGTGAACCAGGGGCATGGGCTCGGGTGAAGAACTCCTCAAAGTTTTTGTAGTTGTCGATGTTCGAAGGCTCGAAATCTTCCATGTTGATATCATACGCGTCCACGAACCCTTTGATCTGTTTCTTCGAGGCCGGTGTACCCTCGTCCCTTCCTTTGTGTCAAGTTAGACTTCGACCTCGTCCGGCAATATCCAGATGAGACAAGGGTGAGGCTTACCGCTGGCGATAGACTTGTTATAGATGTAGAGACGCATACTATTCGTGGTATCGACCCATTCCGTAAACTTGTTGAAGAGGAGGATGAGCTTAATCTTCTTCCATAGTGGCTCCCGCTCCCGTTCGAGCTTTCCGGTCTATTCGTTTGTTTTAGAGTCACGACCCACCTCGTCGCCGCTAAAGGCCACGGAATCACTGACCTTTCGATTGTACGAAGAATATCCAAACTCACGGTTTTGGATCTGTTGGAACACCGTAAGTCAGTACTGTTCCCACACGGTATCGGGATTCCTGGGTGTTTGCGGAATGGTACCAAATGTGCCCACGACAGGAGATAATCAGCGATCGCGTGCACCGTATCGAGAAGCCACATTTTAATCGCGAATGTTGTATCAGAAATAATCTACACTTTAGAGATATGCATAAGATCCGAGTAGGAATTTGGTTGCCCGAGGGAAGAACCTGGCATGCGCAGTATACAAGTGCAGGTTATATTTGAAAGCTCATAATTTCCAGCCAGAGGTGTCGCGCATGATGACATGGTGATGCGGACGAGAATTTGAGGCCAAGGCGGAAGACACAGGCTGGTTTGTCAATCCCCCCACGGCTTTCAACGAGATGAATAATGAAGCCAATCAGGCGGTTGTAAGGAATATGATGACGTATCGCGGTGACGTCAAATGTGTGAGATGAGTGCGATCTCGGAGTACACGCGCCGGAAGTTATAAGCCTTGCGGTTGACACTGGGATCTACCCTACACCACTCTTGGTACCATATAATAACATACCGAGATTTAGAAACGATATACCTCTCTCGCCCCTACCGACTACCCCATCGCGAGGAAACAATGCCTCAACTAGTCCAAGATAAGAACGGCGAGCCCATCAAAGAGGGGGACCACGTCTGGACTCCAGTGCGAGGCGGCAGACACGAAGGCGACGTCGAAGAAATCGTCACAACCGAAAAGCGTGCTGAGGAAGCAGGTGTAAAGCACCCTCCAAAGGTCCGTTATTTCCTTCGTTTGATATCTCGCTTGCGGTGCGCAGTCGTGCTAAAATGCGCTTTGCAGATTTTGTTTGTTGATCAGCACGGTCACAAGGTCTCGCACAATCCTGGGACATTGCAGCACGGAAAAAAGAAGGATTCAGAAACTAAATAAACAAACGCCCGGGGCTGGATTGCCATCAATGTCGTTGCCTGTGGTGTGTTATATACTCATTGAGTAAAGAGCTAGCCGGGGAAACATATTTTATTTCCAGGTCGCGAAGGGAGATATGTTGATTAGGCAAGGGACAACGGAAGTGGCGTCCAGAAGCCTCCGCATTTGGTTCCTCCTTGTTTGTGGAAACAGCTGCACACAACCCGTAAACAGGGCGGTTGTTTTACTAGTTAAGGGGCAAAATATTCGTCTAGTTTGTACAAGCCCAACGCTTCGTCAATTCCTAATTACAGCAATCCATTAACATTGTCAATTGATACATGGCTAGAGAAATGCCTCCGAGGCGTGCGGATCGTGCTGTCAAGCGCACAGCACTTCAAAATCGCCGATATTACAAGAAGTAGGAATTGGGGCAACAGTAGATTTGAGTCTCCTACCTTCAATGTATGAATTGGCCCCTACGAGAAGCGGGAGAAGTTCAAGGATGCTCCTAAAAGCTTCAGAGACCAGGCTGTAGAGACCAGCTATACAGTCTCAGCCGCATCTCAGCCCTAGGGCAGTTTGACTCAGCAAGGCCGTTCCTCCTGCCTGCGAACACGAGGACGAAAGCCTCGGCCCACCCTCGCCGGTCACCGTCTCAAATACCTCAAGCACTCTCGCACCTATCAAAGCCGAGGAGGTACACGCGAGCGGTGGTGGAAGAGCATCTTCCCACGCCAGCGACTTGCCAGGGATCCTTCCATTGCACCTGCTGACCCTCCCGCGCCTAGCTTCGAGGATCCGGCTCTTTAGCATAGACTTCTGTCGAGATTCCACTATAGTAGCAATCTAGTAGGGTACCCACAGACATCTGCTTGCGGTGCACTGAAGTAATGCCTGTTTCCAATACTTTCCCAGGGTGGCGACCGCTTCAATAAGAGCATCTGCTGTATGACTGTGTTTTTGCGGACGTGAAACTCCGTTGAGAACCTCGCCTTAAGCATGAGGCCAAGGACAGTGCGGATGGTCCACGTGCTTTCGCTTCTGACTGGATTCGAAAATACCCGAAGGTACAGGTTGCATGCATCCCTCACTGTCGTAGACTTGCTGCGAGATTTGAGGCTTGGACAGCGCTTTCCCGACTTTTGGTGGAATACAACTAGTACTTCTATTACTAGCTAATGTTGGAGGGTAATCAGATACCTCGGTTTCCAATGGGTCCTCCCCGTGAGATCCAGGCTCAGAGCCCTACGGGTCTGGTACCTGTCAAATGGATGCTTTTCTTCTTCCACTGCTGCCCTCCGCAGACAAAAGCAAAGCTTCCCCGGCACCGCCTGCATTCAGCGCTGATCCTGGATGTGACAGTGCCCTTTGGGGGCCCTTTACGGCAGTCAAAGGGATAATGGGGCTGAGAGAGAAATGGGCTAGAGAGAACATGATGGGGCGCCTGGCAACGACAAGCGAGTTCAGAGGCGTCGGTTTGTTCCTTTTGAGCAAAGCGAGTAGCTTTATGACGCGATCGAATCTTGTGGTAGATGGAGGTCATACAGCTTGGTAGCATGTCCCGTGGACTCATTACCTAGTGAAGTAAAGTGAAGGGCAGTCTAGTGCCAAAGACATTGCTGGTAGTAAGGTCAGAAAGGTCACAAAAGCTTTACATAATACATGATCACATTAATGAACCACACCTAATGAACTACTGATTGCGAGGTGATGAGAGCCTGCCGACGCTGGGGATGCATAGAATGAGACTATAGGCATCTAGCGGACGAAGAGAGGTTGCTACGGGTAGATCCAGAAGTCAAGTCTGTTTCTAGGGATGGTTGCAGAGACGGCGTCTTCGGAGGTCACCGGACCCTGTTGATTCTATTGTTCACTGTACAACAGTCTTATCTTTGACGGAGTCTGACCGCGAACTGGCTCATCTGATTATTGAGTTTGGTTTGTGTACCACCGGCTGCGTTTGTCGCGATTCTCTTGCAGTTTGGGGCGCTTTGCAGCTCGCAACCCATATTCCCAGGGCGAATTGGAGTGATATGTTAGAAAGGCGGACCGGTTTTGAATCTGGGGCTTACCTGGAAAAATTCCGCACCCATGAGGGGTTAGCGTGGTCCCGCAAATAACCGGGGCGCCGAAGTTGATCCGCGGTGTCAAGCAAACAACGGCCGTCTGTCTCCTCGGAGCCATCTCCGTCCCCTCTCTATGCCGCATCGCGCGCCTCCTGCCCAGAAAGTCTCTCCAACTCTGCTTTTGCAACAATTACGATGGTCCAATCTGCGCATACACCCCACGCTTGTAGCTTCTGTCGGCGCAAAAGAGCAAAGGTAATGTAGGGGAACCGCCTAAACACGCAGCTCCTTCCCATGCTTCCCGACACTGTTGTGTTCGGCTGTTATTCGTTCGGGGCAGTTCTGTTCATTTCTAATGTTGCGGTCTTCGTAGTGCGACGGGAAGAGTCCCTGCGATAGATGTCGGCGATGGAACCAAGACTGCATGTACGACGAACGAACGCAAGAAAGTAAAAGCGACTTACGAAAAGAGCGCGACGAGTTGCGGATTCAGAACCAAGATGCCAACACCGTCATCAGAGCTCTTCAAAACGAAGACACTGGTCCAGAGACCATAGCATCTCTCCACAGGCGGGCACCCATCGATCAACTTGCCTCGTGGCTGAGACAATCGAGCCCTGAGCCAAATCATCACAGCTTTCCTTCCCAAAACCTATCTACCGACGAGTCAGCCCCATCGGCACAGGGCGGCTTGGACGACGCTCACGAGCACTCCTCTCAAAACATGAGCAGCCACGGCTCGAGTTGTCGACGCCCCACCACCAAGAGTAGTCCCGAGCGAGACGGTGCTCTAATTTCGTTGCAAGGGGACGATTCCTTTGAATCGGAGCAACTTGGGTTTGGAGCTTATGTTGGCTATATGAAATGGGGTATCGTCGGGCTCGATATTCACCAGATCCACGATCTTCTGAACGTGTTTTTCGACTGGCAGTATCTCCCTCTACTCTTTGTCGACAAAGATCTCTTCGTGCAAGACTTTACGAGCGGCAAGAATACGTACTGCTCTCCGGCACTCATTCGGGTCACACTATGTCTGGCATGCCGCTCGCTCGGTGGTTACGATAAAGCATATTCGTTCCACGTTAACCTAGGCGGTCGACTATTACACGAGGCCAAGGAGATTCTCCGTGAAGAGAAGAATTGCCGAGATTGCCTACCTAATGCCCAGGCTTTGGGTCTTCTGGCTGTTCATCAGCTTGGTTCTCATAACATGAGGGATGCCCTGGATCTGGTTGAAGAGTGCGTGTGTATGCTCGCCTCCTTAAGACTTAAAGAAGCACCAGTAGACCAGATAGCGACATTATCGTGGACGTCGGCAGTGAGTACATGTCTTCATGGTGCAATATCTCTAGCCAGGTAGGTCTTTTCGTCTCAAAATCGGAAGGGCAACGCAATGCTAACCTACACCCTCTTCCTCCGCCAGAATCATTCGTCTGTACTTCGAATGCCTGCATTCGCCTTCATCTTATCTACATTGGCACTGCGATGCAGCTCGGAGTCCTAGAGAAAGTGTGCTCGAAAGTAAGCAGCCCCTCTTGTTTTGCCTCGGTCCACCGATGTGCCGGTGAATAACGCAGCTTTGTCCATAGTGTTACGAACTCCCAGCGCGATTGAGCCTTCGGACGAGTCCAACAATGTTACCTCGCTTCTGGTGTCGACAACAAGCTCAGTTTATTGCTTCCTCTCCACATTAGCTGAACCAAGCCCGGACTATCTCAACGACCTTCTCAACACCTACCAGACCTGCTTATCGACCTATACCAAACTCATCCCCGCTCTTCAGGCATTTCAAGCCTGTAGGACCGGCTTAACATTTACTCAGTAAGCCTCTTTGAACCTACCAAGCTCTTCTAAATACTGACAAAATAGTCTCGTTTACCACCTCTCCCTTATGAGTCTCTGTCGGCCCTTTTATCACGTCGCGACACTAGACCCGCCTATTAACTTTCGCGCCATCTCTCTAGAAGCTGCCCAAGCTATACTTCAACTTTCGACCATTTGCCAGGGCTTAGTCCCGAGTCACCGATTGCCCTGTTTCGTCCCTTTGTTCGTCCACGCCGCGGGTTTTGTAAGCATGGACCTTGCTGTCAACATTACGGACATACCGCGGACGGCCATTTTACTGAGCGAGGAATCGAGCATCGAGGACAAGCAAACAGAGGCCTCTACTAGTGCATCTCTAACGACATCGTCGTCAGATCTTACAAGTCCACCCGTGACTCCAGCTTTCTTCATAGCTAGAGAGAAGGGCAAGCACAACTTCGAAAACATATCTGCCTTCCCATCCACGACACTTCGGCCTACAACCGCAACGCCGGGCGTGAAGGAGGCTCTGAACTCTCTGGAGGCAATGAGTAGCTTGTTTCCGGTCTCCAGAGGTGCTAAAGACCACCTTCAAGGTTTATTGGATGCAACAGACACGCAGCAAGACTACGGGTTCTCTTCGGCAGCCTCGGGCGAGCAAAAAGGGGACTCACGTGACGCCAACAATTTCAAGGAGAACATGTCAGACGGACCATGATTTATTTTATGGAAACCTGTTTTGCCACCGGTGCCATCATCAACCATTGCAGATGCCCTGCCACCAAGTCGCCAAGGTTCATACCGGATCTTTTGTATACACAAGGCCGCCGGGCCGCCGGGCGAGCTCGTCCGCTATCAGTCTGATCCGCCACACGTCATCGCCGCTGCTGTCTTGTAGGTATATGATGGTTGCTTTAAAATGTCGTTACCAAGATACGTTTTGCATTGTATTTCTCTGTTTGATGACAGGCCTCTAGAAGGCGGCTTCTGAAGTGTTTAACATCTGTTAGTGCTGAGGCACGGTTTGTCGCACTCCACAGAACGGGCACTTCTGGTGTTGGGACTTGCAAACCCTGCCTCCAGTACCGTAAAGGTGTAATGGGTTTAACAAGATCAGCTACCAAACCATACTTGTAATCTAATCATAACGGAGCCGAAAGAGCCAATAAGAAGCACTACTCCATTCTGTGTAGACAAATCAATGTCAGACAGCCTTGGCGGTACCAGCTCTATGTACTACCTACGTTACACATGTTCCCTCCTTCATGGGCCTTACCCACTACTCGTTTTCCACGATGTCATGATGCTGTGAGATTCATGATAAGCTACTCCCCTGGTTAATTGTTTATAACTGCTCCTGCGCCGTGGCCCGGAGCATGTACTCCATAGTCAGCCGATCATTCTACATTACACGGTGACGAGCGGCGTTCAAGCCTCCGACATTTCGTAGGTAGGCGGAGACTGTTCTCGTGCCGACTTCTTGTTTCTTCGAAAAGTGCTTGTAGCTCGCTAGCATTGTTCCGGGAGCCGCCCAACTTTGTATTGGTGCACGTCGAAGACTGGAATTACGTGGGCATGACGTTGGCTCGTATGATAAACTGATCAGATTATTACGAACCACTGTGAAGCATATAAACCCTTTCTTCCCACCCTTTGAATCAGCTTGACCTTTAAATGATCTGGCCTTCGACTTGCCTTGCCACATTTACCGGCGGTTGCGAAGTAATGCAACCAACAATCTCGGCACGATACGAACCAAGTCTCGCCTCCTCAACGATTCAAACAGTTGAATCAAACGTCCTCAGCAGTATTCATTGTAGCCAGACGTTTCAATTAAAGACATCCAAGTATGACGTGTGGGACCTGTACCAAATTAAAACAAGAGCGGACGAAGGCATTGTATATAATTCTCTTCGGCAACTCTCCCATGATACCCATTGCATATCTATATTCTTCTCACCATATACTCTAAAGCTAGGCATCAAAACGCTCCACCAGCGCCACGATACTCGGAGTACATGACGCCTGGTGTATAACTCCCATACGAGAGACCAGGAAAAAGTTACGCGCTGATATCGGTCGTCTTCGTAAACGTCTGCAGCTTTCAGACAAAGTGTTGGACGCTTTGAAAGAACCAAGTCTTTCGCAGGAGGTTATATCACGATTACGCGGGGTCCAATCCGTCGATTGCATCGCCCAGTGGGTTGATCAGATTTTGCCCTCAACAGCATCTAACAGTGTGTGATTTCATGATTGATCGATTGAGATCGATTGGCCTGGAATTTAGTAGATAACTTGTTGGTTACTATATACGGGCTTTGTTAAATAAAACGCTCCATATGGCTAGCAAATCTCGTGGCTGAAAGAGCTCGTCCCACTTAATGTCTACTACTATAGGTGGCGTGGCATTACATATCCTCAAGTCACCGTAGCAGTGTCACGGGGCATGCACGGCATCGTAGATAAGGCGCTCTGCCAGCATTGTCTCTCAACATCCTCCGCTAACTGATCCAGTAATGGAAACTGAAGACTGACTACGTTTTGCATTCCGCCCAACCTTACCGAAATGCCTACATCTGGATGGACTTGTGGACATGAACACGGACTCGTCGATCCCACTTCCCCAAACTGATATGCATGCCATCAGTATCCCTTTAAGCCGAGGCTAATTCTACGGCCAAGTATTGCTGGGCATTAGTTCAACCTCCGAGGATGTCGCGTAATACATGGCGGATACACCATTACAAAGCGTGTACACCCTGCTCGTATCGATGCATCCGTCCCTTACGAGAACGCCGGTGGTAGTACACTAGATGGGACATATACGGTACGACCTGAAGTTGACCGAACTACCATCGTCTCAATCATGTCATTCCCCAGTTTCAGTGGAAAACTACCTGGCGACGTCTTCAACAGTGAGAACTTCGACTCTGTTGCTGCGTCCTCCAGCACGGCGTCTTACCTTGAACTCTCGGGGTTGGACTGTTCGAGTTCAACATGGTATGGCGGGAAAATAGGGAGTGACGCAGTGGGGGTCTGAAATTGTTCCAAGGGTGCCAGGTTTTACATTGAACAGAACAACTAGCGGCAGAGCCTGAAGCCGCCATGTGGCGAAGACTCCGTTACGCGGTCGTCGATTCAGAGCGCATCGTGGTGGGGCATATTTGGGGGGCGGGTTTGATCGACCGTGACATGCCGTAGTCTTTGGACACAGTCCAACTTCCTGCATTGTCCAGCCACCCCAGGACACGTGCTACCCGGAAGGAGACATAGCTTGAGGTCATTTGGGCGCTGCGAAAAGGGCTGTCAGTATCGGGTGTAACCGTAGCCAGCGAAGAGCCGACACAAACAGTCACAAGAATCTCAACGGGTTTGGCTATGAGCATCTTTGCATACACCCCGTCTAGCTGCATTTTGGGCTGCAAAAAGTCGCCTACAGTACTGTATTTTCGAAGATCACACTGAGTGATTGTAGGCGGTCGCTCGTCGTATGTACACGGAAGTGGTACCAAAAGAAAAGTGCCGAAACTCGAAAGGCATTGAGGTGAGGAAAGGGGTGATTAGAAGGTGAAGCGGAGGACAAGGCCACCGGTAGCCGGTGGGTGCGGCGTCTCCTGAGCCGGCCTATCATCGACAGCTATTCCCCACTCCTGCTTGACCGGTTGATCACGACCTTCAATCTCCAAGACCATATCCTGCGCCTCCCTAAGGTTCTGTATAACGTCGTCGTCCATCTCCACCTCAAGTCCGCTTTGAAGTACATGAACTATTTGTGTAATCTTCGTGTGGTCAAAGCCAAAGTTCTCAGCGACGCAACGGTTGAAGTTCTTTAAGTTGCGCTGAAGGAGGTATACGGCACGGTAATAGCCTGTCTTGGATACATCGCCTTTGTCACGGCGGAGAATATAAAAGCAAGCAACTGGCTTCGGCCTTCGCTCAGGAGGTGGTCGGTAAGACTGGTCCACTTGAAGCGCCTCAAGCCAGCCGCTCAGCTTGTCCTCGTGGTCGATTTTGCGGATCTCCGTGGGTCGGTCGGAGGTCTCTGGGATATCGTCACCGGTCCCTGGGCCATCAAAGTTCTGGTACTGGCCGGCAGATGCACCTGCTGGTTGTTGAAGTGCCATAGAGAACGGGCTCGGTGACCGCGGGCCGGAGGAGTTGGAGCTGAAAGCTCGCTTCTCTTGGGGTTGCCAGTTCGCTCTAGTATCAGAGTTCGGGTCTGGCGGTTCGCCGGCTATAGTGACTGGGTGCACATCGGGGTCGTCTTTCTCCTCGCCACGAAGATACAAGAGACTGACGGGACGTGTGGTGCTGAACATGTCCTGCAATGTCTGCAGCTCGTTGTGCATGTCGTCCTCGGTGGTTGGCCGTCCATTACCATTACTTGAATCTCTTGAAGATAGGGACAATGTCCTCCTACGTTTGGGGACCTTGCTCGCCCGCGATGAATCAAGCTTGGGCTTCCAGGTGCCTCGTTTCGTCCTTTTGAAGCTCCTCGTCCCGCTGTCTGCTTGGGAGATCCGGTCCTTGACCTTGTCGATGGATTTCCTGACATGTGCCACATCATTGGATAGCTTCCGCTCAGCGCCGTGGTCACGGAAGAGCTTCACCTTACAGAAGCATATCTCGGGGGCCGGCTTGACAGAAGTCTGTGACGACGCGGGAACGATGGTCGTCTTTGCGCATAGGCGAACTGGTATGCCCTTGACACCTTTCGAATGGCTGAAGTCGGTCGACAGGAAGTTAAAGCGAACACCAATGTTGACTCCGGACACAGCCAGCGAACCACGGGTCCAAGTGACCGAGAACCCATCAAACGAGGACGTCTCGAGTTCGACCCTAGTCCGCTTGTCGTCGCCCTCAGCAGGCTGCCCAGCCTCTACATACTCCACAGCTTGTAGTTTGTCTCCTCTTTCATGAGCCTCGTTTGTGCCCCTCCCTTCCTTCCATAAGCTCCAGCACCATCCTGGCTTCTGTCGTTGTTCCTCGTCTTCGAAAGAAATCCGTACAGAAGTTCGGAATTTGGTGCCGGGAGCGATCGGCATAACGGCGTGGGTGTCGGTGATGGAGAGATTGTAGGCCTGGCCCTTGTTCAAATACGTCACCGGTATCTCATTGGGGTTCTTAATCATGGCAGTCGGAGCGTTGAGGGTCAAGCGGAAGCGGAACATCTCAGCGTTTGGCGGTAGGGCCATGTGCTGCGGCAATTGCCCTGACTGGAAGTTCATGATGGGTGCCGAGCTGTGGATGGCCGAGTCAATCGAGATCATGCGGTCACCTGCGCAGTTGGGCCGCAGCGGCGAGCCATCCTGCTGCATAGTCTCATACCCGGTATCCTGGTGTACAGAGCTCGACGGGGCCACGGCCTGAGGTGGGGGAGCCTGAGCTTGCAAGAAGGGGTTGAGCTGGCGCATCCCATGCGACGGTAGTGGTTGCAACCCCCCCATGTCTACGACACCGGCTCCTATTTGAGTAGTATCAGAGTCCGGCATGGACAAAGTGGTTCCGAGACCTGGCACTGCCATGTCGACTGGAGTGTGTAAGCTACGTGCTTTAGGGATAGAGGAGCGTGCTGGTACCTCCGGGGTTTGATATGTAGTAGTCGGGGGGCGGGTTGGCAAGATTGTTAAAGTTGAACGAATTTGAGTCTGTGATCGACGTTGTCAAGCGCCAGGGTTCATTAGTCGGTTGCGCAGTCGGCTCATTGGGTTGGAAGCTTGAACAGGGCCCTAGGTTCGCGTTTGCACTTCAAGCAAATTAGGTCCTATTCACTATGCATTTACCGTATATCGACGGTGACATGCTGGTCGTACACGGAAGGGGAGTGGGCGAGGACATACTCAGCGGGAACAGGTGCATCCACATGAGACTTGTCGACCTCGGACACCGGGGCTACAGCAGGTTGTCTCTGAGGTGTTGAAGTTACCGTGTTGAGCTCGGGGAATTGCTGCCGGAAGTTAACCAGCAGAGAATCCGCTGGTTTCTGTAGGCTCCTTCTACGCAATTCTCTCGTCAAATTCGATTCACAGGTCCAATGCAGGAAAGGATGGGCACTCGCCTTTTTCGAAACATGGCAGTGCGAACAGCCACAGCAACCAAGTGACAGCTGTGTCGCCCAGTTGCGGCTCAATGCGGTTGAGTATTCAGTTGTGTGGCACAAGATTCACCAAAGTCAGAAAAGTCAGAGGCCAGAGCAAAGTAGCCCATCGGAGAAAAGGTGCCGTTCGATCTCTTGCAAAGGTGTCAGCTCGTGATGACGGCAGAATGCCGTAGGCAGCGGTTATGTAATCGCGGGGCGCCCGGATGAAGCCATCCCCGGCTCTTTCCCCCAATCCCGACCTCCCCACTCACTAACCTCCTCACCCACTTACTTCTCGATAGACCGGCGCCAGCGCCAGCCGCCCGTCTAGGTCCCTAAAATCGCCATCCACAACATGACGATACCAATACCTGGAGGTCCGTGACAATACTCTTCTATCAATTGTGGTTATGCCGTATATGCCGACAACGCTTTCTCCGTCGAGATGGTCAGGACAGGACGCACCACCTTCAAAGCTTGCCAGGGTTGTCGTCAGAGGAGAGCACGAGTAAGTCCATCTACCTCCCGAGGTCTGACGCTAGTCCTAGCTCCTCCTAGCATCTGTCGGGTAGAGGATCCGCAGCACCACCACACTTGTCTCGCCCATGACATTCCCCAGATTGTGATTGACTACTAAAAGCAATGCAATGGGCTCGAGCTGACTTGTCTCCTCTCCCTCGGTACAGTGCAACGGCGAGAGTCCTTGCGAGCGATGTTTGTCACTTAATCTCTCTTGTGCCCACGCCAAGCGTCCCAACGAAAACAAAGACAAGCTGCGTGGACTACGAGACGAGCTCCTGGCGTACGAAGCGTCCAGCAGCACCATATTTGAGGCTCTAGTGACGAGGCAACACGACAACGAGGCCCTCGTCGCGCTCTGGCGGCGAGAACCTATCAGGAAGATTGCCCAAGATCTAAGTCGAAGACGATGCCAACGAGACAGCACCACCGCGTACGACCACACCGGCTCACTCGAGAGTGGCTCGGACGGGGGTGGTTTCCTGCCAAATGCGACTGGCCGTACGCCTATCGCGTCCAATGACTTGCCAAGAGAGCTCCCCCCGGCTTCCAGCTCGATCTTTGATCCAGCGCCTCCCTTCCGCCGCGACGCAGTAATAGGTCCCACTGCAGCGCACTTATATCGACATATATTCTCGCCGAACAAGTCAAACACGAGCCCCACGGTCGGTAGCTCAATAGGCGAGCATTGTGGGAAGACCGAGTTGATGGTGTTGCCCTACCAAATGGTACAGCAGTTCATTGAAAAATTCTTCTGTGGACAAAACATGCCATTCTCTATTGTAAGGCAAGATCACTTTCTACACAGCTTCATAGCTGGAGACAAGCAGTACTGTTCCAAGGCGCTCACACGCATGATATGTTGCCTAGGATGTCGAAACATACCCAGTCACGGTGCGGATCAGTCATATCGCGCTGGGTTAGGCGATCGTCTCTTTATCGAGGCTTTGCAGCTCATTGGATCCCCCGAGAATTCGGACTGTGACTTTCCCGACGGCCAAGCTCTACTTCTGATGGGCTTGCATCAGTTAGCTGCGGGGGAGTACGACGAGGCGCAGAGACTGACTGATCAAGGCGTTCGAAGACTGTATTTGGTGCATCACCGAATTGAAAAGGTCAAAATCTTCGGGGCTTTGGGGACGATGCAAGCAATGACGCTGCTTAGGGCAGCATGCTTTGCTCGAATGCTACGTCTTAGTATTGGACACATCCAATGTTCAAGGCATGTGTTTCAACTGCACGATTTGCCAATGCTCATTTGGCGGAAGGACCTCGCGGAGGTGGACGCGAATGTTGAGCAGTTGTTAAGCTTGCCGGGCCTCGCGGGAGTAAGTCATGTGGATCAAGACTTCATGGATATGCCGTCCAGCATCTTCCAATTGACGGACTGGGTATACACCTTCGCATCGCGGGTTCAGACTACCGTGGGAGACGCTCTCCCTCAGCCACTCCTAGACACGTATCACGCTTGTCTCTCATGGTATGCGTCGACCTTCGTGAGGAACGACATGGAGAAAGGCTTCGAACCATTTGTGCACCTGTATTACCACTTTTGTCTCTTAACACTCTTCCGACCGTTTTGCCATGTCAACTCGAAAGACATGTCTCCTGTCAACATATGTTTGGAATCCATCGATTCGATATTGACGCTGAAGAATGTGTGTGGGCAATTCGAAGGGTTCCATACCCTTGACTTCGTCCCAATATTTGTCTACGCTGCTGCTCAAGCTAAGCGATGCATTATGGCACGTCAAAGCGCAGTTGAGAATGTCAACTGTTCAGACGAAGCTCAAGGAATCAGCTCCGCGAGAGAGACTAGTAGAGGCATGTTGAACGAGCTTACAGCCGTTAACGAAACGGCTAGACAGCCGTAGGGGGATCGTCTTTGGAGCGGCTCATGGAGCTTTCGAAATTGTATCTTTCGGCAAGTAAATTGGCATTGGGGTTGCAAAAGCTCGAGTCTAAAAGAGTTGGTGATAAAGGACTGGGACCGTGCAGAGAGATTGATGGAGAACTTGGGCTGGGTGGGGGGAGAGGAGCCGACAACGCTGAGGGTGTCACCGGAAAATTGAGAATGCGTCTGCTCTTTAGTAGCATCGAAACTGATCTATGGCCGGAGACATACGTAAAGATATCCAAGTATAAGCCCTCGCTTAGAAGCTTCTTTTGCGATACTAACACGGTTTATAGTCATTAGCACCCGGAAAAGGTTGCGTGGAACGTGTTGAGGTAGACTGGAAACCACATTGGGATGGTGACGATATTCCGGTTCAGTCGGCTTCATGAAGTGGGCGAAGTTATATCTGGAAGGTATGGACCGTTTCAACCGCAGCGCCAGAGTGGCTCCTCACGGATGATGCATGAAGCCGGTCTGGCGGAGTTCAGGCAGGAAACCATCAAGTGCTACATCAAACCCTGGTCTCCCGTCCAGCATGAGCGAGAAGTGGGCAACTGGTTTAACCTTGTCTTATACTACGGCCTTGAGGCTATGAGTTTGATGCCAATGGTGGATGGACTGAGCATGGATCTCGAAGTGGTTCGTGATCTCTGTCGAGAGGTAAAGGAGGAGATCTGCGCACTTCAGTGTCGTGCCTTCTGCACAATGTGAGTACTAAGGGTGCCCTTATGCTGAAGATAGCTTCTTTTTATCCCCCAGTGCTTGCGCAAAGCCTTAATGGCCGTTTGCAGTGACATGTTCCCGCGTGCAGAAGGGCTACCTCATGCATTATTACTTGATCTAAGGCATCAACATCTCTCGGCTCTTCTGAAGCGGCCAGTTTCTGACACTTCAGCTTTCGTGCACAGCAGCTTGATACAAGGTATCCCTTCCCCATAGCTACCACACACAACAGTGACGCTCATTGCGCCGAGTCGGGTTCTTTGTCGTGTGGACCATTACTGCTATAACGTTCCGTCATAGGTCCTCCAGATATCGTCTTGTACATTGGGTAACCGCAGACGCCTGCTGCGCGTCACGTTCGGTATCGCTCGAATTCGGATGTTTCAGCAACATCGAGACGCAGTTAGTGCATTTGTTACTGATTGAACATACGTTGAATATTGCATTCTCTCCCAGGACGCAAAGGCAAACATTGGTTGTGGAACAAGTATCGGCTGGAGAGGCATGTGCGGCGATGGTCGTCAGCTCTCGTCTCAATTGAATTAATTGGGGAGCTATCGTTGCCTCCATCACCTGGCGCCTGCAGTTTCTTAAGTTAACGAGGAGCAGGGATGAGAGCCACCCCCTTCCACACCCCACCCCCCCCCTTGTGACCTCAGATGCAATGGAGTCCTTAACAATTTCTTTCCTGCCTCTAACAGCCCACTCGACGGTCAAGGATACGCCCGTTTTGTTGACAGTCACGTGATATAACGGTACGGTGGATCATCGTTGCTTGGATGACCACCTCCAAATACGGAGATCATGGGCGTCTATTCTAGATGCCTGTTCTTCCACTTCAAGCTGCCAGGATCCTGACAGCAAAGAGTCCTGAGGGGCTGATTAGTAGTTGGGTCGGTGACGACCAGCGAATACCGGCTGTTGTATGTTTTTTTTGTTGCCCTCTATTACGCATCACCTGTCACTATTTTCCCTTCACAATCAATCGGTGTAATAAAAATGGGCTTAAGAAGAGAACAGGTTGTCTCTGTTTCGCATCAGGGTAACGGTACCCGCTAGTGCCTGGCTCAGTACTTTTGCTGGCCACGCTCGACCTGGCACGAAACACGCAGCTGGCGGCCGATTACTGCACCATTTGGAACAGCCTAGGCGTGTTGACAGGTGTATCTGACTGCTTTGGGGACCGCCAAGGGACCGGGTCTATTCATCGGAGTTGGCTGCTTCATGCTCGAAAGGTTGCTCGTCTAGCATTGTACTGACGCTGTTTTCTGAGATCGACTAGAATAACTTGTTACTTGCACTTGAACGACAAGCTGTTACTTACACAGATCAGCTTAAGATAAAGTGTGCCCAATTAGTGTAAGAGATCGTCGTCTAGTGCAGATGTAACATGTGAGTTCTAGTCTCGCCACGCTGGGAAGGGTGGTTTGTAATCACGTCTAGGACACTTGTGGCCATAGACCGGAATAAGCGTCGAAAGCAGGCTGCAAAATTTTATCGTGCCAGCCCTCATCATTTACGAATTCATTCCACTTGCAAATGTCGATGGAAACGGTATGCGCTACTTCCCACGAGCGAATATCGTGGCTCCGACAGAACAAACCCGTCCCTCCATCAAGGATCTACAAGTTTGTAGTAACGCTCCAGCCACTGCAGTATCATTGCGACCTGCATATATATCTAGTGCTTACGAGGAGTCCGCCTTGGCTTGATAGCCAAGCTCCATCGCATCGACATGCTCGCAACGAGTAGATTACCACGAGTTTTCGGTTGAGTTGGGGCGCAAGGCTGAAATTATATCTCAGACGGCAATAGAAAGTCTGCTAGAAGATGAAAACTTCTCTATCGCTTAGTCGTGTTTCTGCGGACCGGAAAACCCGTGTGCTGGAGAGAAGAAGACTGCTGGCGGTTGTTGCTGAGCGAGTACGATAAAACCTCGTGTGTAATGGGATCATTGCTTAAGCCATCTACCCAGGGCAATCACGTTCCGGATTCCGCGACAGTATCTGATGAGTCCAAGTGATTAGTTTTTGTGCGGCGAGCATCGTCTGCGAACGAGAAAACACCCTATAGAATCAATCTCGCAAAGCTCTAAGGTGCCAGTCGGAAAATTAAACTGGCAGACTCCGCAGTCAGTTGCTTGATTATGCAGATGCCTTTCTCAGCTATAAGACCCTTGAATTACAGAAGAGCCTTGATAGCAGGTAAGCCGTTTATCTTCTCCGAAGCTGACCTGTGCAGCACACGCGATACGATCTCGGGCGCCGCTGCCAACTCTTCGTCTCGGAAACTTGGAGCAACCAGCTGAAGATGACGGGGTGGATCATTGGTACCGGTGTCTAAGACTCAGTGTTCATCAGTGCAAGTGCAGGCATCGAGTGAACAGAGCATGCGTACCGAGATTGTCAATTCTACTTTCACCAAGAACACCACTGATAGGAAGGACCGCCGCTGGGTACTGACGAGTTAGAAGGGTGATTTCAGCTTGGTGGACATGTCGAGCTCACATTGACCAGGTTCCACATGACCATATAAGGGCATGATCTCATGGTATCGTGTACGGGGGCGATACCGCTGGCCCCGGGCATCAAGAGCACATCGAGCTTACTGCTGAGGAATATGGCATGCCATTCCTTCATGAAGCGTTGTCTCTAAACACTGAGAGACCACAAATCATCTAGATTCCGGTTCTTTCGGTTGTTGGGATACCCTGGGTTCAAGTCTTTGGTGGCTGGTACCATAGGCTCTCCAGAGTCAGTGACATGCCGTAATCCTGTCTGCGAGTTATCCATGTCAAAGATATTGTAGGCAACATCGTGGCCTCGCTGAAAGTTGGGAAAACTTTGTATCTTCACCATGACATGCCCAGCTTCTCCTAGTAGTCTCGTCGCACTAAGAATAGTCTCCATCATCGGAGTGCTGACGTCGCATGAGGGACATGCTGTTATGACGCCAATGCGCAACGGGCCTTCCTGCCTGACCTGTCTCCATGGAATCGGAGGGCTCATGAAGTCGAGTTCTTGAGGGGCCCCACTCAACACATGTCGCATAAACAAGGACATGTCCCGGGCCGACCGTCCTAGGGGACCTGCAACTGGGAATATAGGTCCGAATAACCCAGGGCGATCTGGCCGGCCTTGGCCATCATAGGGCACGCGGTGCTCGGTCGGCTTGAAACCGAAGGCCCCACAACAGAGCGCAGGAATCTTGATAGAGCCAGCCATATCAGAACCAACACCTAGCACGGAGCCACGCATTGCTATCAGGGCATGGGCTATAAAGCAAATTCCCGCCGAATCTAGCACATACGACCATACCCAGTGGAAAATAAGCGATCCCGTCAAGTCCTTGGTATATGCTCAATGTCTTCTACTAAGTGATGTCTGTCCTTCAAATCTTAAAGGCTATGGCTTCCTGCAGTGGATGAAGTTGAGCTCTATCGGTCCCTGTGCAGACCCATAAAAGCCACCGTTTTGATCCGTCTACCACCAACAAACGGTACCGTTTTTTCTAGTGTCGACGTATTAGGCTACATTTCAAGTTCTTGTTTCTTAAATTTAGAAACCCAGTTTTAGGTGCGGCCCAAATCCCATTTTTCATTGGTTGTTATCGCCTAAGTGATAATACTGGGCTTTATGCCCCCATATTGCATTTGTTCGAAAAGTTCCATGACTCAAATCCAAATCCAGCCAGATGCCAGGGCTTAGTAGTCTTCTGGTAAGAGCCTGTCATTATGCTGACTATTTTGCACTAAGGTAAGGACCAGCTCTATCCGAAATTCGTACGTGTCTTATATACACAGGGAATATTACGCTGTTATTGACTGAAGACGAATTTCAGAGCATCGACTTAATCCTGGCTTGCTTCCATGAATTACTGTCCCTTCTCAGCCTCCAGGCTGCGCAGAGCCTGATTTTTGAAGGGTATGTTTGCCAACTGGTACTTCAACAGTGTTACCTATATTTCGGCAGCGGCTGCTAGGTACTCTTATTTATACACGAATTTCATCAACAGAGTTAGGTGATAGAAGAGTCGCAAGGACCTCAAAGCTCAGCTGCTTTGCTCTGGGCGGTGCGAAGTTATTAATAAGATGTCGAACATAAGGCCTACTTGGTCACACTATAATGTGGCGTCACGCTTTTTGTATGACATAAGACATTAGCCTCAAGAGACGAGAGCCATTCTTGCGGGAAACTCGCCGCCATGGATTTGGCATATGTGCACTACTAGAATGACAAGCTGCCCTTACCGTAAACCTAAAATTTCATCACGAGGGCCTCCAAAGCTTGCAGATAAAACTATAATTTATAGTTTGGCATGATTTTCTGGTATTAAAGCCACAACCTGCTCGTCAAATGCTGTCCTCCACAGAATCCTCCTTGCTTAAACGAGCCTCCTGATCATCGTAGCCAACATGCTATATCTCGAACGTTCATTCGGCTTCGACTACTTCACGAGACATGAAGTCAATTCCCTCTCATGGGCTGGTCTTCTCTATCGACTTATCGGGAGCTCAATTACCACTTTGAGCCGCGAGAGCCAGGGATGCTCGGACGAAAATGATGGAGCGGTCCCAACGGATGCGACAATTTCTCATTCAAGAAGTATCATCGGTGACAGTACGACATTCGACATCAACGACGAAAAGATTGCCCTCAAGGCATGCTATTTTGATCACAATGCAAAATGCAGGACGTGGCACCAGGAGCATGTATACTGCCGCATGCACGACTGGTTGTCGAGCTGGTCCCGGTCTGCAAGACACATCAGGGATCGAGCAATGGATTCTATCAAAGGAAAGTTACGATCTAAAGATATAATCGACTTTTCGAGCAAACAGAGAACCCAGAATGTCGGAAGCCACTACAGTCCAAAGGACACCAGCGATTTACCAAGCCTCAGTAACATGCCTGAGGAGATCGTCTCGGAACTCATGAAGCAACTTTCGCCCTTATCACTTTGGTCATTCCGCCAGGCATCACCGATCTACTTCAGAATCTTTGACTCGAAGGACTTCAATGAGTACAAAGGTGAGCTCGGGCTCAGGGAACGGCGACCGTGCTTTCACGTGGGCAAGCTCTCAGCTGGGGAACGTGCCGAGGCTTCCAAACAGCTGAGGCGCGATCAAACAGGAGGCGTCGAGGTCCCCATGTATTGCGGATCGTGTGTCGAGGTAAACAACCGAGAGGGTGGGGACCCACGACTCGTCAGTTTGCGGAAGCCTCGATTCTGCGAAGCTTGTGGAGAGAACCATGCAGGTGTTTTCTTTCCCGCCCAAGACCTCGAAGCCTACGATGCCGGAGCAGGGAAGCTCAACTGCCTTGGAACAACTGGCAGCTGGCATATATGCGGCCATGGAGTCACAGCACCGGTGATGTGGCACACAGTTGCACGCCAAATGGCGAGCAAGGCAGGCAAAGATACGAAGCAATTCTGCAAACACCGAGCACATCAATACATCCAACCCAAGATCGAGCCACCAAGGTCTCGTTGTGTGGTATCTGCTAACCCACGGCTTCACATGTCACATTGCTACCGTACGGCAGTTGAGTTATCATTCGGTTGGGATCTTGCCCTTTTCGATATTGATGCCAAGAGCATACCCTCGTTGGTGCAGGTCCGCAACGCCATTTTGGCTGCTCTAGATGGCAATCTACTTGACAATCTTACATGCTGCCAACACGTGCTGCAACAGGGAAGACTACAAAAGTTTGCGCGTGACGGCATTTGTCGGTGTTTCATCAAGCCAGACAATACAAACTATCCTGATACAGAGTATGGGCGCAAAGAATTTCGATGCGATTGCAAGCGTATGCAAGTATTAGATTGCGAAACATGCAGTGGTGCATTCGCTTGGCAGCTCATCTCGGGGAGAATCTTCTTGAGCTACAGATATCATTGGGCTATCAGGAGACCAACAAGCCCGCCATGGATGGCTTTGCTCGATGATATATCCGAGCAGATATACACGAAGCACAATAAACACCTCTTATGGTGCGATCAGCCAGGATGTGCTAACGTGAATCGGACCCGGTGGATGGATCTCATCAAAGAGGAGGCGTATTTGCAATACTTAAGGTTTACAAAAGGAAAGAAAGACAAGGAAACGAGGAAGATTGAGGACGACTACCGGGCAATGAAGCTCAGGAATACGGGTCAGCGGGGTTGCTATAAGATGCCGCCCACGAGAAATCCAGCTGGCTGCGCTGTTGGAGTAGAGAAATCGTGAGTGGCGTGAGACTCACTTTGTACCCTGAGTCAGGAAAGATTGGAAGTTAAATCACATGGAACTTAAAGTTGTAAAAGGTGCCGGCTTTCGACGCGCTGTGTTACACACATAGGACACAGTGGATTGGCAGAAGTTCCGAGTGAGGATATAACTAACTACTGCTCAACTTAATATTCTTTATATTTTATGCTTAATACTACCTGAATAACTATAATGCTAAAGGTAATGCTCACTCGGAACTTTAATCACCTTACTGTACGTTATTAAGACTCAAATAAATGAGGAAAGGGCTCCTATAAAGTTGTCCCGAAGGCTATAAATCACAAAAAGGTAATGTTTCGAATCGTCAACAGTATTTTGAGGAATCTTCGAATCTAAAGACTGGCAGGCGGCCATGTTGAGTGTCTGTACACTGGTCAAGTAACCTGCGTCGCTTCACGCTGGCAGTGCTCAAGCAGTGCCACACAACTTAAGCAACGGCCAGTCTGAAACAGGAAAGCCTTCTAAGAGACAAGAGGTGAGGCCCAAAGCGGATAATTTTGGCGCCAAAAATCATTTGTTCTCTCGGGCCAAGCAATAATCACGATACAATCTATTCGATCAAGGAAACCTATACCTGGCAATGGCAAGGAGCCCCTGAAGGTTCACGTCCACAGACGTTCCTGATCAGGTCCGTATCTACGTTGAAATCCAGGCTCCCGGATGAGGCAGGTACGACTGATTGAACCATCGGTCTTGATGTTTGTGGAAAGTTGGAAGGAGAAGAGCTTTGGTGGCAACTACCAACAGCGGGCGGATACACGCTGAAATGGCCATGGCAGCATTGAACCTTCTGCTCTGTTTGTTTGTACACGAAGTCTAGCCCATTTGATTTGAACGACCTGACAACAATTGAATTCATCATGGCAGGCTGGCCAGTGATCGTTGGGGCCGGTATTGCGGCCTTCATTGCGGGTCTCAAGGTCTGGTCAGACCATTACTAGACCAAGAAGGCCAATGCCCGCGCAGAGTCAGCGGAGAAGCGAGAGCAAGAGAAGTGGAAGGCAGAGAAGTGTAAGGCAGAGAAGTGTAAGTATATTCCTGCACTCAAAACAGGGATGCAGCCGTGGAGGGAAGCTAAGCACAAGACCTCATTGCCCCACTGCTGTGTGATCGTCTCGTCGAAAGCCGCTTCCATGTGCTCGAAGACCGGTTCAAGATCCTGTTGTCATTTGGAGGTCACTCGTGGCTGGTCTCTCCTAGACCAATGGGGAAGCACTTCGCCGAAAAGGGTCATGGGGTGTTCGAGGTCTTCCCCAGGCTTGAACTGCATCAGCACGGTTATTCTTTTCATATGGCCTATGGCAAGAAGCGCTTGCACAGCGCTTATTTTTTGTATCAAAGCAGAAGAGTACACAGAACTCGTCTTGGTGCTCTGTTGTAATAACTCCAACAGAAGAGGCTCTGGTCCGTACAAGGAGACAATTGTCCAAGGGCCCAAGTTCTGCAGGCGGGCTTGCGAGTCGTTCACTTTGAGAGTGCAATCTGGCCGATGAAACTGCTCACACCAGCTTTTTGAAATCATGGTTTCTGCTGTCGTCAAGCTCAGGGCGTCTGATAATGGAGGGCCGCTCCGGTGGTTGCCTTTCCGCATGTGCAGGAGCCAGTAGCATGATGCATACTTGAAAAACTCTCCGAAGCCGCTGTCGCTGGGATCAAATTTCTGCTCTGTATCGTCACAGTTGGAACTGTCGTCACCGTCGATTGATCCATCGCCAAACACATCCATCCCGGGCATGCTATCCAGTGTCTGCTTCAAGGTCTGCTCTTCCGAGAAAAGCTCCAGATCTTAGATGTCCTTGGCGAGTAAACACCGAACACATTGCCTAGCAATCTCGCCTGCAGTTCTGAACGCCTCCGAATCTTGTCTTCTTCGGGAACAGTGGCATGGCTCCGCGGCTGCGCCCAGAGACGCGGCGGTGACTGGAAGATTTGCTCTCTTAGCGACTGGTGCACCAACCTGACCTGGCGCATCTTTTCAGCTCCAAAGTCCACGCTTTGAATAAAAGGGCTTAAGAAACCCTGCAATCTCCTAGTCTCGACAAAGCGCTGGAAGTCTTTGACACTTTCAATATCATTGGATGGATCTCTGAGCGCCACAGCTCATCTGAGTTCGAGCATGCTGAGTGGTCTTCACGCTGTGACCAGAATCTCGAAAGCATACTCGAGAAACTTCTGATTTTGGTCATGTTCGCTGGGACTTTTGGACGAACAACTTTCCGTACATATCTGACAATTTTGACACAGGCAGCTCGTCCCCCAGGAAACCCTCCAGTTTAGCAATCGTCATAGTCTTGCGCTTGGCTAGTAAACTGACTGCCCTGTGTACCCAGATCATACTTCCGTCGGCCAGCTTCGAGAGCCTCGTGATGACGTACATCTTTAAGGGATCGTCCAGGAAAGGAAGGCGTTTGATTACCATGTGCGACACAATGGCGGCATCACGCTCGGGGTCTTCGTGCATACGTGCTTTGAAAGCATCTTGGAGGAGATTCTCAGTCTCTGCGTAGTATCGGGACGATATGCAGACCGTGAGGCCCGGAATTGACGGCAATTGCTTCTTGAATGCGGCCAGCAGTTCGATGCGCGACTCCTCGTCGCACTGATCTAAGCCATCAATAAACACCCAAGCCCGGCGGTCCGAGCTTCTTATAGTTTTGAAAAAGAAGTCTGCAAGCATAGTCGAGTCCTGTGTTGGGGCTCTGTTGTCCTCGGATCGGCGCTCTGCATACCAATCGCTGAAACTCGAGCTTGGGCTGGTCCCTCGAGCTAAGAAATTGCTGGACAAGGCTCGACATGACGTACAGAGCGCTACCGGACTCGTCGTCTCGAAAGTAATGGTAGCACAACAACTCCCTGGGAATCCGATCCCTGTTGAGAAGCTTGATATGCTCGATTATGAAAGCCATCGTGACGGTTTTCCCATGTCCCGTGGCGCCGAATAGGGCCAAGTTATGGGCACTCGGAGAATCGCGCTACTCCGTCAAAAGCGATTTCATCTTTCACACGATGATAACGTCTCTTGCGAAACTTGAAGCATCGTGGACACAAAAGTCGAAGCATGAGCCGTAAGCCGCGGGTGGTGAGAGGGGTCTCCACGACGAGCGGCGAAGCAGCGTGTTACCTCTGAAGTACAACCAACTGCATAAAGAACCTACAGCTGGTTTCTACAATACGGCCTATTGGCTGCCGATCTGAGAACAGACAGGCACTGAGTGTGCTGACGGTAGAACAATGGCCTGCAACACACGCGTTTCAAATTATCGGCCTTTCTCTTCAGGGGGGGTCGCTGAGCACGCAGGCTTTCGCTCTGTCGGATCTCATTGAGCATCTCAATCTTGCTAAGGCAGTCAAGCACGGATAGCCATAGATGAATCCAGCTATAGATCACCCTAGCCACAGATTGATCTAAGCTCCAACAAAGAAGACGATGATCGCCGGGCCGTCCCTCAAACGCGGACCCCTGGGGTCCATCCTTGGTCTCACCCAACCAAATCAAGAGCTTCCAGCCGCCCACAACATCTGGTGGCGACAGCGCAGGTAGCATCTGGTTCGGCGCATGAAGGGATTCCGTTTTGAACCGATGTCACCTTGTTACGATGCAAACGATGAGCGCAGTAGGGGGACGGTGGCCGACAAGTCCGCTTTCAGGGTCGAAAGCCGCGAATAACGTTGGCTGAAATCCAACCCAAGTTATCAACAGCGCCAGCTATCAAATCGAATCCAACCTTTTCCAAATATTTGAGATGTCTCAGTTTGGCACCAATGGCCAAAGCGGCTGACTAAGGTCGTTGGAGGTTTAGAATTGGAGGAGAAGGGGGCCGTGAGCTCCACAGTGACTGAGGGGAAGATATCAGGTCGCACGGAAGCAACAGTGAAGCCTAGGCTGAAAATTTGTACAAACGCTCTCACACCAGTCGGGAAACACAACGTTTCTGTTCAAATTGCACCCATACCAGAAGTAGTCAAGACACAGAACCTGCCATAAGCGACGTGCACCTGCATTGAACGAGACCGGCCATGGCGGGAGGGGACGACGAGAACGAGCGGCTGCAATATGCTGAGTATTGGGATGAGAGATACTCTGAAACGAAGGGCGATCATCAGCTGCACGAATGGTTCCGATCATTTGGGGACCTGGACGAGTTCTTTAGCAGATATCTCTTCAAGGACTACCCGTCTACTGCAGATCCGCAAATACTTCACCTAGGATCCGGCGACAGCGTAAGTTCTGTGCACTAGATAACAACAAACGGCTCATTTGACGACAAACGCAGACAATACCACAAGAGCTTGCTACCAGAGGCTATAGCAACCAGCTCTGTGTTGATTTCGCTACAGTAGTGGTGGAGACCATGAGCAAGCGGCATGCTGAACTAGGCCTCTCGGAAGCTATTCGCTGGGAGAAGATGGATGTGCGCCACATGGACAGTTTAAGCAGCGGCTCGTTCGATGTTGCCTTTGACAAGGGAACTCTAGATGCCATGATCCACGGCAGCCCCTGGAGCCCGCCAGAGGATACCATCAAAAACACCGGTGAATACCTTCGTGAGGTATCCCGCATCTTGAAGCCCGGAGGAGCTTTCCTTTACGTCACCTTCCGCCAGCCTCACTTTGTCCGGCCCCTTCTCGAGTGTGAGGGCACAGATTGGGATATTAAGATCCAGCTGCTGGGCGCATCAGACGGATCCTTTGGCTATCACGGCATTGTGTGCAAGCCGAGGAAAATTTGATTGGCAGGGCATCCCTCTGGGACATGATTACGACTTAGAGACGGGGAAAGGCCCTACGCAATCTGGATCATGTATTCGGTAGGTGGAAAAGCATACCGATAACCTCGGCATAGTCCACATGTAAACAAGTTGATTTCAGTGTTTACCCTTACTCTATAAGAGTCTAAAATTCCACCACAGTTTGTGGTACCTACTATCTAAGTATAGTGTGCGATAGATCTACGCCTTATCCATCTTTGAAAGCGAAGTTTCGGCACTCTGCTCCTCACTGCTGTCATGCGAGACTGGTTCGGCACCATACAGAACGTCAGTCTCAACGTCGTGGAGAGTGCTTCCCTTCGGCTCCGGTATCAGAAGGGTCAGAGCCGCACAGAGGGCCATGAGCCCCGAAAACAGGCCGAGCACACCCGCGACGCCGATGGCATCCGTGACGGTTCCAAAGGCGAACGCGGTCAAGACAGCTCCCGCCTTGCCCGTGGCCGCCGCGATTCCGTGAGCCGTGCCGCGCACGCGCGTGGGGAAGATCTCAGCAGGAAGCAAGAATGTGGTGACATTGGGGCCGGAGTTGAGGATGAGCTGCGATATCGTGAATATTGCCATCAAGCCCCCGGTCCCGGTTCGGCCTGTCAAGCCGGCCCAGATAGCATACATGATGGCAACAAGGACGGAGCAGTAAAATTGCTGTCGCTTGCGGCCGATCAGGTCGGGCAGGAAAATACCTATAAAGAACCCAGGTAGGTAGCCCGCTGACTGCATGATGATGTTGCCAACAGCGGTATTCCATAGGGTCTCGAACGGTGTGGGTGCTGTGCTGTATCCGATGCGGCTCAGGATGACGGCCTGATTGAGGTTGATACCGTAGTATGCAATGTCACTAGAGCCCTTCCAGTCAGCCTAGCAATTCTTGCTATTAAGGAAGTAGTTAGGTACAACATACAATAGAAACCAAACTGCACAAACAGAGAAGAGCGCCTTGGCATGCCGCCACTCGGAAAAATAGACGCGAATGTCGTGGAACTGCTGTCCAAGGCTGCGCGACTCCCTCTCTGTAGACTCAAGACTCTTCTTCAACACGTCTGTAAAAGGTCAGCCAGGTTCTGCGAGGAGTATTAAGAGTAAATTTGAGGCTGGTCCTTACATTTCTCGAATGGCTTCGTCTCTTTCATGGCAAGCCGGGCATATAAGGTCAGCGCGCAGGGTACCAGACCTATCTCATCGTTAGTATGTGCTCCCACACGATAGAAACCATAAACGGCGACATACCAAGGCCCATAAGCAAACGCCATACCCATTCAAGGTTGTTGATATCGTGCTCGATAGAGCTCTGAAAAGCAGCAAGGAGAATCAAGTACACAATGCTAGAAGTAAATGCGCCGACGCCGATACAAGCAAAGACACTCAGAACGAGTATGGCACGGCTTCCCAGAGGCGTGCTCTCAGCAGCCAGAGAAGAAGACATGGGGTAGTCTGGGAGAGTTAGACAAGGTACCCAATCCAGAAGGTCATACTTACCACCACCGATGCCGAGGCCGGTGACCACGCGCCAGACAGACATCCAAGCCACAATGCTATTGTGTGACAGTCCGTTCCATGGTAGAAGAACGCACATCAGAGTGCCAAACATGGTTGCCATAAGCTCATAGCCGTACACTTTCTGGCGACCAACTGTATCCCCCAAGATTCCGAATCCGATCTGCCCTACAATCATGCCCAGTGAAAGGGAGCCTTTGATGACATCGCCATTGGTGGTTGGAATGTGATTGTCGAGATCTTTGAAATATACGTATCCCAGCATGGGCACGACTGGATGTATCATTAATAAGAGGTATGGTCCAGGGATGTGCTCACTGACCTAGTCCAACAGAGAGGTTGAGGTAGCCGTCTGCGAAGAAGCCAACGCCTGCAATGGTGAGGAATTTGAGCCGCGAGAGCAACGAATTCTCGGGAGCGTCGATGGGTGCCATTGTTGCTGGTTTACTAAATCAGGGCCGCAGTAGTCGCCGTGTTCGAAGTGTCTGTCACGCACAGTCCTAAAGAACACGATCCGAAGATCTGAAATTGAGGGTGCTTTTATATATTGCTATATTCTTGGCCCTGGTCCTATCAACACCTTTTGGATGAAAGGAGAACCTACAGCCAACTCAAACCACAGCGGTGGTACCCCCATGCTGGATTGCGCTCGTGCAGCATTGGAGCTAGTGGTAGCGCACCAGCGTCGGCCAGCCAAGGAGTTGACGCACGTGGGCACGAGGGCCACTGGAGTGAGCCGCCCCGAGACTTGCGAGCGACTTATAAAGCATGGTCACGGCCGGCGCATCGGCCGAGCCTGTTCAACAACCAGCAACTCGTCATTCCCTACGGAGAGGCTCGGCCGACCATGACAGACGACACGAACGGCACGCGGCGAGACCCTGTGGAGATTGAGATGCAGCCCATCCCGGACGAGGAGCCGGAGTCGTCCAGCCAGCGCTTCCGGACAAGACAGTCTGCTGCCGCCAGGAAGATCACAGCCTGCGAGAGCTGTCGCCGATTGAAGGTGAGGCAGATTAAACATCCAGGCGCAGTACTCTACTTTGGGATCGAACTGAGCAGCACAGATCAAATGCCACATGCCCCATTCGGGAGCACCCCCATGTACTAGATGCACCAAGAGAGGCTTCCATTGTGCTGTAGGCAGCTCTCGACCCTCTCCTCCCGTCGTAGCCGATGGAGATGATAAAGCGTATGTCAGCCAGAGTGAAATGTGTGTGTCTAGACAAATAACCGCCTCCCAGATGGAAGTCTGCTGTGACGCAGAGATTGGAAGGGTTTGAGGATTTCGTCCGCGAAACCTCCCAGCGCCTATCCATGATTCAAAGCCAGCTCCAAGACCGCAACGGTAGTACATGGGAACCACGGCAGCAAGGCGATGATTTGCCTCCCGCTCCCACCTCTTTAGATGCAAGAGCTGGCGAGATGACAATGAACATTGACAGCGGTCCCGCTGTCGTTCCGTCTTCCAGCATTAGCAGCGTCAGCGGAAACGCTCGTGGCTCAGTGTCTCAGAGGGGGCCAGAGGATTTGATCCACCAGGCTGTCTTGACCACGGAACAGGCTCAGGCCCTGCTTGATGTCTACGCCTCCCGCCTTGACCATTACCTATATTGCATTTTAGGGAAGACTGTAACACTTCAAGGAATTCGGAGGGCTTCCCCAGTCCTTCTAGCAGCAGTCTGTACCGTTGGAGCTCTTCATGCCCCTGGTCTTGGGTCGCTTTTTGATTCCTGCTATCGCCACTTTCGCCATGTCGTGGCGCAGGTTGCGCTGAGTGAAGATGCGAGCCTCGATGATATCCGTGGCTTGTGCATTGGCGCCTTCTGGCTTCGAGATATCGCGTGGAATCTCTCGTCGATAGGTATGGCCTCATCCTGCTACGATTTTGTCTTGAGACTGACATGTATTTGCTTCCGTTAGCTGTCACGCTCGCGACACAACAGCATCTTCATCAAGCTTCCCTTATGACAGCCGCGCATGACCATGTGGAGCGGGAAAGAATACGCGTTTACTATTACGTCTACGTCTGCGATCACCATTTCAGCATCGCTTACGGAAGACCGCCCTTAACACGTGAATCTGAGCTCACCAACTCTGCCAAGAGATTTCTTGAAGTACCAGAGTCTACAGAGGACGATGCTCGCCTCGTTAGCCAGGTCCAAGTATGGAGCATTTCGTCGGAAGGTCTCAGCCTCATGGGCTTCAAAAACGATACCCCCGTGCCCGAGAATCTGGTCCCTCGTATACGTCGCCTCATCATTGCTCTGGACACGTGGAGAGCAGACTGGAACGAAAGGTTTGGGATCAACTTAAACGTCGGAAACTACCCGCGCAAGGGCGTCAAGCTCCACTATCATTTTGCCAAACTCTACCTTTGTTCACATGCATTCCGGGGACTGGATCCGGTCGTGGATCGGTCGATGGAAAATGTACTTCCTATAAGCCCGTGCGTCGGGGCCAAAGCGTGCGGGTCTGTACAGTTGGCGGGCTCTAGCCACACCAACACACAGGGGAACGGCTCTACCACACTCCCGACAGACTTGGAGGAGATTGCAGAGACTGCTGTCGATTCTGCGCAGAGCATTCTAAGCATCATAACTTCTGATGCCGAGATCCAGGCTCACCTCAACGGTCTACCCTTATACTTCGACACAATGATCGCCTTTGCTATCGCATTCTTGTTCAAAGTGGGCACCAGGTACTCCCAATTCGTCAAGAGCGGTGCGTCCGGATCGCTGGATCTCATTGAGAGCATGGCATGGACTCTCCAGGCCGTTGTCAAGACCATGCACCGACAACATTTTCTCGTCGCGCTGGCTCCCGCAGTCCACCAGCTACTTCATGCTCGGGGTACTAGTTCTCAAGGTCCTTATGGCCAGATTAACTCCACACGGGCGGGATGGCAGTCAGACACCAGCATTGCGGGCTCCCCAAGGGCCTTCTTCCAACCAAGTGGTCATCATGGACAGGACATAGGCCTTGGTTTAGGCCCGGGCGATTTTGATTGGACAAGTTATGATTTCCTGGCTACGAGTAATGAGCCATCTACATTGTTCCTCTGAACATTCTGAATATCATATATGCCAAGGCAGGAACAAGTCGGTAGCTATGTTACATCTGAAATCTTGACCTTTTAGGCCTTCACACTCGATAGGCAGCGAACGGCCAGGTCTTTGTAATCTTCCAACCCTGGCACCACAACATTTGGCACTTTGGCCTGATCATCCCACCTGCGAACCGCCAGTTTCTCCTCAAGCAATGGGTCGAGTTTGCCTTCTTCGACTTGGGCTGGGGTGAAGACGCCACCCTGGAAACAGTTAAAGCTATCAACAGAGGACTCAATTTAGTTCCGAGGAAGCTTGCCAATCATACCTGGTGCTCCAGCGTCGCCTTGCTGCTTTTGCTCAGACTTTCCCAGTATCCCGGCTCCGTGGCACAGAGATATCGCTTGGCCCATACGTGGGCGCCAACCACTTCGCAGATGCGATTCGGGAACCCTACTTCCCTCAAGTATCTCTCACCCACGCTATCATGGCTGGCTGTGCCGATGTACGTGCCATCCGAGGCCAACATTCGAGGCTGCTTCGCAGAACGAGGAAGAAAACGGCCAACGTCGTGAAGAAGCGCCGCAAGAACCAGCTCTTCGTCGGAACCGGCAGAAACTGCAAGGGCAGCGGCCTGCAGACTGTGCTCTAGTTGCGAGACGGCTTCGCCGATGTAGTCAGTGTCCCCTTGTGCACGAAGGTATCCGAACAGTGTCTCGACAACTTCGTGGGCGTCTTGGGACATCATGGTGCTTTTGGTATTTTGTGCGTATAAGTGCTCTGCACCTTGGGAATGGGGCATGTGGATGGAGGTATTGGGAAATTCACAGGGTCGAACGCATAGCATCCTCAGATATGAGCATTAGAAGTTGGAAGTCGGTCGGCTACCGGCCAGTAAGCTTCAGCCCGGCCATCGGGCTACCCCTTGTCTGATTGAAATGAGCCAATAGAATAGTTCACTTTAGCCATACGTGTACTATCAATGGCTTTCGCGCGTTGGGGTCGGCCGGCGATCGCGGAGCTGGTCGGCCGACTGTCCCACCATCACGGAGCTCGTCGGCCGAACTGGTGGCCGGGTCGACTACGTGCCAAAGCAGCCATTGGACGGTTGATGACGGATCACAATGAATGGTTGCTGGTATATAATACATGATAACTGACATCACATTCGCCGCTGCAAATCCCTGATCATCCGCAACGCAATTAGCGCGCTGCACCATACAATACACAATGGTCACTTTGTCACCCGAGCAGGTAGCTTTCTACCATGAGCAGGGCTACCTTATACTTCGCGCCCATGAACATAATCTTATCACTCCCGCGGAACTGAAGGAATGGACTGACGAGGTGGCGAGCTGGCCCGCAGAGCGCGGCAAGTGGATGCCTTACAACGAAATCAATTCAGCTGGCGAGACGCAGCTCATGCGTACAGAAAACTTTGCCGACTACCACAGCGGATTTCACAAGTTGTTGTTTGGTCAAAGCATCACTGGCCTTCTGCAACAGCTGTCCAGTGACGTACGCCCCTTTTGAAAACGACTCTTGCTGAGTGTGCTGGATCGTGCTCACCAGAATAATAGGAAATGCTGCTCTTCAAGGACAAGATCAACTACAAGTTACCGCATGGCAACGGCTTCCAGGCTCACCTTGACGCGCCAGCTTATGACCACATTGGAAGGATTGAGCACATCACTGCCAACTTTGCCATCGATGCTGCAACACTTGCGAATGGGTGTCTCCAGGTCGTCCCTAAGTCTCACCGCATGGAAGTGGACTTCTCCAACGGCGGACGGATATCCGACTCCTGGGTTGCGGCCCACGAGTGGCTACCAGTCCCACTGGAACCTGGCGATGTTCTCATATTTGGTAGCCACCTAGCGCATCGCAGTGAGCGGAACACGACGCCTGACAGAAGAGCAAGTCTTTATGCTACCTTCCATGGCCGCTCAGACGGAGAAGATTTGAGGGAGAAGTACTATGCTCATAGACGTGAAGCGTTCCCGCCCGATCATGGTGAGTGCTACAGTCCAGCCCCACGGCACACTGTGTCTTTAAAGAAAGGATCTAATCGTCGCTTGTGTTTTCTTTACAGAGCGCGAACCCGGAAAAGACTATGCCGCGGGTTGGAAAACGTACGGTTTCGCAGCGCCGTTCTCAAACACGAACATTGAACCGACAGTGGAGTCAAAGGCCTAGATAGTCAGTTGAGGGTACAAGTCTATCCCTGGAAACTATATCAGGAGAGGTCCTATGCCATGATATTGATCGCCGCAAAAGTTGGAACCTGGATCTGCTGGCTGACCCGGGACCTTCGTCTCGGCCTCGAACTCTCACGCACCATGAGTTTGAAATGATATTAGATGAATGGAAAAATCAAACGATGAACCTAGCTTGCAAGACGTTGGCCCAACAAGTATCCATACGCACGGCTTGCTACTGCCACACGTCCAAGGCAGTGTAGTCGTCGAATGGTAGCATCTCGAGCACGTTACGCCTCTTACAGCGCAACTGATGGCAAAAGAATTTGGGCCAAGTTAAACCCATGGGGCTGATTTTAGATATATAGGCTGTTCTGACAGTGAAGCTCAGCACATACGACCATACCCAGTGGAAAATACGGGATCCCGTCCGCTCTCCCATAGTCAAGCCGCTGAGGGGAGGCTGTCCTATGTTGGTCCCGTGTCACGTGACCTAGTGCACCGTCGGTGCCCACCGTTTTCTCCCTCCACTGCCGCTTTCACCGTTTCACCGTTTTGCTACGCCACGGGCTGCCACCTGTTAGTGCTGTCCTTCCACGCTTTACCGAGGCTTTGCCGGAAGCGCCCACGACGACGTCTGCCGTCCTCATGACTTTTTCCCACACCCCTTTCATTCCTATCCTCACGCCATTCTACGAGGGACATCTCCCAGGTAGCCACAATGGCGACCAGGGCTCACATGGAAGATGTGCCTTGGGTGGCATACAGGTTCGCTGCCTTGGCTCTAGCTTACATAATTCGCCTTGGGGGTTATCCTCGCGCCGAAGGAAGTCGAAAGCCTTCTCCTGACTCTCTCCAAGCTTCACCTCTCTGTGACTGCCACCGATAGGCGTCGGTCGAAGATGTCAGCGCCGAAGACTTCCAAGCGTTTCGCTTCTTTGCGACCCGACAGTAAAGCTACTATTGGCGAGAAACTCCAATTTTGGCGAGAAACTCGGCGCGACACCTACTCGATTCTGTCGGACAAGACTCAGTCAAGTCGAGATCAACTATGGGAAGATTGGCAGGCGTGAGTGTACCTCAGAGGAGAAGACGAGAATAGCTAATCGGCCCAGCTTCTTTTCGCACATAGGCGAAAACCCGGAGCAGATCTGGCTCGATCTCTGCGATAACCAGGACGAGGCCAGGAATTTATGCCTCGTGTTCCTCGAAGTTTGCGTGGAGAACTCCCAGGCCCTTCGACCTGTCCTTGGCCCAGAGGAGAATGCTTATGTGCAAACAATTACCTCTGCAAACGCTTTGTTGCAAATATGGAAAGGACTTATAGCACACGCAGACGAGAAGGTGCTTGACAAAGCGCGGAAGCGTGACCCTAAAAACAGGTCACATTGGAAGCTGAAGTACACGAACCACGACGGCGGTCGTAATCGAGGGCCCGCTAATCGCGTTGCCAGCGTGAGTTGTCACTAATGGAAACACTAGCTTTGCTAACGTATCGTAGGCGATACAGTATGAGTTGGCGCAAAAGAAGAACCTCACTCTTGAGCAGACATTTGTTAAACGAGAGGCTACCACGACAGATGTACTTATTATCCTGGAAACTCTGTGGATTCTAGCCGTTGACATTCCTTGTACGCCATCAGATCGCGTGGCATTCCACAGCGTCATTCTCGCCAGCGCGATCGGTGGCTTCCGTCCTGAGGTTCTCATGCAAATGAAGTACCGAGATGTGAAGCTCGTCGTGGTACGGGATCCCAACCGTCAGCAACGTACTAAGCTTGTTGCCAATATCACCATTCATCATAACAAGAAAAGCCCGCATAAGGCGCGCGATTCCCAAGACGAGACGTACGTCACGGCATTCCCATCTCACGCTTGGTATCTGACAAGGAGAGTTTAGGTTGTCTTTCTCTATCACCTTGGTTCCAGATAATCTCATATGTCTTACAAGCTTGCTTGTCTCGCGAGCTCTCACCGACCAGGCATTCACGAGGCCCTTCACCTCCATGGAGGATCTACTCACCCTACCACGGCTCGAAGGCGTGGACTACCTTGAAGTATCGTGGAAACCGGAGATGGCCGAAAAAGATATCATTCCGATAAAGTATCATCAATACTATAAGATTTGGAATCTAGTCATCGTCGCTGCCGGATTCCGCGATGAACTGCGTCCGACGTCGATGAGGGTGGGGGCTGGCGCCCGTATCGGTGAGTTCCTCTGCACCGCTCGTATACTTAATACTTATGGTTTTGGCAGGGGCACTGGCAGGGCCACTACGCAACTATGTTCTATCAAACACAACTCAAGTATATGAACGGAACTACCAACCACGGCATGTTCGAGAGAACTTGATGGGAGTTGCATTCCGAGACCTTGTTGATGGCGACGAGGAACTCTACCAAACCCTCAGGAACGCATCACTTTCACGTGATAAGGACGCTCCGCTCTACGTCAGCAGAGAAGAATTCGACGGCTTTCAAAAGCGCAAAGACATAAGAGAATTACGACAGCAGTATATTGAGGAGGTTGCGAGGTCGTCGAGCGACTCGACCCAGGCCAAAAGGATTGCCGCCAAAATCCAGTGGACCCTGGATTGGCTCTGTCGACTTCGAGTCGCGGAGCTACGAAAGGCATATTTTGAAGAGGTTGACAAGCTGCGCAGTACCGGGCAGAGCACCGAGGCTGTACGTAGCGCTGCCGCCACGAAGAATCCCCGCGCCATCCACTACCAAGGTCAATGCCAGGATGCCGTGAAGATAGGAAAGCTCTTGGAGAAGCATCGAGGCCTCAAGAAAAAGGACGGCGAGGCTCCAGAGCCGGCATTTGAGGCCTTGATCACAGCTCACCTACGAGGCGAGGCGATCTACGTATCCATGGACGAAGGGGCAAGTTCCATGACAAACATACGGGAGGATCCACCGTCGAAGGCGAGACCTTCCGGACGAAATCGCGAGAAGGCAAAGTGCCTCCTCTGTGGCGAGACCTTGGCGGATCGGTCAAAGCTGACGAGGCATGTCAAATCTCGTCACAAGTTCGAGAAACCTTTTCAATGCCCAGCATGCAAGTCTCAAGGCACCGATACAGTCGTACCTGTCGGAGGACCGGCTTGGGCTGCCCACGTAGAGCGAGCGCATGAGAAAAGGAACGTCCCAACCCTCACGGGAGCCGAGCCCATGCCAGCGATACCATGCCCGTTATGCAACAAGTCGTACTCCGGAAGGTTAGGTATCAGCTTGCACTTGCGTCAATTCCATGGACCTAGAGGCCAGTTTGAAAAGCCACAGACCTGTATGCTATGCAACGTTGAAATGGAGGAGGCAGTGGAAGGCTGGATCGATCATTGCGAAAGACACTGGAAAGAAGGTGGCAATGAGACCTGCTCTGGGACGTCTTATGAGGATATGGATCGTGGGGCACTGGGTGCGGATGAGTACTCCCTAGGCACAAAGCGACAGCGAGAAGAAGAGCCGGGAACTTTGCACAATGTCAAGCGTGAGAAAAGGTTCTAGGAGTCTATACAAATGGAATTGAAGAATTGCTACAGCGATCGTCGTAGTAGAGCCAAACCATGGCTTGTTTATCAATTTGAGCGTTCAAGGCTGACCGACCAAAGCACTTTGAGATACAGAATAATCAAGATCTAATCACAGGCTGTGTGCTCTTCGCATAATCCGAAGTTTACCCGAAAAGGTGCTTGAATAAGAAGTGTAGATGTGCGTGGCTTCGGCGGCTAGGACCATGCCTGGGCGCTTACACGCTTGCCCTCCGTGATAAGAATAGAACACACGAAAGCGCCCCGAACGCTTATTTAAACTCGAATTGACATATAAATGGGGACCCAATGAGCGCTATGCTTGAATTTGAGCCGCTCAAGTCCTGCACATCAAACGCATTATGGCAAACCCAACAGTCAATCACCCTGGCACCGCCGCAAGCCTTGTGGGATGCACACAGTCGATTGCTCAAATGAACTTATCTGACGCACGCCGAGGTCGGAAATATCGTGCAACAAAGTTGTCTAAAAGGCGCCAGACATTATTGAAAAAGGTTCATCAGCTTCAGCGAGATTGCGACGTGGACGTATGCATAGTTGTGAGAAGCCGAAGAACCAATCAAGTATGGAGGTACTCAAACGATTTTGTTCCTCCCACCGAACAAGAGCTAGTAAGACAATGAAGGCAATATTTGATCTGAACTTATCAATTTCATAGTTGTCAACATACCCTGTACCCATCATTCTCAAACCGATGGATGTGGAGATGTCCAAGTGCTAGGTGCTCTTTCTCCACGAGCTTTTTTCCAGGGAGATTGCGAGGTGTCTCATGGCTCTAGGGTTTCTATTAAGGGCAATGAGGTTTCAGATAAGGACCTCGATCGGGTTAAGGGTATTCTTACGGTCCTCTGAAAGTAGGGAGATAGCAAAGCCCAACTGTAAATCGTCACAGCCACCCGAAGACCGTCTTAGTTCACATCGAAGTATCATAAGATGATTACTCAGAACACGCCTGTGATTTCCTTTAAGTGTGACATCCATCATTCATCGTGGGCCAGGGTACTACGGTCTCATTACAGGAAGCCCATAGCATCACTTCATATCTGCACTGTGTAGCCGGTAGCCCACCACGGACTAGACGGCGGGTTATGTTGAACCTTGAGGGTTGAATGAACAGCTGCGATGGCGAATTGAGTTGACGGAGAAAGGGGCTGACATGGAGAGAGGCCACAATTCACGTGGCAGATCAATCACGTATCGTGTAACCCCGAGGGCAAACATTTAGATACAGGGGTATTCACGGATTCAGACAACCATATGGAGCAATGCTTGAGATGTTGGCTTCGGAAAGAGGACGCCGTTGGGGGAATTTTGCATTTTCTACATCAGTCGGCAATATTGAAGGCTGTCATTGGAGTGATCCAGAAGCCTACCTATCGCAGCTTAGCACGAGCACAGGTATTTCGATGTTGTTTGTTAAAAGCACTTCAGATCACTGATACTACTCTAAAGAAAATCACTGAAGGCTATTGTCTTCACTTGCTCCTCAGTCGTCCCCCTCATCGCTCCCCTCCGAGACCTTATGATCCGCGGGGTGCGCCAGATCTCCCGCATCAAACAAGATACTATGCTCATCCGTGTCATATGCGGTAGCTTTTGTCAGTCTCTTGGAGCCTTGCTCCAGTTCCCGAACGCTTTGCTTCAGAAAGTCCTTCTAGGATAGCTCTGTCCCACTGCGCGATTCAGATGGGACGCCGTGCTGAAAAAAGGCCTCTGCTCCTATCAAATTCCCTGAGTAGACTCAAACAAAAGACGCATATATGGAAGGTCTTGAAAAAGCTTCATCCATAGCAGGCCGTCATCAAAATCGAGATCGGGGAGCTCTGAGTCGTCATCACCTTCCTCCAGGTACCTTCTGGGGATCAGGGTATCGCAGGACAGGACAAGCGTTTGAAGCGTGGACGAAGCTGTGTTCTTGTTCTTGGCTGTCAGCCAAACAAGACACCTGGTGAAAGTTCCAGTAAGTAGGTTGCTGAGTACTTCAAGCATGTACTTCAACATCAATTCCAGCACTTCAGGAGCCTTCCCCATGGCCGTTAACTGAGGATAAAGAGGGGCCATCCCCTTACTACGATGTAACTTAAGCTCTTTCAGCATTACTAGTCCTAGCCTACTTGGAATTCTTCTACCCTTCTCCATCTTCATATTGGCAATTCCAAATCTCGAAGGATATATCATGCCTGAACACAAAGAGAAGACGGTCCAATCCGGGGATAGCTCAACACAACATAGTAGTCGCAATTCGGCTCCTGCGCCAAGCCGTCAACTTCCCCTTAGCCGCTCCTCGACTTGCTCAGGCTCTTCGTCGACGCGGATTCGGGCGCCATTTCTCGGCCAATTTGGGCCATCAAGTATGGTAACAGGGCCAGTCGGCTGGCCGTTCCTGGAGGAGCCTTACTTTCTTAGTGGTGAGCTCATATGCGAACAGAAGGTTCTTTGTCGAGGCTGCTGCCATACCTGTGGATGGCACTAATACGACAATTGGCGGAAAGCGTAGGCGAGGTGGGGTGTTAGCGGTGAGCGCCTTCTCCACACGCTTCTTACCCCTACGCTGTTGATTGACGGCGGATTTGGTACTGCTTTCGCTAGGCTTTTACGGCATTTGATTCGTAGTAGCTTCAATTTCGGTGCGCCAAAACCTACTAAGATAACATTTGGTCACAGCGCCTCACCGTGCGCTGCGGAGGATGGCTGGGTCCACATAACACAAATGGATTCCGGCCTCTTGTGTGGCAGAGGTGTGTTAGAGGCTGAAACAGAAGTGTAGGATTATGTGCTGCTACGGGTGGCCTTTGAAGGTATCGCCACTTGGAAGGACCTTTTTGGGCATGAGGCCAATAATAGGAGGATGGATTCGGAGTTCCACTTTGATGATAACCTGGAGGTAAGGCATGGTACGAGCAATAGAGTCGCGTTTCCGTACTTCTAAACCTCATCAGGTCTGGCCATCGCCATCCTTTGATTCAATGGCGGCGCCTTTCTCGAGTAATAATCGCACCACGGCCTCATGCCCTCCCTCGGCAGCCAGTGATAGCGGCGTCTGGCCACGGTAATCCGTTGACTCAATGGCGGCGCCCTTCTCGAGTAGTAATCGCACCACGGCCTCATGCCCTCCCTCGGCAGCCAGTGATAGCGGCGTCTGGCCACGGTAATCCGTTGACTCAATGGCGGCGCCCTTCTCGAGTAGTAATCGCACCACGGCCTCATACCCTCCCTCGGCAGCCCGTAATAGCGGCGTCCGACGAAGATCATCCTTTGACTCAATGGCGGCGCTCTTCTCGAGTAGCAGTCGCACCACGGCCTCACGCCCTCCTTCGGCAGCCAGTGATAGCGGCGTCTGGCCACGGTAATCCATTGACTCAATAGCGGCGCCTTTCTCGAGTAGCAGTCGCACCACGGCCTCATGCCCTCCTTCGACAGCCCGTGATAGCGGCGTCTTGCCATAACCATCCTCTGACTCAATGGCGGCGCCCTTCTCGAGTAGTAATCGCACCACGGCCTCATGCCCTCCCTCGGCAGCCAGTGATAGCGGCGTCTGGCCACGGTAATCCGTTGACTCAATGGCGGCGCCCTTCTCGAGTAGTAATCGCACCACGGCCTCATACCCTCCCTCGGCAGCCCGTAATAGCGGCGTCCGACGAAGATCATCCTTTGACTCAATGGCGGCGCTCTTCTCGAGTAGCAGTCGCACCACGGCCTCACGCCCTCCTTCGGCAGCCAGTGATAGCGGCGTCTGGCCACGGTAATCCATTGACTCAATAGCGGCGCCTTTCTCGAGTAGCAGTCGCACCACGGCCTCATGCCCTCCTTCGACAGCCCGTGATAGCGGCGTCTGGCCACGGTAATCCGTTGACTCAATGGCGGCGCCCTTCTCGAGTAGTAATCGCACCACGGCCTCATACCCTCCCTCGGCAGCCTGTGATAGCGGCGTCCGACGAAGATCATCCTTTGACTCAATGGCGGCGCTCTTCTCGAGTAGCAGTCGCACCATGGCTTCATGACCTCTCCTGGCAGCCCACGATAGCACCGTCTGGCCACGGTAATCCGTTGACTCAATGGCGGCGCCCTTCTCGAGTAGTAATCGCACCACGGCCTCATGCCCTCCTTCGACAGCCCGTGATAACGGCGTCCGACGATAATCATCCTCTGACTCAATGGCGGCGCCTTTCTCGAGTAGTAATCGCACCACGGCCTCATGCCCTCCCTCAGCAGCCCGTGATAGCGGCGTCTGGCCATAACCATCCCTCACATCTACGACGAGTATATTCCGATCTATGGCTCGACATAGAGATCTGTAAATGGCTGGATCTGGCTCCTGAAAGCGTAAAATGTGCTCTGCCCAATATGACCTGGCGTAACGGAGGAAGAAAAATCGACTGGTAGGTTGCATCTTGGAATATTGATACTCCTTTGCCAGAACTTTGCTGATGCCAATGCCTGACGGCTCTTGAGACTTTAGAAGCCTTAGTGCCAGCTTTTGAACGCTCGATGAGTTCAATACGGAACTGACAACCTTGGTCGGAACTGCTCCATACCGGACCTGTGGAACCACCACATTGGAGAGCTGGGTTTCAAAGACACCATAGTTCAAGTATGTGATGGCCACACCAGCCATGGTTTTGTTTGCATCCTTGATAGTGAATGTTTGGCCGGCCACACCCTCTGACCCACTGAGCAAGAATTGCTTGACACTGTGGTGTATCAGTTGTACCGATAAAGTCTCTTCGTCCACATTCACCAGGCTTCCGCAACAAGCTAATGCTGCATAGATATCGTTGGGCATCCGTCTCGGATTCCAGTCAGCATCTCCTGGAACTACACCTAGGGCTTCTCGTAATTCGTCCGTCATCAGGGGACGACAAGCTGCAGTGACGAGTTCAAGCGTCCGCCTTTGGTAGTCTTTTCCCGGCGCCGCCGATTGTTTTAAAATGCGAGAGAAGGTGCCTGGAAGATCTCTTGGAAGGTTGGCTAGAGACTCACGAATAGACTCATCTGTCTTTGCCATGCACAGAGAGTTAATCTGGAGAACCACCCAGAGGAACATGCCTTGAGCCCCCTCTAGTAAGGCATCCCGAATCTCTAGAACAAGGGTCGGTTCCCCTACCTTTAGCCTCCCGAACTCAACTCGCCTCTCTAGCTCTGTTTGGATGAACTCTGCGATGTCAGGATTGTTTTCCGGAATAGAAATCGTGCTTGGTTCCGCGAAATGTTCAGGGCGCAGTGTCGGTGCATTACCTGCCTCTTGTCTAAACGATAGACAAACAAGCAGTGCATATATAGTCTGAATCTCCCGCAAGCGGAGAATCACATCCTTTTTCTGACTCTCATCACATTCATCCAGTCCATCCAGGATGAAGTAAGTTCTCCCAGTAAGGTTAAGGGTGCGTTTTAATAAGCTGAGTATCCCTTCAGAATCGAGGACCGGAGGACCCGTAACGGCGAAATCCTCCAACATCGTAGTCGGTTCTTCCATCGTGCACAGCAACTGTCGAGCCAGGGAGCCTAGGATCGTACGTGCTCGCAGGCTTTCAGGAGCGTCGTGCCGGCAAAAAAAGTAAGCGACTGGCGCGTTGCCTTGCCGATGGAGGTATAGGTCATCAACCATGTTGGCTAGCGAGATAGACTTTCCGGATCCGAGCTTGCCTGAATACAAGAGTGTACAAGACTCGCTTCCGACTTTCCAATCTTGGTATTCACGCTGCAGGGTGAACCAGCTGGTGTTTCCGCACCTTCGGATTTCCTTCCACGTCGTTTGATAGTCGTATGTCGAGCAAGAATCAAGGACGCGGAGGCGGTTCTTGAGCTTCTTGCGATGTGATTCGGATTTAGAGTAATTGGAAAGAGCCTTTAGGTGGCGGCTCTGTTCTTGAAGTTGTTGTGCCATTAGCAGGTTCACCTCCTCCTTGATTGCATTCGCCCACAGATCAAAGTCCGACTGATAACTCCTCATGTCAGAGTCCGTCAAGAAGGAGACAAGCTGTGCGAATATTGAGTTTTGTGTCGATTTCAGCACATCATGGCAGATGCGGACAACTACCAGGAAGTATTCAAAAAGGTGTGATTGCAGTTTCTTGGATCGTGGGTAGAGTAGGGCCATCGCCTGATAACGGGGTGCCGATCGGCCGACGATCATGAAGAGTTCCGATAACTTGTCGAACCAGGAAGAGACGTTCACAAGCATCTACATGAGCCATTAGCCAAGAAAACGTGTCGTCGTGTGGGGAACGGACAAGCAACGACATCCGCACCAGCGACCAGACGCCGCATGCAATCATGTTTTGTGATCCGCCCACCACAACGTCCCCAAGGGCGGCAAATCGTTGGACGGCTTCCAAGACGTTGACGAGACGAGTTCCGAAACAACGGCCACCACCGACCTTTCCTGCGACACGATGGTCGATTTCGGCCGTCAACCGCATAACATCATGGATATTCGGGGGGGAGTGACATGATTGGCGCTTGTTTGAATTGTAGTGGGCTTTTTGCTCGTCAGACAGATCCTCTTCGAATTGGGTGATCGCTTGCGCGAGGCGGATTTCGGGCTTTAGCTGCGCGGCCCTTGCCAGTAGAGTAGACATGACGGCGGTTTAGGTGTGCTTTGATGGGCCTGGTCACCGCGTGTCGGACAAAGAGAGGCGGGCGACAGGTGAGCCGGATTGCGCGTGCGGGGTACGAAGGCCAAGATTCGGCAGACAAGAGCACAGCACAGCCACAACAGCCACCGCCCATTTACTGCGATTAACGTGCATTTTAAGTTCCGCGGAGCCTGGATTTCGTAGGCATGTACCGAAAGCCGGTCAGACGAGTGCTCTCACAAGATGCAGATTTGGCGACCGTGGCAGGCATCCGTGTCTGCGTGGTTAGTAATTAATCCGGTGTTGACGACGACCAAGGAGAGCTCCGAGCTAGATATAAGCCATGATGCTTACTTTCGTCCTCTAAAATCGGATGGATCGAACTTGTCCCTCTCGCCTCTTCTGAATCAGCCACTTTCTGACTATCCAGCTTGTTGCGGCAGCTTCGGCGCTGACATCGTTCACAGCACCTTGATGCAACGTTCGTTCCGATTGCCACACACATCACAGCATACTCCAAAGTTGCGTCTGACATCTTCGCCATCCTCTACGTCGCTATCTTCAAAAGTCGTGTTGTCTTGTTCGTATTTGCCCTCACTGATCTCGCAGTTCGTCTCTGGTTCGGGGTCTGCCCTCTTGTATCGAGAAACTACAGAAGACTGTCGGGGGCTATGCTTGGTATCGCTCCGACTCTTTAAGTACGAGCAACATTGCTTGCTAGCTCGCTCTTTCTCGTCGATCTTGTCGGCGCGTTTCCTTCTTTGGTGTGCCGTCGAAGCGCTTGAGCCGTGCGTCATTTACGAGATCTCAATTTACGCATGCTGCTAAATGCTAAGGGGGAGCTGTGGCTTATAAAACACACCGGAACCTGATTGAAGAGAAGCATAATTGAACCCAATTATCCAAAGAACCCCAGCGCATCCGCGTTGGTAGCAAACCCAAGCAATGATAAACCTGGCCGCCGATACTAGCACAACATAATTGGAGGGGGAAGAAGTGCGGAGCATTCGACGTGTTTGACGGCACTGAAGACCCGACCGTACATGTTAGCTTCTAGTCACCACATACTAAGTCCGAAGACTGTTTGATCGCTTGATTGTGGTGCAAAAAGTGCGTTTCGCTGTTGTGAGTTTCAAATGAGGTTGGTGAAGCACGATAATGGAGTAGACTTGGGTTGATTTTATCTACCTCGTGTATTCACACTGACTTCTTTCCCTAATTAAGTGCGCAGAACTCAAGTCAACTGGACTCTTACCCGTGGCTCTTTCGATCATCCGAAATCTCCTCGAATGAATCATTGCTCATCCGTGGCTGAACACACGGCGTCTTGAAGCCTTTGTCCTGTGCAACGAGCTCGACATGCGACCCGTACGAGTGCGACTCCACCTGGTGGTTCTCATCTCCGAGCTTCAGGGGGGTGTGGCCTGCGGCATCCAACCATCTATTCGTGCTCGCGCGCGCCAGGCCTTTCGAAGCCGGTTCGACAGCAAATGCAGCATTTCTCCCCACACTTGTATCGTTCAGCAGCGTTTTCAGCCTGCGGAAGGGCCGTCTGTTGACAAGACCAGCGATGAAGCCAGCCAGCAGCAAACATGCCCACGCCACGAGGAGGAGTATCGCTGGTATCGCGTATCGCACGTCGTACGTCAGGCGGCGCGTGTATGCTTCGACGGTGCGCTGCCCATCCGACGAGGTCGAGCGTCTCGTGCGCGTGTCCTGTAAGTTGGTGCCAACTGTGGCGCTGGCCATTATATCCGTCCAGACAAGACGCAGGATTTTCTCGGAGCCGCCTGCGGTTCTAGACAGCTCTCTCCACTTGCTCATCAAGCCGAAGCTGTGGCCGCCACCGTATTTAGGGAACGACCCTATAGCGCCGCGGCCGATCGCCTCGGTTCCGCCAAGTAGCGCGTGCAAAGCGGCATAAGGCGCGTTGGCTGACGCGAGCATGTCGATCGGGTCCGTGATATCGTTCCGAAGCGCGTCCGTCGTCGGCAGCCAGAAATGAGGAGATCTTGTGAAGTTGTATCCCGGGCTCTTGTCAAAGGAGCTGTTCACGATGCCCCAGAGTGGCGCCGGCGTGGCACCTTCGTTCCCGGGATACCGCCAATCTTCCATTGCCCATAGAGGCTGCTCCTCCTTCTTCTCGTAATCCTTTTCTTGGATTCTTTTCACCTTCATGTCCTCGAGCGCCAGGCTTCCGTTGATGGAGAAAGTGACCGCCTTGACTGAGGCCTTCACCGCTCCCGTGCAGGTGTACAGAGGTTGTTCCCACCTCGACCCGACCTCCTCCATCAGGGGCTGGCCTCCGTCCGTACGGATGCCGGCTCCGAAGAGATAACCACAAACGGCGTAAAGGTAAGCCGAGACCTCGCCGTAATACCCGCGGCACTGTCCATCCAGCTCGCCGAACAAGGCGATAGCCCGGATGTCTGGATCGGCCTCTTCAGGTTGGAGTATGCCGCTGTTGGTACCGGAGTCCCCAACAAGGGAGCCGTTGTTCAGGAAGTAGCCACGGAGACTATCTGTGAGCCACCCGGCACCCAGGAAGTTGGTGACGAGCCCAAGCTCGGGGCTGGTTCCTAGACTGGAGTCAACCCGAGAGATGTTGTATTTCTCTCCAGAGCTCACGTTCAGACCATAGTGCCATTCTTCCATATCGGTTATATTGAGCGCTATTGAGGAGAGTAAGTTGCTCAGCCAGGCGGTCCGATTGGCTCTCATCCGTAATTCCTCTTGGCTGAAGGTGGTTAGGTTGGGCCAGCCTTTGTAAGGGCTCGTCGTTGGCAGGTGTTCGAAGCCTCCTCGATCGATCAAGTTGAGTGATCGATACTGAGGCGAGTTCCCGCTTGGCTCATCTAAGACACTCTCCATGGACAGGTTTGTGCCAGCACAGGCAACGCTCGGCTCGACCCAGAGTATGTCCTCGTCCCATTCGCCGCCGTAGGCCAGCCCGTGGGGAACGGTGTGGTTACGGTATCCTATTCCACCGTTGATCGTGTCTGCGATGATGCCCTCGGTCAGAATGTACTTCTCCTCGGAAATGAGCATGTCAATATGCTTGAAGCGGCCCTTGGCATACGGCTGGTTGTCGTCGAAGAACTTGGACCTGAAGGGCATCCAATAGCGATACTGAATGTCCCAAGCACTGGCCACCGTCGAGCCATTGGTGGCGCTGCGGAACATGTCTGTGATGTTCTGGGGGATTTTCGTAGTGGCCGTGATGTTCGGGTCTGTTTCGTCCGTCGTATCGACCGGAAAGATCACGCTATCGACAAAAGCTCCAGGACATTGAGTCTCGCTCAACTGACAGTCTCGTGACATTGGCATGCTCGACCGGCTCATCGTTCCATTACCAAAGGACGAGAAGTCAGGCGCATACTCGAAGCGAGCATCGCGGACAGTCGCCAGCCTGATTTCTTCTCCGAGACCTAGGGGGGTGATAACCCCGGACACGATGCCGAGCAAAGCCAGTCCGACGTTGAGGTATGCCACGGTGGTGATGCTCCAGTGTACATTTTGACTGGCAACAGAATCCGTGCGAAGGACGGACGGCCACGCAGACGAATGTATTTGGCGGGCCAGAACCGACCATGATGCGGCTGATCGAGTTCGGTCGTAGTGGTAGATGAGCAGTATCGCAAGCAGGAGCGGGACAGTGAAGAGAACTGGGCAATGGATTAGCTCAACTGTCCGAGCATGGTTCGGGTATTTACGACTGACCGACAGAATTCCCAAGTGCGATGAGACCAGAAACGCGACTGACTGTCAGTGTGCGAGAGAGAGCGTCCATGATTGAAAATTTGACAATAACAGTCAAAGTGTGGGCTCCGCCATGTTGATGGTTAAAACCTGGGAAGGCAGGATAATCCGCGCAGAGGACAGCCTTCCATCTTGGGGTTCGCCAACGTTGATGACGGTCAGCTATACCTCGTATTTCGCACTCAGTAGATCTTCAGAAATATTGCTTTCCTAGTGATGTGCCCCACAGACCGCGTTGGTTCCGATGCACCAAAGCGCTCGCTTGGTGTCGATCTCAATATTGGGGGGAAGATCTGTGACCCGCCCGCATCGGACGTTTGTTAGTTAGTTCTACAACATGCAGATACTGCCACGGCACGCAGGGCTGAATGTCAGCACAAGGTTTTTGGTCGGGGTTTCAATGCGGAGTACCGACTTGGGAAGCGTTCCCATAGCGGAAAACAACGCAGCACGGCTGTGAGGCATACCATCGACATCGACGCAGATGGTGCCTTGTCATGGACCAAATGGTCCAGCATTGTCCAACGTGAACTCACAAAAGGTCCTACCTCGTCTTCCAGTTGAGCATATGGCGCACATGCGGACCAGACTGGCAACTCATAATTCAATACTTTTGACACGGAACCTCTAACGTATCCAGGCAAGTAACCGCTGGTGAGCGACGACCCTGCGCGAAGACCAGATCCTGGTGGGCGTCAACGAAGCGCCGCTCCTCTGGGAGGAGTTCTGGGCCGTCTCTGGGATCGAAGGGGAGGAATACCGGGCAGAACACAGGGGTTGGCTGAAGCTGCATCCCAGATTAGCGCAATTCTGCGATTAGCATTGCGGCGTAACGCCGATGGATCACCATCGAAGAGGATTTAGTGTCGGAAACAGCTGAGCGCATGGTTTGGCGTACAAGCGGCAAAACTTACTTGAGGCCTCGGGCTATTGTCGTGGTCTCGAGGCCATGAGGTCTGATGCCCATGGTGGAAGAGATGGGAATGAGCCTGGATGAGGTCAAGGTCTTTATCGCAGGGTAGGGGAGGAAATTTACACGCCTCGGTGCCATGCATCCTGCACAATGTGATCCGCGTCAACATGGAAACCCGTCCACTGCTTGGGTTGAACAGTGCATGTGCGATCGACTAGAGTGTGTATAACTGGAAATAGGGGAAGGAACTACTGTAATCCATGCAATTCGGTCTTTAATTTGGTAAAGGCTTACTATCTAGTCTTAGATCAAAGGACCCCGTTCCAACCTATCCCCAATAATTGGGATACGACGCCACTTCCAGCTCGATTAATGAACATGCGGACGGTGGGCCAGGAAGTTTAGGGACAGCTGGGCATGTAAACATGGCGAAGTGGGTGTCATGGATGGCTTGACGAGCCCCTGCTACATAGCTGCGTAGGGGCCCTCCGCACCCGCTCAGGGAGTGTTTTTGGGCCCTTGCCAAATACGGCGCCTTTGTGCGAACTTGTCTAATGTTATTTCATCGGGATTTCCGGTATGTAAGTACGAGTTTCTTTGTCGCTGGAGCTCCAGTCGCCGAAAACGTAGAACTCCAATAGCATCGTTTTGGTTCCTTGGCCGGCTGCATATCAGAACAGCTATTAGTATGTCTTTCTACAGGACCAGGAAAACCAGAGGAGTTGGTCCAGATAGCATGTGAGTAGAAATTAACGCCTGGTCGAAGCGTTTGAGCCGTGCGTCATTTACGAGATCTCAATTTACGCATGCTGCTTGTTCAAGTCTGTGTCAAAGTTAGCGACGAAAATTAATACTAAGATCTCGAAATTAGACTCTCAAAGAACTGCCAGACGAGTATAAAGTAGGCTTTATGCCTCGCTACCCACGGCAGGATACTCTTGGTACTAACAATGACGGTTGAACCAACAAATGGCCTGAGGGATGTCACAGCGGTCTGTGCCCCAAACTATGATGGTGGCAACTTTGATCCCACGGACATCTGTGATGATGTTCCTATTCCGACCGAGACCCCCACTCCCAGACGGTCGGGAATTAACCAACAGCATGCCCGAACCTTCTTACATCCACAGAGGCTTGCCGGCCGCGAGCAATCAACCCTAGCCCGAAAAACAGCATTGGCCCGGGGGAAAGGGTCGTTCTTCCACACAGCCTCTCCGTCTCACAAATTCATCAGGCAGGACGCCGGACGTTTTTTCTTGAGGACCTCTGAAGTAACTCTGGTTGAATGGGTCGAACTGCTCCGAAAAACAACCTGGCCAGCGAACAAAGTTGTTTCAGATGACTTCGTCATTTCTGCGTTCAGGGCATTGGAGAGCGCAATCACCAAAAAAAACTATCCACCAGTCATACCGAGATTTGCGTACGTTCAGTTGGTCAACTTTTTTGAATGTCTTGAAAAGAAAATCGACATAGCGAGACACCAGAGGTTATTTCCTTCCGAATCTGGCAAAGGAAATGCTACCAAGGCAATTGAACTATATCTTCAAGCTCACGAGGGCGCAGGTCGGAGCCCAAGTGGCCTTAGGAGAATATTAAAAAAGCAAAAAAGAATTGGCAATCGATGGAAAGGGCTGACGACACCATCGACATTTCTTCTGTTGATGTATTCCGACAAAGCTGAGGCGATTGTGTAAGTTAGTTCTACTCATCCTTGCTCTCGCTCATCATTTGCAGGAAAAATTTCTCGAAGACCAATAATGAAAATCTTCGCCCGTTAGCCGCTAAAGTGTTGAAGAATATGCCCGCTGAGTATATTGTCGTATGTAAAGGTTTTTCAGAAATGGTAGAAAACTTGATTGCATCGGGGGAGCAAGTTAGTGATTCTCAAGTGCGCAGATTGGTTGAATGGAGCGAGCAAAAGCTGCTAAAATGAGACATCGGAAATCAAATTAATAAAACCACGTGAAGAGCGTAAAGACCAGAAAGATCTGGAAGATCCAGAAGACACAGAAGCGAGTGAAGAACCCCCAAGCTTAAGAGGCACTTGAAGCCCCAGAAGATCTGGAAGATCCAGAAGATACAGAAGCGAGTGAAGAACCCCCAAGCTTAGGAGGCACTTGAAGCCCCAGAAGACCTTGAAGTTCCAGAAGCGAGTGAAGACGGAAGCGAGCAGCTCTAAAATGAGACATCGGGAATCAAATTATGGAAACCACGTGAGGAGCGTAAAGGGCAGAAGATCTGGAAGACCAGAGGTCCCAGAAGTTCCAGAAGTCCCGGAAGCGGGTGAAGACGCAAGACTTGAAGACCCAGAAGACCTTGAAGACACAAGAACATGAAGCCACCTCCAAGCTCAGGCAAAATATACCTTGGAAGACTAGAAGTCCCAGAAGAAGCCCCAGAAGGCCTCGAAGTCAGGAAGACCCGCCAGCCGTGCCCCGTCCGCCCGCCCCGCCACATCAGTGATTAGAGCGGCCGTATGTTGCCTTCAACTTTTTTTTTGTTTTTTTTTTTGGGCACATCGCGACGGAATAAAGAATAATTGAAAGGAGGGTGTTCAAGACTGACCGACCAAAGAACTTTGAGATCAGAATAATCAAGATTAACTCAGTGCTATCCTGATCCGAACTTTACCCGAGAAGGTGCTTAAATAAGTAGCGTGAGTGTGGAGATATTCGGCGGCTAGAAACGCGCTTGGGCGCTTAAACCCCTGCCCGCCGTGAAAAGAATAGAACACACAAAAGCGCCCCGAACGCTTATTTAAACTCGAATCGACATATAAAGGGGAACTCATTGAACTCTATGCTTGAATTTGAGCAGTTCAAATCCTGCTCATCAAACGCATTATGGCAAGCCCAACAATCAACCACCCTGGCACCGCCGCAAGCCTTGCGGGATGCACACAGTCGATTGCTAAGATGAACTTATCTGACGCACGCCGAGGTCGGAAATATCGCGCAACAAAGTTGTCCAAAAGGCGCCAGACGTTATTGAAAAAAGTTCATCAGCTTCAGCGAGACTGTGACGTGGACGTATGCATAGTTGTGAGAAGCCGAAGAACCAATCAAGTATGGAGGTACTCAAACGATTTTGTTCCTCCCACCGAACAAGAGCTAGTAAGTCAATGAAAGGCAATGCTTGATATGGACTTACCAATTTCACAGTTGTCAACATACCCTGTACCCATTATCCTCAAGCCAATGGATGTGGAAATGTCCAAGTGCTAGGTGCTCTTTCTCCACAAGCTTTTGAGGTTGCAAGGTGTCTCGTGGCTCTAGGGTTTCTATTAAGGGGAATGGGATTTTAGATTGGCCCCCGGTTTGCGCGCCCAACCGATGCGTGTGACATCTTCAACTACTAAGTCGGTGTCTTGATCCTTCGTCGTATGGACCATCACTGCTATTACTGTTCCGTCAAAGCTCTAGTCAGAGTACGAGTAAGACGACTCATCATTTCCTATATCCTACCGTATTTTCCCCAAATCTACCTATTATATAACAGACTATTTTGTGGGCTTTGCGAACCTAATCGCAACTCTTTATCCTCGCCGTGTTCTCCTTCTTCAAGGTAGTCACAGTCTCTTGGGCTAGCTTATGGTTTGAGAAGGCCTTGAAGACACTCGAATCCCTGATAGAAACTCCCCATGACGCAGCTGACTCTTCACACACACGTGACAACGGATGAGGGGATATATCAGCTCACTCCCCCTCGCTCTCATCGGTTGCAGACTTTCCTCCTTCACCATCTCGGCACTGACCTCCACGCCTCCAGCAAGCGATAGCTGAACGTTTGTCCTCTCTTCTACCGCTTATCGAAGCTCAGCGTCAATGAACCCACATCGGACGTCGCCGTCCCCGACTCTCCGGGAGCAACACCAGGTTCAACTCAACGCCAAAGACGATTCCATTCCGGATGCATCCGAGAAGCCACTGGTCATCTCAGATGTTGTTCCCTCGGGAAGTGTCATCCCCGATCGTGAAACATCAGAACAGGCAGGTCATGGCCTCCCTCGGTTGTATCAGCCTTATTAACCAATGTAGGATACCTCCACAAGCTCGATCACTCCTGCCTATCCCGAAGCTCTTTCAGCACCCCATACCGAGCGAACTCGCCATGACTCGTTGACCCCTTGCGCAGCCCTTGTGTGGCCCGACGAACGCTATGAGGGTGAAAAAGTGGTCGTTATAAACGAGACACTTCTCGAAGTCGTGTGGCTTCAAAGAGTTGTCTGTTTCACAGATTTGACACTGGATGAGCAGCATGAGGTTGATGAAATCTTTGAATCAAGCCTCCCTCTTAGCAACCTCCGCGAATTCTGTCGAGAATTAGAAGAAGATTACATATGGGAATGCTTTTGCGAGCTAATGAATTACGACCCCCCTTTATTCCGAATTCACTGGAAGAACTCTCTAGAGACACTCCAGAGCTTCAACACTAAGCTTAGGAGAAGGCTCATAGGCGAATTGAGGGATCGGGGATTCAAAGTTCTTTCTAAACATGTGGAAAGACAAAGAGAAAACGGAGATACAAGTAATTAGTGAATATCTTATCGGCTTAGAGATCGCTTGAACCGAGTGTTCGTTCGCTCTCCACTGTGTGACGACCCTTCGCATTGATTCATCCTGTGTCTCTTCGTTAAGGGCAAAAATACATATTTGGTGTCCGGCGATATAATGTGCTCCCTCTTCCGTTCTTGGTATTACGTTCATCTCTGCTGGGAGCTGCATTTATCAGGGGCTCTGAATGACTGCATGCTCTGTCTTTCATATCCGAGAGCCATAACTGCTTACTTTCGTTCTCCGAAACAGGATGAATCGACTTGGCACCTCTCAGCTTTTGTGAGACCAGTTCCTCACTATCCAGTACTATCCAGTATATTCGACACCTTCGGCGCTGACATCGTTCACAGCACCTTGATGCAACGTTCGCTCCGGCTATCACACACATTACAGCATACTCCAAAGAGGCGTGTGATTTCTTCGCCATCCTCTACGTCGGTATCTTCAAAAGTCGTGCTGTATCCTTCGTTCCTGCTCTCATTGATGTCGCAATTCGTCTCTGGTTCGGGTTCTGCCTTGTTGTATTGAGAAACTCCAGAAGAGTTTTGTGGCTATGTTTCGTATTGCTCCGACCCGTTAAGTACGAGCAACATTTCTTGTTATCTCGATCTTTCTTGTCGACCTTGTCGGCATGTTTCCTTCTTTGGAGTGCCCTTTTCACGTAGTTTCTCCAGGTTTTGGTAACCATGACTTCGGATGAGCCTTTATATCTGGTCAGTTAGGGTCTTCAGAAGCCCGGAATGCGAGAACGCTAGAGGTGGCCTTACGCACACGCTTGGTTCAGACCGATGAATCTTGTCGTGGCAAAAGTTCGGAATGGTGAGCCGAGGGGAGGAGTGGAGGCAGTTCAAGCAACAGATGTGATGGGACACGCCTTATGTACTTTGTCCTTAGAAGAGAGAAGGGCCAAACACGGCTACGAACAAGCGGACCAATGGGCCATGAGCGGGGGGACGCGCTGCCAGCCGTAGTGACTGCAGATTAAGGAGCGGTGACCGGCTTAAGGACTTGGGGGGTTCTTCGCACATACCAACAGTGAGAACCATGTAGTCATGCATATCCTTTGCAAGCTTGATTGGATTGGAGATGGGTCGACACAACATGCGTGACAAGTCAGCTCCAGGCTGGGTTACGCTTAATATTAGTGAGACCTCA
>JAYRCL010000068.1:0-11100 GCA_037074925.1 Tetracladium maxilliforme
AATACTTGCCCAACTCGAAACAGCCTCCGCAATCTTGCGGCGTCTCGACACGTCAATGCCACGATGCCGGGCACGAAGGTAGCTGAGAACTTCTTTCGACAGCACAGCCGGCCCGCACTTCTCGCAAACAGCGAGCCGGTGCCTCTCGAGGAAGACAAACGGCCTAGTCAATTCCATTGTAGATGTTTATAGAGCTCACATTGGACTCAGATAACCTAGACGGTATCTGGACGCGGTCGGACGCAATCGGACGCGTTGCAGCGACTGATCCATTTCATATGCGTGGCCTCATTGGCTAGCTGAGTCGAAGGTGGGCCTAGCAATATCCAACTCTACCCCCTGTCGGCAGGGGTTTAGAGTAACCATGAATCCAACTGTACAAGAGTTGATAAGGGACTGGTCCTGTAGGGTGCGTGGCATTGACCCCCTCAACACCACTTTTCTTGGCCCGTGCACCGCATGCCATCGACCAGGGGCCCAATAGGCTGACGGGTATCCGTCAGCCTATTGGGCCCCACTCGCCGCCTAGTCCGGTATTCTGAATGAGATTGAACATGTCACGTTGTCAGCAATTCGTGTTACCAGAACGTGTAACACTGTTCTTTAAATCGATGAGCGCACACGATGATCGCTTGATTCTTCTAACTAAGATTATCTCGCACCAAGGAAATAAGAGTTTCGTAGACGCCCTAGTCTTGTATTCTGTGCGGAAATGCGCGCCGTTTCCACCTCCCCCAATCGCATCCCTCCATTGCTGCTCTTCCCGAACCCTGACCACTTAATCGCGAAACACGCGCCATTTCCTATCCAGCCCAATCAGAATCCTTCTCCCCTAAAGCGCGACGCGTTTCTGCTAACGCCTAATGAGATGTAATCGACTACCCTGCTAGCACACACTAGCGCGTTTAACCCCTGCATCCCAGCGTAGTGGGAGGCGGCGAGTAGAGGTTATTTGAAAGAGAGACGGAGAGGCAAGAAAGATCCTCTTATTCCTTTCCTCCTTGAACAAGACCTTCAAATCGCAAGAACGCCACGATCCCCTCCCTTTCTCTGCCTGTACTCCAACCTTCTACGCCTCGTAAGATGAATGAACCGTCATCTGATGAGCTAACCCGGCTCCGTAACCTTGGGCTCTGCTTTCACAACGTGGCGGGCCACAGAGCTCTCATCTGCCAGGCCTGCGGCTACGCGCTTCAAGCAAGTAACGACCGTGTCTCCAAGCCCCCCGAAGAGAACCACGGCGTGGCCAAGGAGGCACGCAGAAGCATATAAAGCGCTGACTCTTGTGATAGTGATGTGAGTTTTCGCTCAATACTTATTCACAAACACAGGCTCACCTCTAAGCCCTGCTATTGCATCCACGCTCTTCTAACAAGATGCTTGCCTACACTACGCTCATATTCGCCGCCTTTGCGGCTGCATTCTCTGTGGAGCCTCACCCTGAGGGTATCCACAAACTGAGTGCGCTCGCCTCGATGACGGTCAAAGAGTCGGAAGAGATCTGCGCCAAGGACCAACAGCTTGTTTGCTGCGACAAGAATAGAGAGTGTGCCGCTGTTGGCATTGGTGGTCAGTCCATTTATTCTCCACTATTCTGAACGATACTTAACACGCCATTCAGACCTTAACAAGTCCGACTTCCTCTACGAGCATTGCACTGCCACCGTTGTCTGCTGCAAGTTCAACTCGAAAAACAACATCGCTGTGAGTAAATTACCTGCCATTTGCTTTACTTGGATTTGCCTCCTCGCCATATGCTGACTGTAGTTTAACTAGAAGTTTGAGCGATCATGATCGTTGATTGGCTATGTGTTTGACATGATGCTTTCAAATACTGGCATCTGCCTCATTGTTGGTTTTTGTGACCGCTTCTGATAGGTCGTGCTTATTGAGGCGAGGAAGTTTTTCCCGATAAGTTCATGTAAATGCAGAGGCAGCCAGTCAGCACAGCACTAATCTTTCACCAAATATAGGACGATTTCATAGCCCTATACCATTCAACTGTCGTGATACAACTATTGAAAGCCGATATGATGAATTTAATGACAGCCCCAGTGATCACATTTGTCTGATACATCACAACCGTCAGCCGCTAGCCCGGGGCTTACAGGATTGTGTATCGGGTTAATGATGACAACAATACCGACTACGTAGTGAAGGAAACCTCTTCGCGCGCCCTAGCTTCGGTCAAGGGTACACTTCAGAAAGGGTTCGAGCCCAAGGCTGAGTTCCACGCCGCTACCCGCTTTCCTTCCATCGTATCCGGTTTGGTACTGGTGAGATAGTCTTCGACCCCGCCGGCAACACCCATTTATTTACAAAGCTTTCTGAGTATCTAAAGAGGCACCCCGCGCTGGCCCGTGTTCTTCAAATTCGATAGGCACCTGCATTCGTTCGTGCTGTACATGCACAGTTACACCACAACCATCTGCCCCATAGATGCTTTGGGAATGCCTACATGATGAACACCTTTACCGTGCAGTAGCCAAATCATTCCGACCGTAGGTTGACCGGTATTTGTCACATGTACCTGATCAATTCCAAAGACATGCGAAATTAATGGGCGCTATGAAGCTCTAGCAGCGGCTCCGAGAGTACGATATGGTCGACGGATACTCGTACCTGGGTCGCTGCTAGGCCTCTCTGCGGAAGGTTGCTGGGAAGCACGCAGAAATGGCCCAGATGCCTATAATTGCCCTTACTGAGGCCTGCTTTTATATTTATGTAGATGGTGCCACTGTGTTATGACATTATGGAATATGTGAACCAAGGTGTGGTTTCGCACTGAGGTTCAATTGAAGCACATATAATGGCCCCGCGCGTCGCCTTGATGTCTTAATTTACAAGGTTTCGAATATCACCACTGTATCTTTGCTAAGATATCGCTGAATTTTTCACGTAAGTTTGTTAGGACCATATTTTGTACAACGTTCACTACTCCAGGGCTGCCTTAATGATATAGAATGCTAAGCCATCACCTCGTTCTGCATCAACCAACCAAACAGGGTGTCCAAATCTGCATCAAAATGTCCAACTAAGTAGTCGGAAGCGGCTGTTGCCCGCATTACGGTGTTCTTCTTGCTCGCCGCATTGTCTGTGGGTTTCTCACATCCATCTTCATCGCGTGATCTTAGTGTTAGGAGAGTTGAAGATCCGTCCTGTGAGCCAATGTGCTCATTGTGGGTGTTCTGGACCAGGCCTTGTATGATGATGTGCATGTCCTGACTTATTCTTGCCTGTCCCTTTGCCAGCAAGTCTTGTGCCTCTTGCAGCGTCTTCTGAGCGGTATACTGCTGTTGATCTCCGTCTCGTGTTATACAATGCAATTGTAAAGCTGCGTTGAAAATATAGAAGTAAACAAAATCAGCCCGAATTTCCCAGGCTTCACAATGGCGTAGAAACTGCAAGGAGCAATCCAACAGCTCCAAGACAGATGCGTGCCTGGACGCCTTGTATACTTGCTCCTCGTCTGACGACTGAGACCGGCTCATACTGAACCAGGATTGCACGACGTGGAGATGTAGTTGCTGCCAGGGTGTCCAGAGCTCTTGCGACCCTTCGACCTCCGTTAAATGAGGAAACAAATCTGGGCACCCATTCCGCCAGTCGTCGATGGCCGTCCTACTTTCAATGAGCCGATGCATCAATTGAAGGTAGCTGACACCCTCAATCTCGCGGAAGTGAGGGGGTGTCGAAGGCTCGTTGTCTGAGCACCGCCCCCAACGAATGATGTGAGGTTGGCCTAAGAGGCTTGCAAGCTCCCTGAAACATCAATTATTGGCCAGGATTGGCCGGGGGTAAAATGGCTTACCAGTCCCAAGTCACTAAAACCCACCATGTCTCCTTTCTCTGGTTACGTGCAATGTCCATAGCCTCGAAGTCTTGCTCTTCATGTAATCCTGTCAAAGAGACGTCAGTCCCTACAAAGTCATAAGAGAGATGTAATCTCACCCTGTGCCAGAGCCTCCGCATAAGCCGCAAGCAGAGCTTGACGACATTCTCTCAAGCGCCCTGCTGATCTCAGCCACAAACAATGGTATAGCATGCGGTGAAGAGCGAGTATACATGGCTCAACATCCGCGGCGCTCTCGCTGAGCCGAGACGCAGCTTTGTGGTATTCCTCGCCAGCGTCCGGGTCGGCGGGCCGATCCTGCTGCGCCGCACATGCAAAGAGCTCTAAAAAGACGCAAGTCCATGATGTTTCTACCAAGCCATTCTTGTACCTCTCAAGCTTCCAGTCGGCGTACGTTTCGCACAGTACCCGTGCCGAAGTTAGCTCGCATTGGCATTGGATTTTGTGGATGAAAGTTTGAATAAGTTGATCTATTTTTCATTAGGCGGAGGACATCAAGCTTGAGGTTTATACAGAATCACCTGCGAGGTGCCTGCTGGGCAGGGCCAACAGTACATCGCTCACGGAGCTCTGAGGTACGTAATTGTCGAAGCCACGAACTTCTTTGGTCGGCTTTGCCAGTGGTCAGACAAGAGATGGTTAAAGGGTAGCAGCGTTCGTACCTGATCTGTAAAGCCTAACTGACGCATCCGGGCGCAGCTGAACCCGAGGGTTTCCAGGCGTGGTATCGTCGCTGGATGGTCAGAATCCGCCGATCGCTCGCCCCCTTGTTTTGTGGTACTCCCACACACGTATCGACATTTCTCAGGCACCCTGCGTTTCGTACACTGATTGCATGGCCACGTTCGGTTGCACTGCAAGTCATTAACAAGACGAAGACACGACAAAGACGACTGCGCCCGCCTTTTGCTTTCTGCGATAACATTCGGTGCAGGCAACCGCTGCCCTGCGGATGCCTTTGCCGATCTAATTCTATTAGTGGGTGGATATGAGAAGTAAAAGGAGCTGCTACTCCCCTTTTTCCGGTTCTCGTGCTTGTTCATTTTGTCGCGTGCAGTGCATGGTGACACTTGACTTGTAATTCGGGGACCATCTTTACTTATAGGCTTTAGGGTAACACGATCCAGTGTGATCAACATGCGTGTCTCAGTTACATCGCGATCTGAGCTGAAAGGAAACCACTGTCACACTCCAGCCCACCAATTGACAGTTCAAGTGGCACGCAGATCTGCAGTTGGTCGCGGCTCAAGCAGCCCCCACAGGAATGCCCAATCGGCATCTCTGGCCACAACCACAACTTGCTCGCACAAGCCTCGGCTTGCAGCCCTTTTGCCTGGTATGTACGCACTAATAAAAACGCCGAGCTTATCCCAGCGAGATGCGATGGTTCACTGATGGAGTGTCGTCGTAGCACACATATGTTAAATTCGATGCACCTATGCACTCTATTGACCATTGTCCCCATCATCAGATGAATCTACTTTGGTTCTCTCCGATCAACAGTGGGCTCCAACTTTTGCTTACCCAGGTACTCCGTCGGTGATTAGCCATTGCGGGCAGAATGTAGCTCAAGGTGATATCTCGACAAGACTTAAGAGCAATCCTTCAAGCAATAACCCTAACCCTATTATATATAATATATATATCAATGAAAATCAGCATATTTGAATTTTAAAGCCATAGCTCTTTCTGCTCATGGCGATATATGATGTTGAAATCCACATCCTTTGTGTCGAATTCGCATAGTCACCCGGATCGAATTTCCTCGACAAGTCTAATCCCGATTCGGATTTCCTTAACAAAACTAAACTATATTAAGACTAGCTTTGAGCTGGCCCATTTTCAGCCGAGAGCAAGGATAACGACCCATTTGACGGGGAGGAGCCTCAAATTCTCGCAGATGCTGCTGCCTTTCTACAGGACGGCTCAGGAGGCCATCAATGTCCATCGCGATTTTCGGCTGAGCCCACTGGGACTTGGGAGAAGTTTTACCCTCACTCGCCGAGGCGGGAAGTCTATACGGCGAAGCTTCCGCGCCGCGTCCTGGGGATCCTTGGCTCTCTCAAGAGTGCAGAGCGGTTTCATGGTCGTGAACGCCAGACACGCTGAAAAACGAGAGCCAATTCCCAATGAAAGTGCGTCCTTCGAGAACCACAGAACTGCTCCTGAAATCGGCATCGGGGAGATGAACGGCTGACCACAGTCTATTCCAGCCATCAATCCTGCTGCGGCTGCTTTTGGGACGTTCATAAAACGCCAAAAACGATGCATAGGTCGAGTAATCTGGCTAGAAAAGATTATGACGAAGGTCTAAAAGCAATCATTAGGACTATCGATGCGGATTCGCATAGCCGGAGAAGGTAATTCAGTCGCGATGAAAATTGAAGTATAAGCCACTCGCTTTAGTGGATTTAAGAGGACTTTAGAACATGAAATGGAGAAGCATCTTGTTATTGTTGCCGCTTCTAAAAGTCTTCATGTGGCAATAGGACAAGTAACAACACTGGATGAAGCCACAAGCCAACCACTGGCGAAGGAGTGAAACAGTCCAAACCAGGACTTTACATCACGAAACCCCCAATTCCAGCTTCCTCAATGAACGTTACGAATATTCAATCCAGTCCAGCTCGCACATATCCTTGAATCAATCCATGGAACACGCCACCCTTAGAGTATCAAGCGTCAACGTCAAAGGGTCTGGCGCCAGAGGCATAAGACATACATCCCAGGCAACAGGAAGAGATAGAACGGTTGAAGTCAGCCTACTCATGCAAGGTATTTGTTGATCATGCTCGCTCTTATTCCCGAGTAAAGACGAATCTTATCGATTAGAGGATATCGACGTTAACGCAGTTCAGAGCGTTGAGAGCAATCAGGCCTCCCTACATGCCCCCAAACATCAGCCATTAATTCAAATTGCAAGCAATAGATCTGAACTTACAACAACAAGAGCACCACTGTTATCACAGCAGTAGGCTTGATCGTTGCAGGTACCGGCTCCGATAATACCAATAGTGCACAGGATGCCACCAATAAGGCCACCGTCGCAGCAGATGGTCTTCTTGGGAGCAGCACAGCTAGGGCTGGAAGGGGGGTTGTCGGTACGCGCCTCAATATCAGCGGGAGCAGCAAGAGCTGTGGAGGTAAGAGTGAGGAGAGTGAAGAAGGACTTCATGTTGACTCTTTTGGGGTTGTTGAAGCTGGGAATCTGGAGAAGATTAATGCCGTACGTATTGATTTGGGAAAGCTTACTTGGGATTGTTTTCTGAAGATGACCTTCTTTATGGACTTAAGAGGAGAAAGATGAGGTCTTTATAGATTTTCAAAGGAGCTTTGGACACTTGGATGAAGCTACTGGACTCGAATACGAGAAGCGTGTTTGCTCCAACACGATGTCGACATCGTCATCATCACAACGAGGCGTCAATAGTCCCCTCTTGTTGAACCAATTGTCCTCAGAAGTAGCCACTTCTAGATAAGCCAGTGTGACCGGTGGCGCTGAGTGCTGGCCCCATGATGCCCTTAAAGCCCCCTCGGAGAGACCCCAGGTGGTAAAAGCGGGCGTCGTTAGTTTCGCTCGCTAAATGATGATGTTGCAGAAGCTATTGAAGCCAAATGGTGACTCCATGCGTAGCCGGAGGAGAACGGCATGGGGCTTCTCCGTTGATCGCAGGCCGATGGCAGTCGGGTTCAACACTGTCCCTTTGTTGACTGCTCATACTAATCTGGCCGTGAACACTGATGACATAGGCTGTAGTTTCTCCTAACTAAACCTTCGAGAAATATCTGTAGGAAGACTCTAGACAACGTACATTTTAGTCAACAAACTCATCCAACACCGAAGACGCCGCTATTCAACTCTCGTTTCCACCCACCTTACTGGCTGAATGTCAAGCTACCATGTTGCATACTCGATGATCAGCAGTTGTTCCTAATATGGAAACTTTACCTTTCTCCTCAAATTGCCTGTCTGTCAAAGAGCAGGTCTCTGATGCAGCGCGGTGCCACCATCTCAATGCTTGCCGCCAAAGAATAAAGAACACTAACAAGCCACCAAGACGTGGTCACAAATGTTTTGTGTACATCAGCATCTCATTGGTTGCGATGGGCCGCTCTCAGCCCCCCACAACCTAGCCTAACGAAAGTTGTATGCTCGTCCCATTAGTAGAGCCCATGCAACTGAAACAATGGTCGAACATCGCTGATTAGCTCCGGCTGGTTTCTGTTGCTCTAGCGGTATCAGTGTCATGTCTGTCGGCTTAGATAACCGGTCTTTGAATCGATTAGGGTGATGTGAACCGCAAGAGCCCGCAGCCGGAATGTTGAGTGCAGGATGAGGCTGAAAACATGAACGACAACTAACAGCCCGGCATAAGCGCACATGCAGCAAGAACCTACAACATTCCCGTCCATGGTTATCGACATAAAACACAGTACACATCCCATTTTTCAGCAGCAGCGCAGGGGTCTCTGTCGGCTACTGTACATTCTTGTCGTCCCATTTCGCAGAGCACGCTGAAATTGGGGGGTTGTGACGGTTCGTATGTCATGCGGAATCGCATCGCATCGCATTTAATCTCCAATGTTCCAGCCCAGCCCCGCCTCGGAAAGTTCATCCGTCCATTACCCCGCCAGATCAGCCCAATTACTGACGTCCTCTACACACCCTCTTCGTTCACTTAAGTCCTTGTTTTGGAAGGCTACAGCAAGGATCAAGTACAAGCATGTTATACTTCAAGATCATTGGTCACTGACCAGTCGATGTGCCAGATCCCCTCACTCGAGGTAGTGTTGATTTCATCGCGTTCCAGTCTCGAGGCTAAGAGCCAAGAGGGGAAGATGAAGGAGAGAAGAGGGAAGAGCGGCCAGATGATTTAACCATCAGCGCGTTCTACACAATTTTGATTCTATCGTGACTGAATGATGGTGATCATCGACGATCATTCAGCTTCGCTGTAGCGGAAAAGTGCTGGGATGTTCCGCATCTCTGATGTCAAAAGTCGATGGATCTTGACATCGAAGTCATTACCAGAGCCGGCGTGATTCCATACAAATATACTCGGCAAGGGGTGTGTGCCTGGAGAAGCCCACTTGAAGCCTCCGAGACGCTGTCCTATCCTGAGGCTACCGTAGCGGGCTTTGCTGCCAGCTAACGAAGGGCCTGTAGCATAGATCTCGATCGCTGGGTTTTGATATCTCGGAGCTCCGATTCATACCGTGCCCCTGATTGGTCCAGCTCAAGCAGCGAACATCGAGTTCGCGAGACTCGTGCGTCAGCTAGCGTCGTTCGGAGATTTCCCCTTGCCAACAGTGACCGCTTTGAACCGGAAGCCCGTCCTCCCTGCCGTCGGCAAAGCATATGGATTCGTGGCCCCAGGTTCTGCTAAACGGTGGTCTTGCCAGGTGTCTGACCGCCGTGCGTTATGCTGCATCGAGCTGCACGAAGGCACCTCGAGCGCGTGCGGTTCCCTTCCACGCTTGGGTCAAATAGCAGAAAGATTGCAGAAGACCATCGGGTACGTCGTAAAGAGCGACATCGGGGGGGATTTGGAGCTAATGCTTCCGCATAGCAGGGAGTGCGTCGCTTGGAGTGAGTCAGCGACCATCAAGCTATAGCGAGAGGCCTACCCTAGACTGTTGCTTTTCATTGAGAACCCCTGGCCATGAATGCCCTGAAGCACCCTTTCGTTCAACTTCGTTTAGTTCAATGGTTCCTAGGTTGAATCAAAGCACTTTGTCATTGTAAACGAACGTGAAGGTAGTCGCAACGTATTGTGAGATCAGTTGACACGAAGATGTTCGGTCTCGCGAGTTGCCAAGTCAATTGTGTGCAAGTGCTACGTGCTACTGTTGACAATCACTCAGTCTTTACATTCTGACTGCGCTAAATAACCAGCACAGCGACTGTAACAAGAACCCCCTCATGTCTCTGATTTTCAGTAGTGTTTTAGAAACCGAGAATCGCAATGGTTGCTCATGCAGTCATGGGGAGTGCCTGCGCACAAGTCTGGCGCATCATGGCCACTGTCTCACTCAGATCGACGCGCCCAAGTGCAGACCCAGGCGCAGCCGCGACAACTCTCGCCAGCTTCGCTCCCTCTCCTCCTCTTCTAATTTTCTCACGCAATTTCGCAGCCACCCGAAAACCGCGCCGTCGTACCCACCACCACCAGATTCAACGGTGACTCCAGATCTGCCGCCTCGGACTCTTCGTCACAATAACGTGCTATCGATGGGCTCGATTAACGATGCCGCCGTCTTCGCCTCTGATAAGACTGCGGCTGATCCCTCCGTGGCGCTCTTTGGGACCGCCTTCGCAAGACGAACGCCTTCTTTTGGAGCTGGAGTCATAATCGATGGCCTGCCCGCTGGCATGACCGAGAATACATTATTGTCCATGCTCGTGTGGGCCACACAGGGTATACTCAATGTCAAGCTTGAACGAGGGCCGATACCCGACAGTTTGATGAAGGCACATGTCCTTGTTGACTCGATGGACACTGGGAAGTTGATCCACAGAAGTCTCCATGGACACCTGAACACAGCCAAGACGGGCGCCATGACTGTAGACGTCTTCCAATGTGGAATCTCTGTGCATATCGCTGCCTCGGCCTCGAGGCCGCTGAGCCCTCCCAGCTTCAGTGCGGCCAACAACAGCTCAGCTTCCATCTATGGACGGACCCTTGATACAATATCGCTTTCACAGTCGCGCCCCTATGTTGACAGCGCGTTCAACAGGCTGAGTTGCTTCTCCAACGAAACTCAGAGCTCAAAAACCGACTTCGATAGCAGGATCCGTCGTGGCAGGGTCAGAGACGACAAGGCTCACCCTGACAACATACATGGCTACACACCACTCCCTACCGGATCTGGCTCGCAATCGCTCCGCGATAAAAGTCCCTGCGTGAGGGGTCAATCATTCATTGACAATAACGTCAACGATGATGAGCTGAGCAAGCGCATGATCCGCGCCCGTGCCGCGTTCGTCCAGAGCGGTCACTCGTCACCGCGGTCTCCCGCTTCGACGCGAATTCCCACTGAGGGAAGGAATCAATCTAGCCTGGACACCAACATCTCGCCTCAAAACATCTTCGCAGGATCGTCTTCCTTGGAAGGTCTTCCCGCAGACCAAGTGTCACTCTTGAGTAATAGGCATTCGCCGCACATGAACGGAATCAACAACTATCGGCTTGGTCCAGATACGTGGAATAACAATACTTATTTCCAACAGCGGCAAATGATCCCAC